>OY979716.1:2362500-2962500 GCA_963855995.1 Muricea muricata
AAAAACGTGAATTAGAATTTTGTTCATTTGAAATTCACACCTTATAATTTCCTACAACGCGTATTAAATGCAGTTCAAAAAATTTTCATGATGCCACCTCCGCTAATTTCCCAGTCGGAAATACCTGTTGATTTTCTCAAGGGTGCATTGTTTGTGGCCCCAATTACAATGACGTTTCTAGAGACAAGCTCATATTAAGAAAAAATTAGTTAGCTCAAGGAACAATGTGCAATTTCGCAACACAAAATGTTTGGAAAACTTCACTTCGTGTCATTTTGTCTGTGGTTAGGTTTTAGAATAGTAGCTGTTTTGTGTGGTGAGGAATCAGCAAGCACTTCAGGTTAGTGATTGATTTCGTTCATAGCTTGAATGATCAAATTTATTGACGACGTTTTTACCACACACGCATTCTGGTCATCACGTAGGCAACATTGAGATATAACTCAAATCAATATTTTCCTATGATAAGTTTTTGAAAGATCCTTAGTGTGTTGTTGGCAAGTTTTCAAGATATTTTTTAGTAGAAATAAAACAACTGTCTTAAGTAGCTGCAGATAAATTTGTACTTGTGTAGTTAAAGATTGTTCATATCAATCATGCAGAAATTTTACACACGCTATCACTTAAGACATTAGAACGCTACACGCACACGCCTAGGCGAAAATTCTGATCCAAATATCGTTTTAGGAGGGAAATATTTTTATAAGAGTGATTTTAGTGATTTTTAATTCATTATTGTTATTAATTTCCTAGCTAAATTTTATTTCATATTAAAGCACTTTAATGTGGGCATTTCCATTTCTGCTCAAGAAATAAAGTGTCTTTGTTCAAAAACCATAAATAACTTACAAAGGATGTATACGGTAAATTAACCACAGGAAGTCATGATCTACTGATAATTGCCACCCAATTCAAAAGATTGGTAGCTACTGGTAGCAATTGACACAAAGAATTGTATAAATTGTTGAATGCAAACCCACTAAGAGCGATTAATTTTAGATATTTTAATGTTTTAAATTCTATTTTTAGATTATTATTTATTCAGCAAAAACACATCCATTTCAATATCAGCAAGAACAAAATTGAATGGAACATCTTCCAAGTCAACGATTATTCCAGTAAACTCTCGTATTAACTTACACTGTAAAGTACAGTTGAATAAAACACAATCCCACTACTTTAATCTCATGATGGTTACCTTTACTCTACCAACTGGAGAACATATTGTCCCTAAGAAATGTACTGTTAATGCAGAACAAACGGCCAAGCGATGTAAAATAATAATACCGAGGTTTTCATCACGAAATGAAGGGAAGTACACATGCCATGCTCAATATTTCTCTGGGAGGACCATTTTAAGGAAACATAAGGATGTTTTCCTTTGTAAGTAGTATTTAGTAATTCTACTACAATTAGGACCAATATGTGAAATACACAAGTGTTTATGTATGGCTACTTTATACGGCATTATCTCATATGCAATTACCATAAGTGTTCTATAAAAGTGTCAAAGCTAGAGTCGCCACTTTTATTCAACTGAATTGTGACATGTCTATGTAGTGGGTGGTCATAGAATTGAATTTAAAGTGTTATGTTAAACGAAACATTTCTTGGAATAATTATTACTGACTTTTTAACATAGAATGAGCGATAATTTCCAGACATGCAGTTTGGGAACCCAAATTCTTTAAAGTGGATTTACTATGCATTGGTCTATCTTATATACGGGAATTTAATCTGGGAAAGTACATGTCTCGTATTCGAAATTTAGTGAATAATGCCAAAAAATGTAAGGCTTATGACTCTCAAATTATATTTTGACAGCTCTTGAAAAGGACTTGAAAATACTCAATTTATTGAAGATATATATGCATTTAACAAGTTTATTAATGATTCAATATATCTACCTTGAAAATCTGCCAGAAGTATTCGAAAACTATTTTTTGTCTAACAAAGCAATTCATGATTATAAACACAAGAAACTCTTTGCAGCTACATCAGTGAAATGTGTAATAGAACAAATTATAGAAAGCATATCTTGCTAACAAAAGAATTGAAGTTTGGAACAATCTTCCCAGACAATATAAAGAACCTAAATCTAATGGTAAATACTGTAAATTAGTGAAATTTATTTTTCAAGCTTTATTCATGTTTTTTATTTTTTTGGTGTGGTTAATTGTTCTACCAAAAAAATACAGATACCTGGAACTTATAAAATCTTTAACTGCGAAGGATCGCATTGTCTTTTTGTGTCGTGTCGACATAGATCTGCCCATGTTCACGACATGGGATAACTGCAACTGCTGTAAAGCGGGGTTTTTTCATTTTCTCTTGGTAATAATTACCACATAAAGCAAAACGCTTGCAGACAAACTCACCAAATTCCTATTTAATTGTTAAGGCGTATGTTGCGACAAATGTTTCCATGATTTCTAGAATGGGTGAATACACACGACAGTGTTAAACAATGAAACGTTCTTTTGTCCAAAATATTTATTAGTTGCGAACTTTCGGCTACAGTTCATTGTAATCAGCGTGTTGAAGCCTGCAGTCTGGCAGACGAAAACTCGCAAAAAATAAATATTTTAAGCCAAAGAATGTCTCTTTCTTTAATAATAAATCCTAGTTGCATATCTTCCACATTTAGACACGACAATAATGGCGACAGAGGCGGTCATTTTGGAGTGACCTTATTAGTTTTCCCCATGCAAACATAATGACGCTATTTTTAACCAAATTATTAACACCAACTTCACCAACAGCGTGAAACTGCAATAGTTTCTTCTAATACCTCAACGTTAGTTACGTTACTATAAATCTTCATGTGGTGGCCACTCTAAAATCGCCGTCACTGGCTTCATTTATGCATTATGCTGACTCTATGCAATGCTGATAATGACTATATATGTCTATCTATAAAATTATATGCAAGCCAAGACTTCGAAATAACAGGCACGAGTGAGTTTTTCAATGATGTCAAAATCGCACGAGTCTGCAGAACAATGCAATTTGGTGTTATTGAAAAGCTCACGAGTGCATGTTATTTCCTATTTGCACGAGAAACTATGCTATTACGTGTTAAAAGGTGAAAGAAAATGTTCGAGACAAGAATACACGCAATACAACTGTATTTACATTGTGATCACTCCCTTCTCTTTTTTTCCCTTTAAAAACTTTAAATTTACTCCCAACGTCTGAATGAATGCGAGTAAAGTAGCCAGAACCTTGCAGAGATAGAGTGTTTAAATGAATCCCTCTCGTTGAAAACCTAGCCAAATTTGACCACAATTGCTAGCCAATTTCACCCGCCATACTTGTTTGTTTTGTCAAGAAAATTTGAATTAATTCCCGTTTTCCTAACATTTCCGTTTAAATTACTAGGAACATTTTCTTGCATATTATTATTAATATAAAGTCCAGTAATGCAAAGGAATATAGTTGTGTTATGAATTCTGACCAAATCTTTTTTTAATTTTTCTAGATGTAAAGAAATATGGATGCCCATCGTCAAAATTACTTTGCTATGAGAGTAATGAATGTGTTGATTCACTTGAAGAATGTAAAAACGATATCGTCGTCGCACAAGGTCAATATTAATATTTAAAAAAAACATCATTGATGTTTTACAAACTTTTATATAATTATACGGCTCAAGGCCATGTCAAGCCTAGCCCTTGCTAGTATGGGGGTCAAGGCAAAAATGTAGTACATAGGTTTTCTATTTCTTGTTATATCGTGAGCTCGAATGGTGTATGAACTGATAGCCCACGAGGTGCGTAGCACTGAGTTCTTATTATTTATTGAAAATAATTCAAAAGTTTTGACGGTCATATCGGTTCGGTAGCTGCAAAAGTTTGGAGTTGGCACATTCCTGTGGAATATTGAAAACACATATACGACATTATGACGTCACACTAACTTATGCATCTTACACCAAATGCCGGAAAATACAAGTGGTTGTCCCGTTTTCAGTAGTTTGCGTCTTAGTTACAAGGCAAGCGTTTATTTGGAGTCGGATATGGATATAGATAAATAATAAAGCAATCATTAAATTCGATTCTTGTAGGATATAAAAAGTTATGAAGGCCTCAGTTTGTAAGTAACCCTTCAGCTTCGGCAGATAACACAAACTTCCGCCTTAATAATTCTCCGTATCCTACTCGACCTCATTCAATAATTGTTTAATATACGACGAAAGCGAATGGTATAATTGTTTAATTATAATATAGTCCTGTAGCTGGTAATTCTGCGCAATTATAGCACATATATTTAAACAAAATTCATGTCAAAACTTGCCACATATATTTAGTCTGTTTTTGTACTTTTTTGTTTTTCCAAATTTCAAGAAAAAAAAATGTTTAGAAGTTTGTCAATAGTATTGCATGCAAAAAGTATCAGACACTATAATTATTTATAAAATAGCCTTATAAAAACAAGGTGGATGATTGGTTGAAGGCTCAAAAAACCATGTTTTCTATAATGTTACAGAAACACGGTAATTTTTCCCGCGTGGCCCGCGTGGATTTAACGGTAATTTCAAAAGTCAGAAATACAAAATAGCTGCTCTCGTACAAAAATATTTATAAAACAAGTTTATAGTCGCCGAAAATGAGGGAAAATGTTTAGTATACTTCTACAATATACAACAAAATGGAGATGCTTGGCATAAATACCCAAGAATAAAATATTTTTCACTCAATTGGCAAGTAAAGTAAGGTCTAATCTTTGTAAATTTATTGTTAAAAAGGGTTTAATTTAGCGGAATTTTTTCATCATTTTTGCACGAACGAAGTAAAAATTGGAAGAATATTTGAATAGATGTAATTGAAGTAAATGCACTTACCTCTTTCGTTTTTAAAAGGTAATTAATAATGGAAATAGAAAACATTTTTCCGTGTTTCTATCGAGTTTATAGAAACTCTCGGCGAACGAGTGAGAAACTCGAAATTGCTTGGAAACACTCGCATTTCGTGCTCATGCTTCCATGCAATTTCTCGTTTCTCGCGCGTTCCCCTCGTGTTTCAATAACTCTATAGAAACACAAAAAATGTTCTTTATTTCTTAGCTGTAAATTATTTTAAAACCTTTGTGAATGAAGTTTCTTTTTTTATATACGACTATCTCATAAAAATTGTCATTTAAAAGAATATTAGTGCCATTTCGGCACTAATTTCTCAAAATAGTTTGGTTTAAACTAGTATCTATGGTTAAAAAATATATGCTAATCTGTAAAGGATGTTTCGAGGTATTTTTGTTGTTTTTAGTAATTTTTAAAAGCTAAAATTTCCCTTTCCTTGCTACTAGCTGAGCGGATATACGGTGAGTATATCAACCAATCAAATTGAAGAATAGCTGATACACGATGGATGACTATAATAATATAATTGTTTTATATACCAAGTTTATTTGCTCGGCTTTTTTAGAGACGACAAACAAGCCACCAACAAGTGCTGAGTGTCCAAAGAAATTATCCACCCCGGTGCTTTCAACTGGTTATATTGTGGCCATCACAGGTCTTGTCCTCATCGTAATTTTTATCGCTGTTGTTCTTATCTACATAAAACGAAAACGACAGACACTGAAGCTTGCACATATACTCATAGAACAGTTTTAAGGTGATTTGATATGATAAAAATATTAAACTTTTGATTAATAGCATATAATCAGAAGTAAGTGTAATTAATACAGTATGAGCAATAATAGCGGTGATTAATACAGCATTGTCAATAATATCCACTGATAATTCTGTATAATCAATGATAATAATAACAGTGATTAATACAGTATGACCAATAGTAATAATGACGGTAATCAATACAGTATGATGAATGATGATGATAACTGTAATTAATAAACTGTGAGTGTCCGATAGTAATAATAACGGTAATTAATACAGTATGATCAAATAATAATAATAACAGTAATTATCAGCCACAGGCGTGACCCTTGCTAATAATAACATTAATTATAAAGTATGATCAATAGAAATAACAACGATGCTAAATACAGTATATATATGATCAATAATAATAATAACAGTAATTAGTATAATCTCTTTAGTAACTAATGGTTTTCAAGCATTTTGCTTGGTTGTCTTACCACTAGCTATATGAGGCATTATTTAATTACTATTTTGCATTTTTTTCAAAATAGCCGCCAATAAAAGTCTTTTTGATGTTTTATACTTTTTCCAAAATTAAAAAATGGGAAAGAATTGCATTTTAATACTTATTGCATTTAATTCTTTTTTCTCGATTTAAAAATTACAAATAAACTTTAGTGTTTACTTAGAAATTTTCTCAAGTATTTATACACGATTTAAAAACAACGGTATCTACGAGAGAATAAAGATTTTGAATTTATTCGAGCTTTCGACTATATTTTAGGCTATATTTTTACCATATTTTTTTGGCTAATGTACAATTACGCATGTTCCCAAGTGAAACACAAGTAAATGTAACTTTATTTTATGTATCCAATTACGTTATAATCTGCACTATAAAAGTATCACTGTTATGTAACTAGCGTCATTCCTGATGATGACTAAAATGTAGTCGAAAGCTAGAATAAATTCAAAATGTTTATTTTCGAGGTTACCGTTGTTTTGTATTTTTAAAAATAGTCAGTGGTTAGCGCAATTTTGATACATGTTTTACTAAAGAAATTATACTAAAACAATTATTCGCCTCAGGTTTGGTGATTATGTTGAATATTCACTCGACTTCGTCTCAGTAAATATTCAATGATTGAATAATTGTAAATTAATATACAGCATGATCAATAGTAATAATAACAGTAAATAATCAATACAGTATAAACAATGGTAATAATAACGGCAATAAATTATTATTATTATTATTATCATTTATTATAAATATTACATGAACATTGACAATTAGATATATACAAAGGCATGACATACAACATGTTTCTATCATTTACAATATTATATAAACTACTAACATTAATTATTACATTAAAATAAACATAGTACACTAAAATTCGCGAACAACAAGTACACAACACATTACATTACAAAATTATACAATAAAATACGACACAATGTGTAACATTAAATATAATAGAATTCAATTAGTAATATATTTAATAGCCAGATCCCCACACAGTGTTCACCAAACACAAAAAAGGAGGAAAAACCTTGAGATCGAGGTGCAAAAATAGAAAAAGCCTACAGGAAATATCTGCATTTAGTGAACAGAAATAAGGGATTTGGATATTATCTCTCAATTCTACTACTTCTCAGATAAGCTTTGAAGCTATGAAGTGTACTAGCGTTTTCAGTTCTTAGATCTAAAATGTTAAAGTCAATAGAAGCTTGGTAGGTTGGTCTTTGTTTCCCTTTGTTGATGTTCACTCTTGGTAAATGTAGGTCGTTACTTCTTGTTGTGTTGTGGTTGTGTATACTGATATTTTTGGTCAGGTCAAAGTCAAAGTCTACTAGTCCATTGACACATTCGTAAATGAAGATGCATCGGTGGTTATATCTTCTTGTCTTGAGGGTTGTCCATTTAAGTCGTTTTAAGGCGGCAGTTGAGGAATATCGTGGATGTTCATCAAGAATCAACTTCGCAGCTTTGTTCTCCAGAGTTTGCAGATATTCTATTAACACAGTATTGTTCTTATCACCCCAGATGGTGTCAGCATAGTCAAACAGTGGGAAGTTCAGTGATGTATAAAGGACACAACGTGTGCCCAGATCTAAACAATCCCTTAGATAGTTTTCTACCGTACGAAGCATAGTAGGAAAATTCATTTATTACAACAAAGCAGTATTCTCAAGTGTGCGGAGCAGTATGCTGAGCAAGTGTGTAAAAAGATCGTGTCGATGAAACATATCGGTCAGCGGACATATGATCTGAAGCTTTATTCTTTGGTGAAACTTTGTGGAGAGGACAGCGTACTGGTGTCTTGGTCCCACCCAGATTTTATAGCACGTGCTGGGAAGTTTTTCCTGCCTCTTGGTAGCAGCAGAAAAGACAAAAATGCGAGTTTGATAAGAAAACGAGTTTAATTTGTTAGCCTAATAGTAATGTTACCGTGGCAAGCAATTAAAACATGCAGTTGCAGCTAGTGGACAACTATCGAACAATTATAAGCAGCAAATTCATCAAATGTAAATAACTAATTTATATTAATTATTAATTTATATATTAGGCGCTGGCCAGTGTTTTCGCGGTATGGATCTGGGAAAAATCTGGTTTTTGGTTTATTCAATGATAACAAAAACGACTAGTGTCATCAAACAGCGCACAAAAAACTGCATATCAGTTTCAAATAGCTTTCGAGTTATGTGTTGTCAGGTACCCATTTTCAACAAAGCACCCAGTTTCTATATATAGGATCGTTGCGCCTCGGTCTTGAATTTCAATGAAACACCGAGCACGAGGTTGTTATGTTGTTTATATACCAACCACACCCATTTTCTTTTGAACTCAAGAGGTTTTGGCTGGCTTTTGGCAGTTTTTTTTATTAGACGATATAGGCCGTCAGCTAGTGCCTCTAAATGTTTAGTTTCGTAGCACACTTCACTAAACTAAAAAAAATTTACACATTCTCATAAAATAAGCAACGCTGAATCCGAATATAAAAAGTTCTTGCGGATTCTCTCAGCAGTTTTTGTGCAAAATGCGATTAAAATCCTAAAATTTTCGAGTTTCGCAATAGCATTTTTACTACATTCCACATCTCGAAATTAAAGCGTACACCCGTAACCAGTCACTGGCGTGCCCTAGTGAAAGTTATACAAGTAAGGTCACTTCCGCCTCCTCTTGAGATATGTGAATTCAATAAATTTGAAGTAAACAATGAGCAACACGATTTTCTAGTTCATTTATTTTCAATTCTGGCTTTACACGAAGCCGTTTAAGGATTATAAACCAAGGTTTTCACTGTTTCATTTTTATGGCGAGTAAAAATCTGAAGAAAAAGCTTTAATTCTGCATTTTAAGGACAGAATAATGGATAGTTGTAAGGTAAGCCTAAATATTATAAAATGCTCTACTATTAGTAATATATATAAAAAATCGACTTAGAGCATTTACTCGAAACGTCAAATTCTGTCATTATAATACCTGTAGTAATATATAAATAACTTCTTTTCGTGTTCAAAACTATTCAAATTCCTCATCATCACAATCCATTGCCTCTCCATCAAAGTCATTGTCAATCAGCTCATCATCTACTTCACTGTTATCACAACTGCTGCATTGGCAACTTAGTTCAGTGCACTTCAAATTTGCTTTGTAACATGAGCACCTCTTTGTTTGGCAACCCTAGCACAGTTCTAAATCTGTTAAAACATCTCTTTTTACCTAGCAACCTAGTCTATGTGTGTAATATTTGTACGAACTGTGAAAGGAAATAAAAGAATATTTGAAAATGCTAACCTGCAAACCAGCACTGCAGAACTGACATGAAATTGCTTTAGCATATGACATACAGGCATGAAATTTCCCAAGCCGAAAAATGAACTTGTTAAGAAATTCACCACTTTTCCATCCTGGCTGTTGCAGTTCCAATTTATTTGCAATATCAACACTCCGTCTCAAGCAGTGGCGGATCCAGGGTAAGTAAAAATTAATTATAGCAGCTCAATTTTAAATTCAAAATAACTTTATAACAATGTCATTGGTCATGACTTCCAAAAGAGTAAAATCTAACAAATGAAGTTGCTTTGAAGGTATTTTAAAATGTAAATACATCCTAGAGTAAGCTGTGGTAATTTATTTTGACTTACGCTAGATCCGCCACTGTCAAGATTGTGTAGATCGTTGAGATGTCAGTCACCGGTGCATCCACAACAGGAAGATAACCCACCTTTGAAATACCATCAGGCTTTTCACTAATCAGTGTGTTAAAACCTGTCCAGCCGGGTAGAATTGTAGATAATTCATCTCAGCAGCACTTGCAAATTGTGTACATAAAGTCCAGCATCAGACTTCGATCCAGTGAATCCCTTTATGTAACTACACTTGTTTCCAATTCAAAATTTATTGCGGCCGCATGTAGTTTTGGCGATTCTTTGTTACGTAGAATGTAGGTATGTAATTGTTTTTCAGGAGCTTTTAATGAACGCAATGACTTCTTTATGGTAGTAGTACTGGTATTTTGGGGTCTGTTTCCTGCCATTTGAAGCTAACATGAAATATAACTTGGGCAAGAGAAAGAATCTTTAAATATTGATTCTCTGCAACACTCAAGTATGAACTCTTGTTGACAGTGGATGAAAAGCCAAGCAACCACGAAAGAAACGCTGATAGATTAGGGGGAATCATTTGTTCTGCATTTTTTGGGGTAAACTCAGATGGTGTAGGGACCACTTTTGGTAAAATTGTCACATTCTTCAACTTTACCAAGAAGAATCATGGCAGCATGAAACAATGTTCTCATTTCTTCTTGCTCGTTGTTTCCAGTTTTCTTTTGGGTTGATGTACCAGGAATTTCTCTCTCTTCCTGACTGCTAGTTTCAGTGTCAGAACTGTCACACATTGAAATGTGTCCTGCTGCAATCACACCCGCACTCAGATCCTCGCAAAAGACCAACTCACTCATGTTCCTCTTACTGGGTTTATGGAAAACTAGCTGGGGGTATGTCAGCTTGTTTTCAAAACGAAATCTTCGATAATTTGATGCATGCATCTAATCCTTCTGTACCTTGAACACATTTGACAAAGTAGTCAAACAGTTTTGTCATGAGCATCACTTCTTTGTCAGTAATGATCTTCTTATCTACAACTTGCTTACAAAATTGCTGGTATGATTCTTTATACAGTCTTTCTTCTTTATCTTTCACTAATTTATAATTCAGGAAATTTGTTTAGCTTGTGTAGCATTTTTTGTGATAGCATGCTTCAATTGCCACACAATCTTTGCCTCGAATGTGTAACAGGATAGACTCATCCTTTTACTGTTCTGCAGCCATTCTTAACTTTCCAGCATCAAAGATTTGGCTTTGAATGAGCGTTTGTATCAATTTTTTTTTGGTTCTCTAAAAGTAAATACCACTGCTTCAGCAATCTAGCTTCGCATCAACTGTGCTAATGTATCATATTACGTATATTTAGTATACTTGCGATAGGCATGTTGAACTATCTCCAATATTCTTAAATATTTATAACATTTTAATATCACACAATATTCTAAAAAGTAATTTTGACTTTCGAATTACGGGACAAGTGTACGTGAGTTCTGATTTTTTGCAAATATGACATATAACACGTTCTAGAGCAAAGTGAAATATTCTATTTAGCAAAATTCCTGCATTATTTTATCATTTTCTCGAATATTGGCAACACAATTGCAAAACTATTTTCTTTAAAGATAAAATGGAAATTTTAATTGGTTTTTCGCCACAAAAAAAACGTTGTTGCAAAAATGGAGTTTTTTTTGTTTAATAGGCGACGTCAATAACAACCATAAAATAACAATATTTTTATAATATGATATTCAAAATATTTTGGCACTGCAAATGCAGCGCCAAAATTATGGAAATGATATGACATTCATTATTATCTAAAATATTTTGGCTCTGCAAATGCAGCGACAAAAATTATGAAAATGATATAACTTTCGTCAGTATCTAAAATATTTTGGCTCTGCAAATGCAGCGACAAAATTATGAAAATGATATAACTTTCATCAGTATCTTAAATATTTTGGCACTGCAAATGCAGCGCCAACATTATGAATATATGATATACATGGGTTAATATCTAGAACATTTTGGCTCTGCAAATGCAGCGACAAAAATTATGAAAATGATATAACTTTCATCAGTATCTAAAATATTTTGGCAGTGCAAATGCAGCGCCAACATTATGAATATGATATACATGGATTAATATCAAGAACATTTTGGCACTGCAAATGCAGCGACAAAAATTACGAAAATGATATAACTTTCATTATTATCTAAAATATTTGGCACTGCAAATGCAGCGCCAACATTAGGAAAATGATATAACAAGCTTTAATATCTAGAATATTTTGGCTATCAAAATGATGCAACATTAATTAATAACTAAAATATTTGGGCACTCAAATGTAGCGCCAATACCCAGATTATAAACACTCCCACTGCGTAAATCAAGCACAAACTCAGGTCCTGAAAACTGTGTGATAAGTTGAATTTTATATCGACTGTGAATGATTGGACTGTCCGGCATTTTATCTCCCATTTTTTGAAGGACGATTCCATACATGCTTTGGCGATATAAGTTTTTGACTTCGTCTTTTTTTTATCCGGGCTTCTCGTTGTTTGGAAACCATTCTTGTGCATTGACACGAGTTTTGCCATTAAACTTTGTGAAATAGCGTGTATTGCCATCCAAGAAGCTCTGCAGACTGAATACCCTCTCACTAGGTAGGCTGTGCCATCCCTATTAAACGCAGTAAAAATAGTAATATATGATGGTTTTTCTGGCAAACAAGGTGTTTAGGACAATATGTGGCTGCAGACACACTGTCTATTTTCAAAAACACTCAGCAAGTCTTACAGGCGCTATACGGAATCGATTTACGGGGCTAATAATGCGCAAGCTTTTGATTTAATGAGCTTATGGAATTTTCAGCGCGCATAGTCCAGTAAATAGCTTTAATATAATAAGGCCTTTAAAGTACGCAATTTATGCATTCGCAAGCCTGTAAACCAGCATAAAATTAAGTCTGTATACTAACGCATTATTAGACGATTAGTTGTCATTTTAACGAATTGACAGATCCATTATTGTTAGGTGCTGAGGTAAAAAGAGGCTATAATTTTGCCAATTCGTTACATCTTCTTGCACTAGAAAACCTTCGATGACAAGTTTGAAATCTCTCATATTAAATGCAAACTCCTCTCAGTTACGTTCCTCGCGATTTTTGTTAAAAAAACTGTAAAAATTTGCCCTTAACAGATGCTCAAGACACTAACTATACAAAGTGGGAAACGGGAAACACGTGGATTTTGTTGAGTCGCAAAATACCTGTCATTTGAATGATCCTTTAAATAGTCTAATAGCCACTGACTCTTTCCCATGGAAGATAACTGCTGAAATGAATTCCTTGCTAATACCATGTTAGGGAAGTCCATTGCACTTGTGCATTCCTTTGGGCAACATTGTAGTGTACGTACTAAAATTGATTCATTTAGAACAATTGCCGGGTTATTTGTATTCTACTATGAACATTAATTATACTGAATATTAATGTAACCTTCCATGGGAAAAGAAATGTTAACGATGTTTGGTCAGTTAAACGATGACGAACGGCAATATCTATACTATAGCAAAGGCGTTCTAAGCATTAGTAGCGTTCACCCGCTTGAATATTTTCACCCGAACCGACTATATTTTTATGTATCTAAATAGCTGCGTGACCTGGCCTTTCACATTGACGATTGATTTTTGTACGGCAAAATAACATGCACTCTGTGTGTACTCTACGGTGACCGACAAGGGCAAAACGAGTAAGCGTATATCAAAACACAAATTTATTAACGCGAACACGGATTTATTAGCGCGATCACGAATTTATTAGAGCGAACACAAATTTGTTAGGAAACACAAATTTATTAGCGCAAACACAAATTTATTAGCGACAGTGCTTAATGTCGGTTTCACAAAGTACCAGGGAAAATACATAATATACCACTATGGGGGCATTTTCTCGCGGCGATAACACGTGTGCTGCATTGTGAGTATCAGAGTAGGAATTTCATGGATCACAATGTTTTGACATTGCTGTAGCTCACGTGTTGAACAAAATTTCAAGGTCTGTTCTCAAAGTGGGCAGGCAATTGTGATTACTATTGATAATAAATTAAATGTCCGTTATCAGCCACTTCTCGCTCCGCAAGCAACGAAACGTTCGGGTCTAGCCTTGCGCGTTTTGATCTCTTTTCCGTACAAATAAAAAGCTCTTTCCTTTTCTTTCGCTGTTTTGAACGAACTCAAACGTTTTGGGACGACATACTTGTGGGCGGCTTTGACTTAGTATTACGACTTGGAATTTGGTTGACGCAAGGTTCTAGTGACTGATAATGGACCTTGATTATCAATGGTATACTGCTTGCCCACGTTGAGAACAGAACTTGAAATTTTGTTCAACACGTAAGCTATAGCAATGACACTACATAGTGATCCGTGAATAACTTCTACTCTGATACTCACAATGCAATAGGCATAGCCCAGTGAGCACACGTTTTATCGTCTCTAGCAAATGCGCCCGTAGACGTAGTGATATAATATGTATTTTCCGCTAGTGCTTTGGGAAACCGACATTAAGCGCTATCGCTAATAAATTTGTGATTGCGCGAACAAATTTGTGTTCGAGCTGCTCTTGTTCGCGCAAATAAATTTGCTTTCGCGCTAATAAATTTGTGTTTGCGCTAATACATTTTTGTTTGCGTTAATAAATTTGTGTTCGCACTAATTAATTTGTGTTCGCACTGATAAATTTGTTTTTTGATACATGCTTACAGGTTTTGAATACTGAACAAGTTGTTGAGCCTGAATCCAGCCCACAATCCGGTATAACAGTGCTGAACAATATTGTTGACAAAATAGAACAATATGGGCAGCACAACATTGTTTAATCCTCAACTCCTAATTTTTTTTGCCGTGTAGCTTAAACCGGGATGTAATCGCTCGCTGAATTTTATTGCGATTTTAGTCTTCAGCCGTGTTGAAATTTTAGCTCGACAAACCGGACGGAAACTCAACCCGGGCTGTAAACAATCCATGTACTCGGTACCGCAATTTGACCCAACCAGACGTAGTTACAGACCATTATGACTTATGTGAACGTTTTGTGCGATGCTTCTAAGACGTTTTAGTAACATTTCTAACAATTTGATAAAAGCTTTAGTGACATTTTTATAATGATCTTTTCTGATATCCTAACCGCTCTATTATGAACGTTTAATGATCTGAAACATCTGTGAACGAAATGCTAATTCGTATTAACGATAACAAACGGATAACCAACGATATTTGAAAATGTTTTATCAGAAAATCATTAACTTTTGTTTCCATATGGAAGTTCACAATATAAGCCTATTCAATAAATACCTTCATCGATTGATTTCAACTTCTCTGCTTTTCCAGTTGATGAGTTTTGTTCAGACTGACATTTACTGCTTCTACAAGTTAATAACCGACGGCGACGTTGAAAACGATACATTAATTGATCCTTGCATTGTAAAACTAAGGGCACTCCATTTCAAAGTACACAAATGCGCGGTTCGTTTTCAAGACCCCATATATACTTATGGTATATAGAGCTGGATCATGAACCACGGACGAAGACATTACTGCCTGTTTGACACAGGGAATCCAGAACTGATTTGCTTTGTAAGATAATACCCTTAACGCCGTCTGTAAATCTTTTGCACATTATCTCCTTCATAAAAGGTTTCAAAAATAATACCATATAAATCATGCTATAGTTCTTGGTGATGCGACGGAAAATTAAAGTTTTATTTGGAGTTGACAAACGGCTGCATGGGTTACTTATGCCTAAGGTTTAAATACTTAAACGCATGAACTTTTATTAATTGGTTATACGATTAATGTCCTATACGATTCGTATTCGATGAATCAGGTCATAACAAACAAGTAATTTGTTGTGTTTCGCATTTCTGTACCATGAATTCAATGGTTCAATGTTAAAAAAGAAATTTGGATTATCAATGTAATTTGCAACGTAAGTTGACCAATAACAAAGCTATGTATGTAAAACACCCAATCTACTTTATGTATGACCGTATTGGTTTTGTATTTTGTCTGAACGCAAAATTTCTGATAATGTCACTCTTTTAATATCCAATCGATCTGCGGCAACATGCACAGAGCAAGTTAATATGTTTACAGCTTGATTGTGGTGGCAACTTTCATCTATCATCCTCATAGATCGTGTGTGCGCTGGTAGGCGATTTACAGTCATTCTGTGGCCCACAGAAATGTTTCGTGATATTTGGTCTTCTTCTCGATCAACATGTGTGTTACGCGTTCATGTAAAAATGCACAAATTTTTGCTCCCCGTTGGACTAGCATCCTTTCAATGTGCCTTGCTTTGCAATGTTTTTGTTTGTTTAAGTTTAGGTAAAAAAATGTACCTTTCAAGGGACAACAGCCTTCGCGAGTTTTCCCCGAGTTCGGAATCATTTTGTGACTCTAAAAGATGTTGTATAAACTAGGAATGAGAATGCACTACAAAAAATTTCAGAATTGTCAAAATCCTACATATCAGTTTTTATACTTTGATCGCGACTCTCAAACTACACATACAGAAGCATCTACTCAGTTTGTGAATGCATAAAATTTCTCTTAATTGTAGTTATTTAGTTCCATTTAAGCAACTTGAATAAAAGTGGGTACACGTGCATGTATTGTAAAATGAAATTAGGTTAATGTTCGCGATCATTTATGTATTGGGCAACACAGGTCATCATTCTATGAACGTTGTATGTTCTTACCTTCTGCATTGCATTCATCACTTGTGTAAACAATTGGGGGGGAAACCAAAGTCGTCATCAAAGACCGTTGAATCTAATTCAGCTTCTCCGTATGTCGTAACACTTGATTCAAGGACTTCACTGCAGCTCTCGACGTCAATATCTACCTCTAACAGGTTACTCGTGGCCAGTGAACTTTTACTGCTAGGACTTGTGAACGGCGTTAACGAAAGTTGGCTGGCTTGTTCATCCATGTCTGGTTCCAGCAAATCACTCGTGTTTAAGTCCATACTGGACTTAAAGCACGCTCGATGGATTGCAAGATATAAAATATATGTATTTAGCCAACAGTTGCCAGAGTTTTTGCTTTCTACCAAGGTGCTGTGTTGCACTCAGTTTGCCACAATTATATCAATCATCATCGTGTTTGTTATTTCTTTTCTGCGGGACGTTGTCAAACATCTCAGGGTGTGCTTTCGTTAAAAACAGGAACAAATTATCCATTGTTTCGGCGTGAAAGATAACGGGAGGGTACTTTTTGTTCACCTTACAATGAAATTTAATTATTCCTTAACTTTCCTTAACAAAATTTTAGCGACACATTTGGCCAAAACTAAAAGCCCTTTTAAATTTGCCAGACTCGCGAGTTTGTAGGCTGAATATGTGGAGTATGCCATGATCAATAAACCTGCCAAAACACAAAATATATAAAGGATATTACATAGTAATTCGTGGCGCGAACATATGAATATTGTATTTTCCATTAATTAATCAAAACAATATTTGACTTACTCATTGCGCTCGTTCTTAAAATATTGATTTCAATGCGATATTCTTTTCATCTATAGTCAGAAGTCGGAACTAGAACACACATAAATCCCGCGGAAATACGCACAAGTTTTTCATGTGTTACATATTTTTTCACTAGTAAAAATATGGAGTTTTTTTAAAGTTTTTTTAGTTTTCGGTAAAGCACTCATAACCATATAATAAGAGCAGATATTTACCGCCTGGTGGCGAGATTATTGTTGACAAATATTTTCTTGGCCGGCGAGACCTACATCGTCAACAAGGTAGATAGTGTTGACATGTGCCAGAGCACATTACATGCCGCCACACCTTAAATCCGTTAGATAGCCTTGCCGCCTCTTTTGTTTTTGCAAAATAAAATTCGGATAGTTGCTTCTCTCTGCTCATTCCGGTCGGGCGAGTATTCGGGGTACGTTCAACTTAGTTGCCTTATAGCTGCCAAGAAAATATAGCTAACTGCAAACGCAATATGCCATCAAAAAGAACTAGTACTCCGAAAAAGAATGTTGAGCGACACGACCGAGCAAAATGGTGGTTCGTACAGAGTGACGAAGGTATTTTTATTGAAAAGAGCACAGGTCGTGCAAAGAGCAATGGCTAAGAACTCTCTGCCGTTAACGACATTAGCGCAAGTAAAACAAAAAGCGAATCATTAAAGGTAAGAAAAATTGACATGTTGCATCGTTTTTATTGCATTTGTAATGGGAAGTAATTATGCTGTTATTATCGTTAAATCTTACACTTATTGTCATGGATTCTCACAAAAATTACTCATTTTCCTGACATGATTTTGAGACTTCCAACAAGCACCCGTAGTCTGAGATAATTATACACACGTTACCTTTTTTTATCTACCATGTCTTAGTACGAGCTTTGTGTTTATGCAGTAAGGAAGGCATATAAAATTTAAAGGAGATTTGCATGAATGTACTTTATGATCAAACTTCGTTTTCATCGTTCTTTATACTATTACGTAACTTCCTTCTTATAGTTTTTAATGTAAAATGTGTTTTCATGTCGACATTTTGATATTAGTCCGTTCCTTTTATTTAGCAAGCAGGCACTGTTTGCATTTATAATGCACAGTTTTTCGGTAACGCACAGGTTACAGCGCTTTGCCCTGTTGTTATAGGCTTTCGCTCGGGCGATCGTTGACCACTCAATATTGTAATCTTTGTTGTTGCTCTTTAAATACTGAGTATATAATTAGTGCGCTACCTTGCTCGCTTGCTTCATACTCCCTCGTTACGGCATGCAAATGGAATGGATTGCAATATTATTGTGCATAAATTAACAGTAATACTTATCTTTACAGAACTGGACAGCAGACAATGTAAGCCATTTTCTAAAGCTAGTCAGGAGAACAATCTCAGAAACAACATGATGGAAGCAAGATTCATTTTATTTTCTGTGACCAACGCCGTAGATCTCATGGTCAGACAAATGGATATGATTGGAAACGTGTTGCAACAATTGGAGTTGGTGTGGGAAATATTCTATTATCACAACTCAGAAGCATTTCCAAAAGGTATTCTAAAAGTAGAACAATATTTTTTTGGAGGAATTTAGGTTTGAATACAGTAAGATATGCATGAAATGTGAACAGGAAATCTTAACCCTGGGGAAGTGTGCATTACAACATGTTTATCACAAAGCAGAGACGTAGCTAGCAATGGTTCTCTATTTTATAGAGCGATGTCTTCCTACCTGCACAACGTGGCCATTTGTAGTCACTAAGACATCAAAATGTATAAAAATGACAAGCTTACTTTCCTGTCCTGGGGATGCAATAGTAAAAGAAAAGACACTGGTATTTCTTATGGTTAACAACAGCCCATCAAACTATACGAGAAATTCTTAGACACTCTCAAGGCAGATGCTTCACCCTATGTCATTGACGCTTGCAGTGGCGTGGGATCTTGTGGAGTGGCATGTCAAATGACAAGAAGAAAATGTATTATCATTGAAAAATCTAAAGTCAAAGCGAGGTTAATTAGCCAAAGATTGAAACAATGACTGCACTAATAACAGTAGCCGATCGAAGTAGAGTCATAGAAACATTTAGTTATCATACGTTCAAATGCCGAGCCAAAAATTTCGCTGAAAATGCAGAGCCAAAGTTGTCGCTGCAAATGCAGAGCCAAAGTTGTCGCTGCAAATGCAGAGCCAAAGTTGTCGCTGCAAATGCAGAACCAACGTTGTCGCTGCAAATGCAGTGCCAAAGTTGTCGCTGCAAATGCAGAACCAAAGTTGTCGCTGCAAATGCAGAACCAAAGTTGTCGCTGCAAATGCAGAGCCAAAGTTGTCGCTGCAAATGCAGAACCAAAGTTGTCGCTGCAAATGCAGAACCAAAGTTGTCGCTGCAAATGCAGAGCCAAAGTTGTCGCTGCAAATGCAGTGCCAAAGTTGTCGCTGCAAATGCAGAGCCAAAGTTGTCGCTGCAAATGCAGAGCCAAAGTTGTCGCTGCAAATGCAGAGCCAAAGTTGTCGCTGCAAATGCAGAGCCAAAGTTGTCGCTGCAAATGCAGAGCCAAAGTTGGCACAGCAAATGCAGAGCCAAAGTTGTCGCTGCAAATGCAGAGCCAAAGTTGGCACAGCAAATGCAGAGCCAAAGTTGTCGCTGCAAATGCAGAGCCAAAGTTGTCGCTGCAAATGCAGAGCCAAAGTTGTCGCTGCAAATGCAGAGCCAAAGTTGGCACAGCAAATGCAGAGCCAAAGTTGTCGCTGCAAATGCAGAGCCAAAGTTGTCGTTGCAAATTCAGAGCCAAAGTTGTCGCTGCAAATGCAGAGCCAAAGTTGTCGCTGCAAATGCAGTGCCAAAGTTTTCGCTGCAAATGCAGAGCCAAAGTTGTCACTGCAAATGCAGAGCCAAAGTTGTCACTGCAAATGCAGAGCCAAAGTTGTCACTGCAAATGCAGTGCTAAAGTTGCCGTTGAAAACGCAATATACTTTACGAAGCTAGTGAGAAAATATAGCACCGTTTTAGCAACTATTTTTTACGTGTTACAAGAAATGAATGTAGCATGTAATATTGGTAATGACAAAATTACACTTTCTGGACAAATATCACTGTGTTTACAAAATTTGACTCTGACATTTTTGCTCGTTCCTGATTCATTCTATATTTTGTAAAAATTCAGTTATTTGTCAATAGTTCAATTTGACTTGTCATGTATATTTGTGGACAAGTATTCCAAAATATTTACATTTCTTCCATGACATTTTATAGGGTTGCCAGAAGGCAAAAAAAATCTAATTATTGGCAAGTAATTAACAAAATTTTCTGCAAAAACTAGGGAAAATTGTACCATTTTGCCAGAAATTTTGAAAATAGAATATTTCACTTTGCTCTTGAACGTGTTATATTCTTGGGAGAACAGCCGTTGATTTAGATCTCGACCTAGTCGCAGTAGAACCATGTGGTTGAAGTTTACTTCGTGCTTGTCGGGTTTCGTCTGCTTTTTGTTTCTTCGCAGCAGGTTCTGCATCTTCTTCACTGGTAGATGGTGTATCCGACTTTTCACACATACGTTGCGCTGTTGTAATTCTTACTTTATCAGTAAACTTTCGATAGCATTCAATATGATATTGCAAGCTTCTATCAGGAACAGTCCCTTCGTTGATGAATGCCTGTTCATCTTCATCAGAAAAATACTCTAAAGACTTTACAGCTACTGTACGTCAGTCAGATTTCCAGTCAAAGATAGCCATATTTTCCTGGTACTCAAAAATTTTGAAAGTGTTACAGCCGTAAAATCTTTTAACTGGGAAACATTTTTGGATATATCGCTGGTATGAGTTATACATGAGCAAATATCTTCCTCCATATTTACATGTGATTACATTAATGTGTATCACATATCTCAAGAGGAGGCGGAAGTGATCTTACATGTATAACTTTCACTATGGCGCCGGCGACTGGTTCAGAGGGTACGTATGTATTTTGAGGTATGGAATACATTAAAGATGCTATTGCATAATTCGCAAATTTTAGTGATCTTGATCGCATTTTGCACAAAAACTGCTGAGAGAATCCACAAGAACTTTTTATATTCAGATTCAGCGTTGCTTATTCTATGAGAATGTGCGTTTTTATTTTAGTTTAGCGAAGTGTGCAACGAAAATCGTTTCTTTTTTTTTCAATTTTCGGTCTTTAATTCCCCCAGCGTTTGTTTTCGAAACATCTTGCTGATATTCTGAGTACTGTAGGCCGGTTTCATTGTCAACGCCTTTTATAATTTGTGAATTTACGGCTCGAAGTCTGCTGTGTTCGTTGCCACCACGTAACGCAAAAGGAATGCAAAAAACATACAATAAAGTGTCAAGCAGTTGTTGTGGTTGCGAATCACCGAGAAACCCTTTCTCCAAAAGTTGTTCTTCTTCCCGCAATGTTATTACCCCAAGCCAAATTGCTGGTACAGCAATGTTGCTGTCGGACATAATAAACTGGCTTCTACTATTAAACGATTATGCAAGCAGGGCGGTCTTTCTGGCTACAGAACAAATCATTCTCCACGAGCAACAGCAGCAACTAAGAAGTACGATAAGGGAGTCGATCGATGAGCAGCTTACATGCGAAAAGACTGGTAAATCATACAAGTATGCGGAAAAGTGCAGCCGATTGTTCATTGTTCAAATTGTGCAAGAACTCGTGACTGTTTTGATTTGTCAATTTTAGGTCATCGAAGCAATGCTGTGAGAGCATACAAGAGAACTTCAAGTGAACAAGAAGTTCAAGCGTCTGATATTTTGTATGGTGTGAATGCAACTAAGTCCAAGAAAATTCAGGAACAAGAACGATGTGAAACTCTAGACAAAGGCTGTGTGGAAATTAACAAAGACGTAAATCAAAGTATAATAATTGATAAGTGTAATCATGTTGAGATTATTAATGAGATTAATAAGTCATGCAACAGTAAACATACTATCTAAAGTATAATCCTGCCTGACTCACCTCCCAGGCACTATGGTGCGTTGCAGTGGAAATTACGTAGTTACATTGTACATGAAACATCAGTTGCATCATCAACTGACCTTCAGAAGTAGTTTGCTCATTCTGTAAGCTGTCAGATATAAATAGGTCAGTAATCTTAGGTTGAAGTTTTTTCTTCAGTGCATTTTTTGCAATAAATTGCACAAGTGGTACAAAGTGATTAGGCTGAAAGTTATCACTCATTCCAGGATGAGTATGAATACCATCAGTATTCCACATCAGAATTAATGTAACTTCCTGAACAAGTTTGTAGAATTTCTGATCGCTTCTCTTTTTACAACCATCACCCTGCTGCTGGAATCTTTTTTGTCATATCTACCACCCAATGCAGAATAAGATACTGTGGCAGAAAATGCATTATTTTTTATTGGAATATGTTAGACTTTTCTTATATTGGTGGAAAGCATCGAACGTTTGATTGTTGAAAAACTCAAGTCTGTCGTCAAATCTCTAAAATAACCACACAGATCTTCCTTGCCACAAAGTATCTTTTAGCATGCTCTATAGAGGCAATTTCCATCACCTTTAGTTCTTTGCAAGTGGGTACAAAATAGAATTGATGATGAACCCATGAGCCTAAATTTATAACAAACTATCACACTACAAAAATAGGGAAATTAGCATATTGCCTATGGTCTCTGGGCGAGGCATACAGCCCCAGATAGTGAAACCGAACTCATGCTAACAAAACCTGAATGATTTATTTAATATGATTGCCTATTTTCAAAACATTGGCCTATAATTTATATAAAACACCATGTATAAATTGCAACAAATCAAATAAATAATTTAGCAAAATCGCAAACTGAGGCACTATTAAATTGTCTAGCAGGCAAATCCAGGATACCCCCCCCCCCCCAGCTAGGGAATATTTTTGCCAGTGATTTTACATTAGTGCACAGATAAATATTATTTATTATATCGACGAGGGTGTTTTTTTGAGAACTAAAACACTCGTATACTCATACGCCACTACATCCGGGACTTGAGTGGCGTATTTTCCGTATGTCACGCCTAGGGGTGACATAACATTTCCCGCCTTTTTTATTGTTGTTGTTCTCAAAATGGCCGCCAATTCAAGGTTTGTAGAGTTGAACAACAAGATAAAACAAGTCGATACCAGTAACATTTTAAAGTCTTTCTAAGGTGTGAGGTATGTTGTGTTTTGTACCTGGTTTCAGCGTCTACCGTTTTGGTCAGAAAACTGTTTTTCACTATTAAAACGTTAATTTTTATCGTCATTGTGTATTATTGTGCCACAATAAATAAGTCCATATAATAAACAGAACATTTCACGGTGGCGTGGAATTAAATATGTATTTTATGTTCTCGTGGCAACAACGATATCTCACTCGTTCGCTGCGCTCACTTGTGAGCTTTCGTTGTTGCCACGCGAACATAAAGTCCATATTTCTTCGCCACCGTGAAATATCCTATATATATAGAATAAATGGGAAAATGGAATAAACTACAGAGGAACCTTCACTTACTTTAGAGCCCTCAGTTCTCCACACAGCTGCCAATCCTGGACGACAATATGTTTGGAAATCAACAGTTCCGTCAATGCATCCCTTCCATTCTTGCCCCACAAGAATGGATTCCAAGCTTTGGTTTTCGAATGAAATCAGTAACTGTCATTTCGCACTGTCTTCTTTCCGCTCCGATTTCGAAGATTTTTCGTCTCGAAGTAAGTACAATAGATCGTACTTCACTTGCATATCTTTTGTTGCGCCATAAATTCGAGAAAGCGTGGGTCGAAAGAACAAGCTTCGTGTGGCTTCGGTGATCGTTGACTGCTTCCTACGTCACAGTAGATTCATTGCAAATATGCATCAGTGCACCGATGCGAGCGCCCGCAACCTGCACGCGATGCATCACTCAGCGGACCTAAATCTACTGTGACGTGGGTAGAAAAAGACTATAAAACAATGGTTTTGATGATGTCACAGTAGATACCGCGCAGAAAAAGACTCGGGACCGATGCATTCACCGATGCATACCAGATCAAGTGTGACGTAGTGATGCATTATTCGCTTCTACTGTGACGCATCCACTGGCAAAACATGGAAAACAGGCAAAACATGGAAAAAATTTTCGCGAAATATTTTAACTTAATTTAATCTGG
Organism: Muricea muricata; assembly: GCA_963855995.1. Lineage (NCBI taxonomy): Eukaryota > Metazoa > Cnidaria > Anthozoa > Malacalcyonacea > Plexauridae > Muricea > Muricea muricata. The sequence continues at coordinate 2,386,885 of OY979716.1, forward strand.
CGCAAAATGACATAAAAAAACGATTTTGTAACGCTCTGATGGTATATTTACGAGTTGAATAGAACTTTAATGAATGATCTGGGCATTTAGGGGTTTGGAATTATATACATTTTGTTTTATCGGTAAATAGCTCTGTATAGCTCTGTATTATGTAAATTTAAGAAGGGTCAAACCCTCAAATTTGAGTATTTCTGACTGATGCATTAGCATCGTTCGCATCGGTCTAGATCCCCCCTCCTGTACTCAGCAACTACTTCAATGATTTGAAATTTTAGCTTTCTACTGACACCAACAACTGCATGTAAATAGTATCAAATTGCCTAATGCAATAACCAATCCAATAATAAATTGTTGACAATTAATAACTAATTGAGTTAAAGCCATTCTGTTTTTGTGTCTTGGATTTCGTAATGAATTTGTATATATGTATATGTATACGTGTTAGTCTTGGTTTGCAAAAGAATCCTCAATAGAAATATAGACAGAGCAAAATGTATAATCGTACAAAATGCCTAAAAAACGTTAAGAAAGTTACCCCCTACATACATCAGAATACATTCTAAACAAATGAATCGCTATTATATTAATCAAACCTAGAGCTAATCGGACCTGTTCTGGGCATGATTTAAACGGTGCTACACGATTGCACTACGATTTTGTGTTTACCAATGAATGGTGAATGAGACGGATCACACTAGCATATTCAGCATGTTAATTTTGAAATTGGGTATTTTTGTATTCAATGGGGTTTAACTCATTATTGCACGCATGTGTGACCCAATTCTTCACACACCATTAAGCAACCTACCATAGGTCCAAGTAGTTCTAGGTTTGATTAATGGTCTCACAGGATAATAACCTATAACTATGCTAGCTTAGCAAGTGGCCTGTAACTCTATAGCAACTTATAGTAATTATGCCCGCTGCCGATCGGTAGGGATGAAGACGGTAGCACGGCGATGCGATCGCTTTGGCGATGCGATCGAGCTTCGCGATGCGATTGAGCCAGGCTCCGGAGATGTGAACCTTCTTCAGGCTTGTTCTCGGTCATAACTAACATCAACACATCTGGAACCTAAACGGTACCCTGTCCAACAGTCTCCAACGCCTACTGGGGTTGGAGTAGGTTACCGTTAAACTTCCTGCAGATGTCTCCAACCCTACAGCAGCGGTGCAACACTCAAACGTGGCCAGGGCAGTACGAATATAATGACGATACAGTGGTATGATCCATCACGCCGTCCAACAAAGGTACAAGATTGATTACAGTCAGTCAGTGAGTTTGTAAGCTGCAGCTTGCCGAAGAAAAGCGCGATCGTAAGCGAGCCAAGCAGAGCCGGAAAATATTTGGGCTATGCGCATGATCAACAACTGGTACTTAGGTAAATCGGTTACCCGAGCAGGGTGATAGGCAGTCACAGCGAGCGTGTAAACAGCGAACGCTTGCATCCAAGAAAGGATGTCAGTTATTGCTTTGCGCCGTTTGGTTGGCCGAATGACGAGCTGGTCGGCAACGAGTGTAAAACACGGAGATTCGGGTTCAATGTGGTCTTCCAGAGCGAGGCTAATTCAATAAATTCCCCGAAGACTATCGCAGCGACTATCTTGGGAGCCACGGGAGAGAAGCCCGGACCCACAACAAAAGGGGGGAAATTAGCAGCTGGAAACGCCGACGCGCTAGAGGAGGACACATAACCGGGGACAATCGACCCCGGAAGAACGCTACTGGGACCGGTAACCGGGTAGTTACTAGAAAACGAAGATGGCGTACCTTGAATGATAAATTGTTGTGTTTGTCCTGGAAGAAAGGAAGCACTGTGAGGCTGAAATCCGGGAGTTGTAGCAGGCCACTGGGGTACTAGAGGAAGATTAGACGATGAAACAACATATGGACCCATCGAGGGCGCCTGAACCGACAGGGGTTGCGGAAAGTTCCCCGACTGAAAGTTTGACGTTGGTCCGGGTTGACGTTGACCTGGAACGGTCATTCAGGGACGCCGGAACGAAGGTAGGGCAAAGGGGGGCAATGCCGACGGCAAGGGCAACTTTGTTCTCATGAATTATATTTACAAAGTGGTCGACGTAAGCCCGCAAATCAGTAAACCAAGAAATTCTTATAATGCGGAAATCATAAATCTATATGCAGTAGTAACAATTTCGCTACAAATAGTTGACAATAAATCGTTTACAATGCTCAGATGATACGGTTCCGTCCACATATATACATTTATAAAGTATACGTTATAAAAGGGCACTTTCCCCCCCCCCCCCCCCCCCTGCCCCCCTTGAGAAGGGCAAGGGGGGCGAGGCCCCCCTTTCCGGCGTCCCTGCGGCCATTGCTGGTAAGGCAGGAGCCAACGACGGAGATGCCACTCGAGCCGGGAAGATGGGCGAAGCGAGCAAGCTTGATGCGTAAAGATGTGACGGCAAAGCTGAACTAGTCGAAGCGACAAGCTGTGGAGTTGACACAGATGACGTAATGGCGGTTGGAACCAACGAACTGGAGGCCGCCTGCGAAGGCGACGTAGGCGAAGCCATTGCAACTTCAGGGACAGAAGACGGTAAACTTGAAACACGAGTACGTGAGGACCTTGCTGAGCGATGCATAGCAGCGAGCGAACAGTTAGCAACTGGCTAGGCGCAGGGTAAATGATATTTATACTGGCCTAGGGGGCCAGTGCGCAATCCTCAGTCACGTGACTAAGCAGCGAGCCCTGTACGACATTAACTTCCTTTATTGAACCCAATAAATACATTTAACAGCGATTAATTTAGAATTTATTCTGATGTATTTAGGGGGGAACTTTCTTTTTGTGCGGTGTTTAGTTCACTTTATTAAATATTTTTATTCAAACAGCGACACTTAAGGCGGTAGGAAATGATTTGAAAATAAAACCAGCATGAAAACATCTGGTTTCCACACAAAAGCTGTTTAGGAACACTATTTATTGTATAGATACTGATATTTACGCAGGGATTTTCTCCTGTGAAAAGTCGTTTTATGATTTGTTCTCAGTGAATGTCATCCCATCAAAATAATGAAATGATTTTCAGACGTGCGAAAATCGTTTCGTCCAATCAGCGCGCGCGAGCCTGTGTTTACATACCAACGAATTCCTTCACGGCCGGCAATGTTTTCGGGGAGGATTTTTTCAAGTTGCTGTCTATTTATTTTGGCTTAAAGTATTTCTGTTTAAATTGGACAAGTTCTAAGGTTTACAAAGATTTACAATGCTATGTGTGATTACGATATTAGAATAAATGAGTTCGTTGTCGAGTTGCGCTCAAATGAATGTTTTTTTTTTATTTTAATTCTTAGCGATAATTCAAGAAGAGCAGTATAAGTGTACTATACAACGACCTGAAACTGGACTCGCAATGCGTTAACAACTTGTTGGAGCTAAAAGTTGTTATAAAGTTGCTCAAAAATAACTTTTTTGATCCAACTTAACTTTCTTTCAAATCAATTTATGCACTCGAGTAAGACATTTTAGACGAGGCAAAATTTCGGACGTCTGATCCGCTTGCTTTCTAAGAGATTAGGGTTAGGGTTAGGGTTAGGATTAGGATTAGGATTAGGGTTAGGGTTAGGGTTAGGGTTATAGGGTTAGGGTTAGGTAAAGGAAAAGTGCCTGAAGATTTTGTTGTGAGAAGGATTGAATGCAACTATTTTAAAAATTTTAGACGCAAATAATATATTAATATGCTTTGCCAGAAAGCTGTTCCACGCAGATTGAAACCTTTACAGGTCTTATTAATCGATAAAAACACTCGTAGAAATGAATATTTTTCCTAGTAACATGTTTTTTCTGACATCACTATTACCAATAGAGTAGTTTTTAATCCAAAATGTGTGTAAAAAAGCACGAATTTGACGTTCGTGACGACTCTTACGCACATGTAGATCATCTTTGTTTCGTTAAATGTGCTTCGAAATTTCCGTTTCGTTTGAGAACTTTTTGTGTGTAAAAGATTGGATGTGACTCCTGTATCTCTCTATGAGTCATGGCAATGTAGTGCTTTGTGTCCGGTGTGTTGCCTGTAATAATGGTCGCTTTAATTTTCTATACAATGTTCATACTCTTGCACTTGTCCAGCAGTGGGCATGCGTGCTTAAAGTTTCCTGTGCTAGTGTCTTGTGATTGGCTTTTCCTAATTATGCTCGTGTTGTAGCTTGTGATAATTGACTTAACATTACTCATGAAACTGTAACTGACGTTAATTGTGCTCCTATATTGAAAATTTTGTGTAACTTTTGGCCTATTGGAAAGTGCGTGTCTACAAGCTTGAGGAAACTTCGCGCATTGTTTGTCTTGACGTTTTTGCAGAATGGAAGGTTAAACCAAATAATGATGCGTTGTCTGTTTCTGAAGTTGCTTTGTCCTGATGCCTTTTCATTTGTTTGTACTGCATCGTCGAATACTTTATTTGTCAGATTACAGCGTTGAAATTATTGCGCTTGTTGATGGTTAGAGTTTTTCTTTTGGCTTTGTCTTGGTGGGTGGAACTTTTGTCGGGTTACTGTCCAAAATTTCAGAAAATTTCCTTAAATCTAAGCCGTTGAAAACGTCGCACAATTTTGAAGCAAAATCAGCTTTAGCATCCTTAATTTTCGCTTTATCTAATTTGTATCAACTTCCAAGGAGCTTTTAATTAACAATTAGATTACAAGCTCGAGATTTCTATGCGGTGATAGTTGATGAGAGCGAAGCCCGAATCAGCTATCACCGCATAGAAATCGAGAGCGAGTATTGAAATATTCAACAAAAAATTTGATTTTTAAGCAATTTTTTTAAAAGAAATCTCTATAGGAAGATGATTGTTTCGTTACTCGCTATCTATCGAGGAATAGATAGTGAGTAGAGTAACCAATCAAATTACAGCATTTGCAATAGTATACTAGTATGATTCTACTAATTAAAATTAGAACTTAATTTTCTTTATAAAAAAGCGATTGTATGATGTCTGTTAGACTTTATTTAATAACGCTAGCCCTATCAGCAAATGCTGGTTTCCGTGGAGGGCGTCTTAACATATAGCTACTTATTTACAAAATATCTAGCTACCTATTACTAAAGTACATTATTCTGGTGTAACCGGTATTATATTTAAAAACGAGTGGACAGAATTTGCTAACTTGGCATTCAGTGGAAGACTGTTCCACAGCTTTGCGCCACTATAATTGAAACTTTTTTTGAGAAATTCCCTTTTTGGTTTTCGGAGAGCTAAGTCGGTTTGGCTATTCCTAAGATCATAATTTGTTTGCCAGATGTTTCTCCTTATTAAAGATTTTTTTAGGTTAGGTCCCGTATATCATTCAGAATTTTATTACTTCCCTGACAGATTTTGAACGAACTATCTGTTTAAATGAACTACTCTTAATATTATTTAATCATTTAGTATATTTAGTATCATTGTATTTCTATTGATGTAAATCTATAGTGTTGTGCAGGGCCCCTCTGGATACCAGCTTTGGCTGAATGGGCTACCCTGTGTTTAAATAATGTCTTCATCATCAGATTTCGAGAATCCAAGCTTACTGAGTTTCGTTAAAACTGTTTTATACTTTATTGTATCGAAGGCCTTAGAGAAATCAGCCAGGACTAATAGTGTTATTTCACCTCACTTCATTGCCATGGTGATATCATGTCTTATTTTCAGGAGAGTGCTTGCGGTGGAATGACCCTTCCTAAATCCAGAGATGTTACAACTGAGGAGTTTCTGGTCTTCTATAAAATCAACAATTTGTTGCGAAACCAATTTTTGATAAATTTTCGACAAGGTAGGGAGAAATCGGTCGTAAGTTAAGTGTAACCTAATGTTAGAATAATGCGCATTGCGCAGATACATGTACGCATAGCGTACCTATTTTTAATGGCCATTAGGTTCGGTATATTAAAAAATAAATGCTATTTTTTATGAAAATGGACATTAAAGTAACCCGTTATACATCAGGAAAGACAGTGTAACATTCAGGTAAGAATCTTATCATGTTTTCTTTATAGATAAAGACATTTTAACGTGTGAAATTTGCATCTTCGTTTGTTAATATTTTGATAGCATGTGCGCCGGTTTATGTTAATTTGAATTTCGCACGACAAAACTTGATTCAAATTTATATTAAACGTTAATAGACATAAATACATTTCCTAAATACAAAGTCTTGCACTTGACTAAGTAGCTTTGAATTGTGTTCAGATTGACGGCAACTTGTATCAGGTGAATTTTATGTTTATGTTTGTTAATGATCTAGAGACCTTTACAGTATAGACAACTTCTGCTTATATTTACAGTTTCTAATTTTTAGTATTTAAATGTCTGTTAAAACGTTGAAGAAATTTGTCATTGAAAAACGTTATTAAACCTATTTTGTAATAGAATGTTTGTATATGCCCCAATAGTTAAAGAATTTTTAGCCAAATGTTGGGTTTCATGGAGTGGACCTGGTAAGGGTCAACCTAAACTGTACTGATTCTCATGCTATATTGGAATAGGCAAATGACATAAAAATGCACATTTTTACTACCCAACACAAAGCCAACACATCCATGAACATGTCTCAATTTAGAGTTAACCCCACTGAAGTCTATGACGTCCCATGAGATCCTAAAATGTTAACAATGTTAACATGTTGTATTATTATTATTATTTTTATTATTATTGTAATTTTTTGTTATTATTTAGTACTATTTTTAGCATTATTATTATTACTATTATTTCGACCAAAGACACTTGGTGTCTGAGCCCAAGGTCGGGGGCCAGTCAACTTGTATTTACACCTGTAGTGTGATCATTATTTCCGCTCAGGTTGTTTATTAAATGAATTATTGTTATAACATGCAACAATTAACAGATTATGTAGTTGACTTCTGGTATTCTTTAGTTGCATTTTGGGCATGTTGATGGTTAGCACAAAAGTATTTTACCAATTCTAGTGTGGGTGCAAGTAAGGGTGGATGAGCAAAATTGTCTTGCATGTTCCAACAAATTGGTTCCAAGTAATTGGGCTTTCTCTCTCTCTGGTGGGGGAAATTCTCTTCAGTAAAGGGCACAGAAAAATGATAAAGTACAGTAGGACACACAATTTCAATTTAAGATGGCTATCTTCCCGTTTCAATGTAGAGAGTATCATATCATGTTATAATATATTGTATACTGAGACCTGCTAGACAAGGAATAAAATTATGAAGGAGAACTGCAGATGCTTTCTGAAATGCTCCTAAATTTGGCCTGCAGGGATCATAGATATTAGAAAAAGGGATGGATTGGCAACTCTTTTGTTATCTATATTTTATCTTCAGTTGAGCACACCGGAAGCAAACATTGTCCAACTTGTATGGTAATTATGCTCATGAACTGAAATTCGTTTATGCGCATAATTACCATAGTGAGTTGTGCAATGTTTGTGTCCGGTTTATTCAAAATAGCTGAACCGAAGATCGTGTGTAGTATTGAATAGCGTTGCCAATCCATTCCCCTTTCTAATATCTGTGCAGGGATTAAGAGGATGTAATATTATTTCCTAAACTTCCAAGGAGGCACTTTACTTGAAAAACCAAGTTCTTGTTTGTGTCAGGAAGTTAGTTATATTTACTTTTTACCATTTGTTTGCATAACTTTCAAAAGCTCACAGCCTCATGTTAGGACTATTTATTACCCATTTTATACCTATGTTATGCTATTTTAATTCTATTTATCAATTTCAAGAGCAACCGATATTTATACAGTATGTTAAGGCTATTTTTTACTATTTATTAATATTCAGTTTAGGCTATTCTATTACTATGTCATCAACTATTCATTGTCTATTTTTTTACTATATATTAGATATTTTTGCCCATATTAAATTAATTGTTAACAAATAGTGTTATAACTATTTATCTACTTCATGTCTATTTTACCACTACATTATAATCTATTTTTTCACTATATCAGGACTGCTTTTCTGCTATTTACTTCCTATTTCTTAGCTATTTTAGGACTAATTGAGTCTTTTTTTTGCACACACCGTACTTCGAAAGAGTCTATTTCTATTATATTTTTAATCTATTTTTTTACTAAGTCATGTGATTGGGATATTTTTCTAAATCGTATTAAAAATAGTAAAAAATAGGGCTCCATTTATGTAGCGAAAAAATAGTTTTTTACTTGAAATTAAATGAAAAAATAACATGAAAAAAATAGTGAGCAACTATACACCATGCCTACTCTTAAATTAGGAAATAAATAGTACAAAAAATAGAAACAAAATAATTTTTAAAAATAGCAAATAAGTAGCAATTGAACTTCACTGGAATGTGATCATGTCCGGTTGATGTATCATTACGAAGAGCTTTTAAGCACTTGGTCACTTCGTGAAAAGAAACATGTTTAATTACAAAACCTCTGTTCTCCAAGTTATCTGAGTGTGTATCGCTTATAAATTGATGTAAGTCATCTGGTGTGTCTATCACATTATCTCCGGTGGTTCTAGTTGCCGGTTCAATGAAAAACGTATTAAGCGTATCAACGTCGAATCTAATAGGATCTGGACATGGACTTAAAATTCGGTGAATAATTTGCCGAATTTGTTTGGATGTTTTAGAATTTAAGGCTTTATTAATAAATTCTTGCTTTGCATCTTTAATCTTCCTCTTTAACAGATTTCTCATATTGCGAAATTTTTGCCAAATATACGGAGATTTACTCAGATGCGCTTCATACCGCAAATCATTTCTAGGGGATTGTAAACTTCTTATAGCTTCATTCTGTAACTAAGGCGCCGGGGGTCGTGTCACTTTTACACGCTTTAGCGGTGCATGATTATTGATACACTCAGATAATAAATCATTGAAAATTTCCAATTTTTCATCAGGATCGTCGATACCATAGATCATACTAATTGGAAGGGATGACACATCTTCAATATATTTAGCTTGCTGATAATTCTTCGCAATACGGATGTATTTGTATCTAGGCGCAAAGCGGGTTGTTCGGATATTGAGACAGGCATAAGGGCCGTCATGATCACTGATACTTGGGCACGGTAAAACATTTGTATATGTAACGCATTTCGGAAAATTTGAGATGATTAAATCAAGACATGATGAACTTCGCTGAGATACTCCTGTTGGCTTGTCTATGTGTTGTTATAAATCAAACATATACAAAAGATCATTAAATTGCTTTGTCAGTGGATGACAAACATCAAGCATATTAATGTTGAAATCCCCAGTGAGGATTAACATGCCATTCCACGATGTTAATAAATCACTCAACATATTTCATTTGCATGAACCATTCTTTGGTAGCAAGAATACGATTTGATCGATAGATTGTCCCTAGTAACAAATTGCTATGTTTGTTTTTCCCACGCACTTCTAATCAAAAGGGCTCCAAATTAGGATGCCTATTCTCGATATCTTTACGCCGTTTATAGTTAATTGATTCCGAAATATACGCGCCAACTCCACCGCCTCTTATGATATCTCGATTTCTAAATTCGTTCATAAAACCAGGAGTTTTAACGTGATTTAATAACAGGCTGTTATTTTTAAGCCATGTTTCACTAATTGTTATAATATCGAATTTAAAGATTTCTGTAGTTAATCTAAATTCATCAAAGGACGATGTTAGACTTTGAGTATTCTAGTGTAGGAAGGACAACTGGCCACGTCGGGCATTCAAAGCATACAGATGTTCGTCGACTTGAATCTCGTCACTACCAAGTTTTATATCATCGTCCAAACTATCCACAAAGTTTAAATTTCTAAGTCCATAAAAGGGGAGTTTTGATAACACACAATCATTGCAAACCCCATCGAGTCCAGCACGGGAAGGCAAAGTCTGTATATATTGAGTATTCTGACTGTAACAATAAACATGAATAACTTCTAAACATTTAGTAGACTTGAAACTCTTTTAAGTTACCCTCACAGTTTTTGCCCATTCTCTACACTTTGGTGCTGCAGAAGCCCTTTTCGTTGGATTAGTAGATGTGATTGTCCCATCATTAGACTGTTTCGTCGTAGGACCAGGTTGGGGACGAACGTCGCCACCACTGATCTCATAGTAGACTGGATATAGCTTCTATGGATATCAAAAGTGAAGCTTAATTTTACATGCAAATTTCACTTCTGGGGACGACAGAGCCCGTGTGATACAAATTTGTAAAGGAATACTTGGTGGGAAAAGAGCAAGAACGTACAATTTTGTAATATTTTAAGCACTCTGCAATTATTTATCAACATTGTTGCAGTAAACAAAGTTGTTTGTGACAAGTTTACACCACAAGAGGTCCCCGGAAGTGAATTTCGTATTGCACAATTAGCACTGCATGAAAAAAGACATATTCTAACGTATTCACATGTGAATATGGGTATGAATAAGACGCATATCGAAGGGATATTCTGATGCGCAATACTAGTCTGAATATTGTAAGTATTCGATGGTATTCTGAATGCGAATTCATTTGAATATGGCATGTATTCTATACCATAATCTGACTTAGAATATGTGACTGTGGAGATCGAATTAGTCGTCTCGGTGTTTCCATTATTTGTAATATTCTTAAATTCCAGTGATAAGTGATCATGTGTCAAGACCGAGAAAACTAAAATAAGGAATGCGAATGTGTTAGCAAGGAATTGTAAGGAATATCGGAACAGACGAGGATTGCGTGAAAATGCAACTCATGTGAGCAGCTGGGAAATTTGTCTGAGCATGCGCCAGATAAGCCTGCGTGAACGCGTGGAAATTGCGTGATTTACGCGTGATATTTAAAAATCATATAACAAACATGGATCACAAGCATTTTCAGTGGACTAAAGAACCTATTAGCGTAATTTTTAAGAGCACGCTAACAAATCAGGTGAGTAGATATAAACATGAAGGCCAAGTTCCAGCTAAAATCATGTTGGAGCAAAAGGCTGATTTTTTAAAATTCGACTCAAACTAGTCAACGCTCGTACTCGAACAACAATACAAATATGTCATTGAAATCGATCGACCAAACGCATTAGTCAATTGAAAAATATTTTTACCATTTGTACGAAAACATTTATACAGTATTAAAGACATCATTGCACTGACGGCCCACGTGATTGTGGATGTTTTATCACTTTCACGACCATTTCAACAGCAACCGTAATTTAAAGTACTTTTCCGGTAGCGAGTTCCACAACAAACTATTGGCCATGAGCGGAATTTATAAAACAAAAAAATTGGTTCCGAAAGGAACATAAACATATTGGAAGTAACGGGAAACAAATATCTTTTTGGAGCAAAAGCTAAATTTTTCAGTATTAAGTCAAACGTAAATTCAACATCGCGCTTAATTCTTGGCAACCCACTCACATGTCAAAGTTTGGAAATTTGCTTCAACAGACGATGTCATCACTTTAAAATATGATTAACTGACAGCTATATCAGTCCTTTACTGAAATCAGTGAAAAATTGTGAACAAAATTATAGCTGGCTCGTCAAAGAAACTAAATTCCGAGCACCTCTGAAACCAATCTGTATTTCGCAAATAATATGCTAATTACATTTTGTGTTCAACCGCCAACAATATTTTTGCACAGCGGTGGCAAATTTCCCAGCTGCTACTCATGTGTAAATTATAAATTGTACGGCTTGTTGCTCATGTATGTTTCGTTATTTGTTTTGTTCATTTCGTCGTAATTCACGAATATTTAATATTTGATTATCCATTTTGAAAAGGAGATATGTCGAAAGCTGCCGGCCTGCCGCTGTTTTGTGTGGAGATTTTGTGAACAAACTTTGATCGCTGAAAATATAAAAGCTAACGTTTGTACGTTCTTAGGTACTATATAAATCAGTATACTTTTTTTAACTTCCTTGTTTTCAATATTAAATCTTGTTATTAATGTTTGTAAAGCATTGAGAAAATGGACCTGATATCATTATCTTTACGGAATTTATTTTTATAGCTTGCAAACGAATCATGTTTAGGAAACTTTATCACAGAATTGGCAAATTTATACTAGAGACCCCCATTATGCGTCTGGGCGCATATTGCGGCCTTCTATATTGTTCGTCTAGTATAAAGACGGGACGCATAATCCTACGAACTATCAGGCAAACCACCACAATAATTTTTTTCTGGCTTTTTGCATCACGGTTTAGAATAGCAGGATTATTGTCTGTGTTAGAATAGATGGGTTATTCGTCTGTGTGCCGTCTTTATACACACAGACGCATAATAGCTACGTCTAGACGAACTGTCGTCGATAGTGCGTCTGTTCAGACGAAGAACCGAACATAGTTCGTCCAGACGCATAATGCGTCTTGCGCCCATCTTTATGCTACAGACGCATAATCAGACGAATAATAAAACCTTGCCCAAGTTCGTCCAGACGCATGATGCGTTTCCAGTATAAAAACGACGGTTAAATAGAAAACACGGAGCCGGAGTTCCAGAGCCGGAGTCTCGGAGTCGGAGTCTCCGAGTCCGAGTCCCGGAGTCGGAGTCTCGGAGTGTGACGTTAAAAAGTGGAAAACACGGAGTATAAAATATGGAAAACATGGAGTCTGACGTAAAAAATATGAAAAACACGGAGTCTAACGTAAAAAATATGGAAAACGCGGAGTCTGACGTAAAAAATATGGAAAACACGGAGTCCGACGTAAAAAATATGGAAAACACGAAGTCTGACGTAAAAATATGGAAAACACGGGGTCTGACGTAAAAAATATGGAAAACGCGAAGTCTGACGTAAAAAATATGGAAAACACGGAGTCTGACGTAAAAAATATGGAAAACGCGGAGCCTGACGCAAAAAATATGGAAAACACGGAGTCTGACGTAAAAAATATGGAAAACACGGAGTCTGACGTAAAAAATATGGAAAACACGGAGTCTGACGTATTGTCAGCGTGAAATATGGAAAACATGTAATTTAAGCAAATTTAAACGAACAAATTCAAATTCAATGCAAACATATTGATGCATTGTTATGTTTCCGATGTAAAATCGATTTATATGAGAGGCTATAAAGCATATTTTTTTCGCCCCGTATATGGTATGTTAACTTTTGTTTATAAAAGGTTTTGCACTGGCTTTGCGGCCTGGTAGTTACAAATTTATAGAATACTGTACTTTATGCAGTAAATTGACACAGTTGTTGCTGTTTATATCTATAGCCTTTATGAAGTTATAAACACACTGAAGGAAATATATAATATATAATTTCGAAAATTAAATTTTCTTGCTATATATTCTATTTTTTGACTTTAATTTTGTGATTGTTTCTGGGAGACTAATAGTTCACTCAAATGATTCAAACTGTGTGCCAGTTTCAAGTTTGTTGCTAAATGTTACTGTATGTTGCAATAAAACTTTATGATTACAATCATCCTAGGAATTCACCCCACCCCCGAGAATTTAAATTCAATTTCACATCAAATGTTATGGTGGGAGTTTTGTGATACGTTATTAAAAATGTTACTCGGCTGCTTTGCTTAGATAGACCAGGCACGATTAGTGAAACCAAGTCTCAGTAAGCTAGATAAGGGGTGTCCCAAAAGAGCAGAACCATTAAGGATAATTATGCACTCTTTACAAATTCTTTAATTGTGCTTTTGGATAGAATATATTGTTAATAAGTTCACTTAATGTTCTGGTTTTTTGGGACACCCTGCAGTACTTATCTGGTTTTTGCACTTTAAAAACACTATATTTATCAGACTCAGGAGTGGAATAATCAGTTTATTTCATCATTTGGAGAAAATTTTCAATAATCCCTTGTGGTCCAAGAAGGTGAGATATTTTTCCACCTAGATTAAGTAACAATTACACAGTGTAATAAAGTGAAAGTATATCTATCTTAAATTCCATATTTTAATAAATACTACTGCATAAGTATATACATATATAACTTTATGTGCAAACAAAATGTCAAAGATGTTTCATAAAAGAATGTCAAAGATGTTATATAAAAAAATGTCAAAGATTAATCTAGCTTTGTGGAAAGACCAGGCAAATTTATTATTGCAAAGCTCTCTATCTGTATTATTAGCACTGATGAAGATCCAAGCTTACCGATCAAAGCTTTGCAATAATAAATTTACTTGTTGCCTGGTGTTTCCACAAAGCTAAACTAGTTTACTGTATTCACCATGCAAACATACAGTAACTTACGTCCAAGATGTTATATAAAAATGTCAACGATGTGTCCATGCATGGCAATCTATGGCCACTGTGGCACAATTAAATGCCACATTTTTTTAATGTCCCCATTTATATTATTTGCATTAAGCTAACAAGTTTCAACAGAACATATTCTTAAAAACATTAAACTATTTAATAACTGTTTTTACATAGTTAATGTCCCATTGACTGTTCAAATAGTTATAATTATCCTTGAAGAGTAAAATGTTTTAATCACAATCAATTTTACTCTTTTTGTTTACGCCAAGTTCAGTCCAAATGTTTGTCTTAAAAAAATCTTATGTGTAGGTATCAAAAACTGCAACATGCTTGCAGCAAACAGCATATACAAGACCCCCATACCCAACACCAGTACCAGTTATGTCTGTGCCTACACCTTAAACTCAGCCAGTTCTTCTACTCTTTGTGTAACTGTTCCATCTTTGCAGCAACAGCACCAAACAGCATATACCAGACCCCTTACCCAACACCAGTACCAGGTATGTTTATCGTATATTTGCTGCATTTCTGTCCTTCAAAAACATCAGTTTGCTATGGTTGTTCCCAAACACCGAAACCTAATGGTGTCATTCTAAATCAACCTCATGACTTGATGATTGTATCAAATATAGAAAGGGGTGGCATCATGGTAACATGGTGCACAAAAAATACAGTAATGTTTATTTCCACTGTTGTGAATGTGTGCAAAAAAGGCATTGCAGTAACTTTCACGTTAGCATTCCAGCAAGCGTGTTGCAGTTTTTGACACCCATACATAAGATTTTTTTAAGACAAACATTTGGACTGAACGTAGTGTAAACAAAAAGAGTAAAATTGATTGTGATTAAAACATTTTGCTCTTCAAGGATAGTTATTACTATTTGAGCAGTCAATGGGACATTGACTATGTAAAAACAGTTATTAAATAGTTTAATATTTTTAAGAATATATTCTGTTGAAGCTTGTTAGCTTAATGCAAATAATATAAATGGGGACATTGAAAAAATGTGGCATTTAACTGTGCCATAGTGGCCATAGATTACCATGCATGGACACGTCGTTGACATTCTTATGTAACATCTTGGACGTAAGTTACTGTATGTTTGCATGGTGAATACAGTAAACTAGTTTAGCTTTGTGGAAACACCAGGCAACAAGTAAATTTATTATTGCAAAGCTTTGATCCGTAAGCTTGGATCTTCATCAGTGATAATAATACAGATAGAGAGCTTTGCAATAATAAATTTGCCTGGTCTTCACACAAAGCAAGATTAATCTTTAACATTTTTTTTATATAACATCTTTGACATTCTTTTATGAAACATCTTTGACATTTTGTTTGCACATAAAGTTATATATGTATATACTTATGCTGCAGTATTTATTAAAATATGGAATTTAAGATAGATATACTTTCTCTCTTTATTACACTGTGTAATTGTTACTTAATCTAGGTGGAAAAATATCTTACCTTCTTGGACCACAAGGGATTATTGAAAATTTTCTCCAAATAATGAAATAAACTGATTATTCCACTCCTGAATCTAATAAATATAGTGTTTTTAAAGTGAAAAAACCAGGTAAGTACTACAGGGTGTCCCAAAAAAGCAGAACATTAAGTAAACATATTAACAATATATTCTGTTCAAAAGGACAATTAAAGAATTTGTAAAGAGTGCATAATTATCTTTAATGGTTCTGCTTTTTGGGACACCCTTTATCTAGCTTACTGAGACTTGGTTTCACTAATTGTGCCTGGTCTATCTAAGCAAAGCAGCCGAGTAACATTTTAAATAACGTATCGCAAAACTCCCACAATAACATTTGATGTGATGTTGAACTTAAATTATTGGGGGTGGGGTGAATGCCTAGGATGATTGTAATCATAAAGTTTTATTGCAGCATACAGTAACATTTAGCAACCAACTTGAAACTGGCACATAGTTTGAATCATTTGAGTGAACTATTAGTCTCCCAGAAACAATCACAAAATTACATTCAAAAAAAGAATATATAGCAAGAAAATTTAATTTTCGAAATTATGTATTATATATTTCCTTCAGTGTGTTTATAACTTCATAAAGGCTATAGATATAAACAGCAACAACTTTGTCAATTTGTTGCATATAAAAGTACAGTATTCTATAAATTTGTAACTACCAAGCCGCAAAGCCAGTGCAAAACCTTTTATAAAAAAAGTTAACATACCATACGGGGCGAAAAAAATCTGCCTTATAGCTTCCCATATAAATTGATTTTACATCGGAAACATAACAATGCATCAATATGTTTGTATTGAATTTGAGTTTGTTCGTTTAAATTTGCTTAAATTACATGTTTTCCATATTTCACGCTGACAATACGTCAGCTCCGTGTTTTTCATATTTTTTACTTCAGACTCCGTGTTTCCCATATTTTTTACGTCAGACTCCGTGTTTTGCATATTTTTTACGTCAGACTCCGCGTTTTCCATATTTTTTACGTCAGTCTCCGTGTTTTCCATATTTTTTACGTCAGACTCCGCGTTTTCCATATTTTTTACGTCAGACTCCGTGTTTTCCATATTTTTTACGTCAGACTCCGTGTTTTCCATCTTTTTTACGTCAGACTCCGTGTTTTCCATATTTTATACTCCGTGTTTTCCATTTTTTGACGTCACACTCCGGGACTCGGACTCGGAGACTCCGACTCCGAGACTCCGGCTCCGGAACTCCGGCTCCGTGTTTTCCATTTAACCTAAAAACGACTGTTGATGCTTATAATGTGCCCGGAAATTATAACCAAAAAACAAGCAAGGTTTAACAACGGTTTCGTATTTCGTTGCCGCTAAATTGCGCGCATTTCGCGACCGCGTGTTTGACAAGCTTTACATACAGTCAGTTGTTTGTGCTCTGTTACAAACATACGGATTGCTCGGAAAAAGCGAAAAAGCTGGTGAGAAAGGAAGAAAGAAAGGCCAAACAAAGAGTGGAAAATGTCAAAGAAATTGAAGCTACTGTGGCAGCAATAAGGGAAGAAACAAGCCGGCAAAGACTAGAAAAGTTGTCTAGAAAATATTACACGATGTGGAAAGTAATTTGCATACATTTATTTGAATATAGTTATAAAGCGCGGACATGCCAGGCATAATATTTAATAAGCATGCCACTGGTTTGGTGGGACGTATTTATGTTTATTTTGACACTATATACTTGTAGCTCATGGACGTGCTAATATTTAAGTGTTCTTGGATTTTTTTGTTGATTTGCAGCTGGAAAGCCTTGGTATTGTAATAGTGGTTTGAAAGTGTTGAATTCTGACTAATCTCAGATTATTTGGTTATGGTATTTGAAGTACACACAGAGCACATGTTCTGCAAGTAAATCCAGCGAACATAACTATTAATAACCAAGGTAAAAATGGAGTTTTTACTAAAAACTATAAGCTAGTTTATTATCCATACCAAACGTGCATTTAAAAATACTGACCAAACTATGAGTCACATTGGCTATAGGTAACAGTATATTCAGCAATCTATTCATAGCATATATACAAGTTTTAAAATATAAAAATTAAGAATAGCTTGGTATTCTATTGTATAGTAGCTTGGGCTTCTAAACTGTTAAGATTTCTGTCTTTAGGCAGTTCATGGCTAAGATTTCTGTCTTTTGGACATGAACCCAATTAAGCTGCTGTATTTTTTGTATATCTGCATTTTATAAAGTTCATACTATACCATGCTGTAATAAATACTCAAGAAATACATAATAAATATTAATTTAAAAATTATACACAAATTTTTAAAATATAAAAATCAAGAATAGCTTGGTACTCTATTGTACGGTAGCTTGGGCTTCTAAACTGTTAAGATTTCTGTCTTTGGGCAGTTCATGGCTAGGACTTCTGTCTTTTGGCCATGAGCACAAGCTACTGTATTCTTTAATTTCTATATCTCCACGTTTATTCGTAAGACATGAAGTTCATATACTATCCATACTCTAATAAATATTCAAGACAATAGAATAAATATTAATAAAAAAATCATACGCAAGTTTTAAAATAAAAAATTAAGAATAGCTTGGTACTTTATTGTACCGGTATGGTAGATTGGGCTTCTAAACTGTTAAGACTTCTGTCTTTGAGCAGTTCATGGCTACGATTTCTGTCTTTTGGCCATGAGCCCAAGCTACTGTATTCTTTGTATATCTCCATGTTTATTAGTACGTAAGATATAAAGTTCATATACTATACCATATTTTAATAAATATTTAAGAAAATAGAATACGTATTAATAAAATTTATACACAAATTTTAAAACATAAAAGTTGAGATCAAGGATGCAGGTTGGTACCAGTACTAGCTGCCAATGTATATACCCTCTGTGTATTTGCAAGTTTATTATATCAAATCTTGTTCATATACTGCATATAATATAAGCATTCAAGCAATTTATTTTATTTTTATCATGACATGTATACCATAGATCAGTACACCATAGATCTTATATATTAGATTATGTATTTACATCATGTGAGACTGTGAGTAGAATCATGTAAAATTATAATACGAAAACATTTGAACAATATGACAACTACAGTGCAATGCAGCAAGTTGAGATAGAGCATTATTCAAGAATCAAAATCATCAAGTTGTAAATCTTGTGAAAAATGTACTCAATAAATAAAATTTAAAATCTAGGGTAAAGGCAACCGTAAAAGCGTTGTCTTTGCGCCTTAGTGTTCCTGTTTTTACTTGTTAAATAATTTAAGTGCCAATTTAAGACGAGATATAACGGCCACACCAGTTCTTTTCGAAACGCGAAATACAAGCACGCCACAGAACTGAGTAAACATGTCTGGAATCTCAACGATAAGAATGTAAAATACTCAATTAAGTGGAGGGTACTTGCAAGATGCAGTAGCTATTCGAACAAAACCAAACGATGCCATCTGTGTTTGCATGAGAAATATTTTATAATATACCACCCTAAACTTGCCTCTCTGAACTCTAGAAACGAACTTTTATCTAAATGTAGACACCGGAATAAATTCCTCTTAAGCTATAAGTGATTTCCTAACAGATAACAATGTAACATAACCTTTTTAATCTCAACGTAGTGACGTCAAACATGTATATAGTATATCCTAGGCAACGAAACGCGCTAATATTCAAATTCACCTGATGAGTGTAACAGGGTTCTCCCTGTTATACGAAACAAATTTGTAGTGAATTAAAATCTAAATATAATATTTCAAGTTTGTTTTTATCTTATTCTTATTTGCTCTACTATTGTATTGAGCACTGTGTCTATACATGATTCACAAATTGTTTATATTCTATATATATATATATATATATATATATATATATATATATATATATATATATATATATATATATATATATATATATATATATATATATATATATAATTGTGCAAAATACCTCAAAAACTTACCACTACAGTCTGTTTCATCCAGAGGGAATCTTTAGGTGATACTATACATTTCGCTCTGTCTATATGTCATTGAGCACTCTTTTGTATTTCGCTAACCAAAACTAGCACATTATATATATATACATATATATATATATATATATATATATATATATATATATATATATATATATATATATATATATATATATATATATATATATATATATATATATATATATATATATATATACACTAAAATATTTGAAAATGCCCAACTGATAACTAAACAGCTGTGTTAATGATAAATAAACAACAGTGTTAATTGGGCCAGGAAGCTGAGAATTATCCATAAATTCAAATTTATCAAGTTTTAGCTCTAACTTCTAAGTTTTGGTTAAAAAGGTACTCCTACTCAATAAAATTCAAAGTCTGGAATTGGATTTTGAGCATGCACATAGCACAACCACATGCAGACTGTATGAAAATGAAATGAAATTCTAGCTGAGGAAAAGTCATGTAGGGTGTATCTGGTTCTTGATAAAGATCAATTTCAAGGTAAGAAAAAATGAGTTCCTTGTAGCCTTAAAATTAATGACAATATACATTATTGTAGATCCAGTGTACAATATTAAGAATTGGCCTAGTACATGCAGGCGTATCAACACCCATTTTAATCTCCAATATTTATTTCTGTATATCAATAAAACTATGATTTGAAAATGATCATATGAACAGACGACCTGGGAATTGCTAAATCGGCTGTACTTAAAAAAAATGGCAATGGAATACGAAAGCTGGTATACTGTTCTCAGTTGTTTGGTTTTGGAGCTTGTTAGTATATGGAGTTCAGAGTCAAAATTATACCTTTTCATTGATCGTTTTGTAATCTTTTAATTTTTAAGCTTTTAATATGTTGCTGTCACCATATCTGCAAGTTGATAATAGGTTTTATTTTCGTCTGCTTCGGGCGATTTTATATTCCGAATGTAATTGCTCACAAACTTTGGAGTTTTGCAATAAGCCATTAAAAATTTCAACCAAGGAAATTTGAAAAGAAATTGCATGTTTGGCTTCAAGTCAGTGTTCGAAATTTGGAATTCCTTTCTAGGTGCCTCCGCTTTCACAATCTACTTTCAATGAAAACCTAAGTCAATATATTTCTAGTTTAGTATCAGTAAAAATCTAACAGACACAGCGTAGTGCATAGAGCATTGACAGCAACTAAATGCAGCTATAGAATTTATAACAGACTTCCAGAAAGTTTTGCTACATGTAATCAGCACGCTAGTTATTCGCTACTGTTCTCTACATTGATAGATATTTTCTACTCGAATCACGAAACGCGCTCGTTGCATGCGTAACCATACTTAACAAATACAAAACCACATGCTAAAATTACCATGGAATACAAAACAATACTTGTTCCATAAAGTAAATGTTTAGGTTTGTAAAACGTTTAGGTAAATCAAACGCTAATACTGTCTATTAAGAAGCGCAAGTGTGAATATTCGGTCCAGAAAAATATTCACAGAATATTCTCACGTATTATATGTACGAATACTAGGTGTGTCATATTCCAACATATTCACGTCTGAATACCACCAATATATTCTCACAATATTCGCTGGTAATACGTCGGAATATGTGTCAATACTGATAATATTCTAAACAGTATTCATAAGTATTCGCGTTAGAATATTGCGTTTTTCATGCAGTGAGGCTTCTGAATCACTTTTGATATCCACAGAAGCTATATCCAGTCTATCATGAGATCAGTGATCGCCACTCAGACTAACGGTATGAATTGACGGGTTAAACGAGGCGGTCTGATGATGCATGTGAATAAGCAATTCTTCGTTTTAAAAACTTTACCCGAATAAGGGAACACCGCAAAATATTCTTCATTATATACTGGCCATCTGAACTTCTCGTAATCTCTCAAAAATCAACATCATAACAATAGCCACGCGAACAAACAGTTCTTCTGCAGTAATTATCATCAGTTTCACAACAGTACTGCTTGGATAATACTCTTCTTCTTGAAAATCTCGAAGAATTGACATAATCAACTTTACGACGTAAATGATTTTCAAATAGACAAATGTTGCATATAAGATACATCAAATAAAGGAGATTTATAAACACCGCTTTCAAAGGTTGAACAGACGCCATGTTGGCACCAATGCATCTCCAACCACTCCGTTAGCTTGCCGATATCGTGATTTAGGTTTTCATTGAGTTCTGTTAGGTCAGTCACGGCCAAAAATATTTGAGTATCATCACCATATAAGCAAGGCGTTGTTTTATCAAGACAGTCTGTCGGATCATTACCGTACCGCAGTAATGATAAGTGGCCCAAAATTCATCCCAGGCTTTACGAATATTGAGGAAGACTACCCCGTTCAATTCACTATGATCATGCATATTTTCATAAAAGGTATCACACATTCTTATTATACTGATTCTTATTAAGACATATATCAGTTCGCGCGGCGCTTCGAAATGCTTCAACTCAAGCAAATGTCTTACAATTTTAAGCAGCGATAAAACATTTTTATCGATGTATGAAACAAATTTTCTACTTACCGACTCAAAGTTACTTTTGGTTAAGCATTTAAATGTCGTGCGCAGGCCATTCCTAATCTGTTCGAATGTACTCCCCCCCCCCCCCTGGGTTGTAAACATTTAAACTTAAACCCTACACTATAAGTATCCAAGCAATTTATACTAATAAAAATCATCATACTTACGGCCGCATTACGAGGTTCTGAGAGCGGTTTCAAATTGTCTACTTTTTCATACACCCTGTATACTGATAATGATGAAACGTGTTTCGTACTTTTTCTGATAAATGCTCTTTCACATTTAGGCTGTTAAATTGTGCCAATATAAAACGTTAATACAAACACACGCAATTTCTAAAAAAAATGTTCCTCACTTGCAGCCAAGCGTTTACAGTGCCGTTACAAGTAATCTACATTTGAAGAAAAACTTGGCAATAGTAAAAGTTTTGTGGGAAATTACTTATGTATTAAATTCAAATCTAAGCGTTTTGGTGCTAATATGACTGCTTTTAGCGCGACTGTTTTGCTTCTAACGCGACTGTTTTGCTTTTAACGCGACTGTTTTGCTTTTGACGCGACTGTTTTGCTTTTGACGCGACTGTTTTGCTTCTGACGCGACTGTTTTGCCTTTGACGTGACAGTTGTGTAAAAACGTCATAATTATATAGCATCGCAACACGCGAAAGTGGTCGAAGAAAAACTTGGCAATCAATAAACGTTTCAAGGTAAGCTAAATTCAAATTTTCATACAAGGTTAGAGTAAAACAAGCCGACATGTAAGAATTGATGATTTTGAGGGCGGCTGGGAAGAGTTGAATACATCTTTAAGTTAAGCATTTAGTGGAATTAAGTAAACACACAAAAATTAAGCATGCAGAACTGACGACGATTTTGAGTGCCTTTGGCTCAAGCACATTTTCTACAATATTGAACGGCAATACAGCTATATCCCTTTCGTTTACTTCTGCCTTCACTACCTAGACTCACTCTGGCAACGTGTATTATATAGTTAATGTTTATTTAAGAGTCTTTCTTCTTAAGCGCAGTGGTGGTTTCATGACGCAGCGGTTAATTATTTCTCAGGAGAATGCTATATACAAATATTTGAAGTTCACTGACCGTGGAAACATAAAATTTCCGAATGAGTGAATGTAATGATGACAAATTGTTAATGAATGACGATGAAATACGACAATATCTCTAAGTAGAAAAATTCTAGAATTTGGTGTAACATAGCCTTAGTAGTAGTAGTTTTTATTCTTTTTATTGCAAGGTCGTTACTCATTTGTTGTGCAGTATTCAGGGCGTGAAATGGTTTTTACAAATCAGCATGCTATTATACACGCTTCTAGACGCGATAAAAGACGCGTCATCGTGTTTTGAAATTGGATTCCGCCAAATTTCATTCCTGGGGAAAATTTTTATTATAGCCTATACCAATGGTGTTATCAATAGGTAAAAGGGTCTTTGCAAAAAATGTCTTGGCGACATGTTGCAGGCCTTTGTTTTTCAACATTAGAAATAATCTGAATGGAAAGTTTCAGATATCTTGGCACACAATTTATCATGTCAACAATTTGTAGTTTTAAGTAAATTAGTTTACTAATTGCTTTTTACGAGGCAGCAGGTGCTTGTTAAGTATGCTGCTCAATTGTTGTAACATGCATTATTTATAACAAACTAAAGCGCTCACAAAAAATGCTCATTATTATGTTAAGGTATTGTAAAAAGTACCCTCGAATTTTCGGCGAAGCTTGTGTAAGTCCAGTCTTATAATAGTATTACGTAGCAATCTATGTGTTGAATTTAATATAAAACTACACTGCAAAAACAGAAGTTGTTTGAGAGACGCTTTGTTCAACTCGTATTAGAATGGTTTGAGACGGGGTTTTTTCTACAAAAACGAGTTTTGACAAAATATGGAGCGTATTTTGAACATTAACTTGTGTTTTCGTTGCAAATGAACAAAAAATCTGTTTCATTTCATGAAACCGGATATACAAACATGCCCATCTCAATCACTGATCGTCTACGGTACATGGCAGAAACATTGTGCAGCTGCATAGCAATGTATTCCGACTCACGTTCGACTGCGTAGCTCACGGAGCCATACCTTATTAGATGAAGAAAAATTTAATTGAAAAATGGCTGCAAAACCAGCTGTATAACAAACCACATAATTATTAGCAGTGTGAAGGACAAGTTGTTGCATCTTGAAAATCATCGTATCTAATGCTCTCCTACATAATTATATGCAAACCAACTTTAGCTCAGAATAAACTAACGCCACACTCCGTGTTCTCAATGTAATTTTAGACAGACTTCTTGTTCTCAGAATGATTCCGTCTTTTAAATATGTTTAGACTCGGCTGTGCTTTCTTTATTTTACCTTGGACTCTGTGTTTTCTTTATTTTTACACCTTTTGTTTTTCATTTCTTTGGCGTCAGATTCCACCAACTCCTGCTTCTAACTTCGTGTTTTCCATGCATGGCAACATAAGATATTTTAAAACAAACTAACTTAAAGTTTACTAAAACTCGTCAGTTTTCCTTCATAGCTGTTTTTTTTAATATATATATACAGTAACTGCTCAAAAGTTTGAATACACCTGCTGATCTGCTTAGTCAACTATGCCAATAAATTTCCTTGATTTGAAGTTATATGCATGTTCTACTAGTACTATTTTAATTGCAAGTGTGCAAAGACCTTAGAAGATGCAAGTCAGAATTTTTAACAATGAAAGAATGACCAAAGAAAGCTATAGGTATCACTTTACCAATACATAAAACTACATTTCCCACTTGTATTCAAACTTTTGAGCACTAACTCTAAATAAATATATCTTAATGGAACTTAATACTAGAAAATCTATATATAAATTCGTCTATACTAATCATGATAAAACGTTTTTCCTAATTCTTCTGACTAATGCTCCTTGAAATTCAGGCTGTTAATTGCGCAGCGTAATAATTACAGGAAATGAACGGACATTTAAAACATATGCAGCTAAATAAAAAATGCAGCTTGGCGTTTACAATTGCTGTTACACGCAATCTTCATTTGAGCAAAAATTTGGCGATAGTAAAAGTCTTGAGGAAAGTTAGTTAAATATTAAAGTCAAATTTTAGCGTTTTCGTGCCGTTCTGCTATTGACGCAATTGTTTTTCTTTGATGCGACCATCACATGTGGGCAAATATCACAGTTATATAGCGTCAAAACATGCGAAAGTTGTTGAAGAAAAACTTGGCAGTCAATAAATGTTTTGAGGTTAGCTAAATTCAACTTTTAACGTATACGTCTTAATTTGATGTTTATATATATATATATATATATATATATATATATATATATATATATATTTATATATATATATATATATATATATATATATATATATATATATATATATATATATATATATATATATATATATATACATATATATATATATATATATATATATATATATATATATATATATATATATATATATATATATATATATATTTATATATTTATATATATATATATATATATATTTTTATATATATATGTATATATATATATATATATGTATATATATATATATATATATATATATATATATATAAATATATATATATATATATATATATATATATATATATATAAATATATATATATATATATATATATATATATATATATATATAAATATATATATATATATATATATATATATATATATATATATATATATATATATATATATATATATATATATATATATATATATATATATATATATATATATATATATATATATATATATATATATATATATATATATATATATATATATATATATATATACATATACACACACACACATATATATGCACATATATATGTGTATTTGGGGAATTTCAGTTTTCGCAGTAAAGAAAACTAATTAACTTAAAATCGTTCTCTACTTTGTGAAGAACGTCAATGTAAGTCAACGTAGATATTTTAGATTCGCTGTGTGTAGTTATGATGTAACTTGAAGAGAAACTTTAAGAAACTCAAAATTCCGGAAGGTAATGCAATTTACAACAAAATTAACTTTTAGGGCGGCTGGGAAAGAGTTGAATATATTTTTAAAGGGAAATGGCAACAAAAAAATTTATTATCTCATTTGAAAGAGACTCTAAAACAATAAATAGAAGTCTATTGCAAAATTTTTATATCTGTTTTACTTTGGGAGATATTCTCACCTAAATCAACGAACTCTCCGCCATCTTGGATTAATTTTTCACGTCATTAACAATCTTTTGGTGACGTCACAACAGGAAGAAGCATGCCGAAAATCCTCCTAAATACCTACCAACGATCAAATATTGTTTGAAATCTTCTCAGTTGGTGCTGAAATCCGAAACACTTGCCGTAGAAAAAATCCCAGTTGTGACATGTCGTGCATATCCACAAATATCCAAGATGGTGGACAACAAAAGATTTCAAGTCAAAATATCTCACCAAAAAAGGCAGATATAAAAAATCTGTAATAGACTTCTATGTATTGCTTTGAAGTCTCTTTTAAATGAGGTGATAAAAAATTTTGTTGCCATTTCTCTTTAAGTTAAGCATTTCTTGCAATTAAGTAAATACACACAAAATAAGCATGCACAACGATGATTTTGAGTGCCTTTCGCTCAAGCACATTTTCTACAATATTGAACTGCAATACTGCTATATCTCTTTCTTTTACTTTCGCCTTAACTACATAGACTCACTCTGGCAGCGTGTATTATAGTTAATGTTTATTTTAGAGTCTTTCTTCTTAAGCGCAATTGTGGTTTCATGACGCAGCGGTTGATTATTTGTCAGCAGATAGTAATGTTGCAAGACGATTTAGTCCATCTATATACAAATATTTAATGTTCACTGACCTTGGAAACATAAAATTTCAGAAGTAAGTGAATAATGATGAAAACGGGAAATTTGCTTAGCGGAACTAATTTTTTGGACTGATTATGCCACTGTTTCCTACAATTCCAGAGTTTGCTGTGATATAGCCTTGGTAGTCTTGCGCAAAGTAGTAGTTTTTACTCTTTTTATTCCAAGGGCGTTACTCGTTTGTTGTTCAGTCTTCAGGGTGAGGAATGGCTTTTACATTTCAGCTCGCTATTATATGCGCTTGTAGGGGAAGGCTTAAACGCAGTTTTTTATATAAATAAAAATGAAACTTTTTGGCACCCAAAACGTTTGTACAATAAAGACACGAAATGATGAAGATTGCATTTTTCCACCTCTAAGAATAAATAATTAAGCCTCTTTGAAGTTAGGCAAACCAAAGTAAAATTTAGGCTTTGTTGTCGTGTCAGTGCTCGTATCGTCACTGACAACCAGACTTAATTTAGCAGGTAAATAATTTTAATCATCAGGATATATCAGCTCAATCAGGACAAGTTTGTACATTTTGTCAAAACGTTTCGTGCAAAATTGGAAGGAGTTTTAACATGTTTCTGTTTTAGAAACATGTGACATGTTCCTGTTTTAGTGCCCCTTTTTGTTAATACACGCCTGGCATTTTTGCATGCGAAAACGCTAGTTTAAAGTGTAACAATTTTTTTGCCACCGCGCGTCAAAATTGAAGAGCTTGGTAGTGAATTTAATTCTTGAAAAATTCTTTAAATTCATCGAGTTATTCCTCGTGCGCGTTTTCCTGGAGGATTATCTGGTGGTAATAGGGAGATAGAGGGTTTTTCGAGGATCAAAATGATATCAATATTGCCATGGTTACATGCAGTGTTTTTCTACGGGAAGGCTTCTTGTTCGAGGCATTTCGCGCAATGGCGACTTTTTGTACGGTGTTGTAAAAATGTGACAACTTCGGCTTGTATAGGCTCCTTCGTTCCGGCTTCTTTTCATTTGATTTTTGTTGCCTATACAAGTTAAGACATCTATAAAAGTTTGTATGTTTTTTGTTTTTCGAAAAATGTTAGTAAAACATAAAAAATGGCTTTTACAAAGGCATGAATTTTGGCGAATTGTGAATAAAGGTGCAAGAAAAGGTTCGGCGCGTTCACGGTTAAAGAGAAGGATCAAAAAGCAAAAAATACAACTCAAAAACCTAAGCGATTGCTCCAAAAGGTAGGAAACGTGTTATAGATTTTGTATTTCTTGTGATAACGTTTCTGATTTATTGTTTTTCCATAAAATTTCACGTCAACATATCACAATATAGTATTCATCAAAGAAGAACTCACACATATTTTTGTGTTGATGAATTTATTTTCGCCTGTTAAAGTGCCTAAGTTTGTTAACTGTTCAGAAAATCTGCTATCTAAAAGTAGTTGTAATATATATAATGCTATATTTTGCTATATATATATATATATATATATATATATATATATATATGTATTATATATATATATATATATATATATATATATATATATATATATATATATATATATATATATATATATATATATATATATATATATATATTTATATATATATATATATATATATATATATATATATATACAGGGTGTATCAAAAAAAAGGTAATCGAACTTTGCAGTGCTCTAGCGCGTTCATTAACAACCTACAGAAATCATTCTTTCGCAGGCGAAAAGACCAGGCTTTTAGCTTTCGATTGTCATCATTTTTGTGAAATTTGAAGAAAGATTGGGCAAATACGAATCAAATGAAAATAGCCGGTCGAAATCGCATATTTCCACCTCTGAGCATTATTAGGGCAGCGAATAAGAAAAGAAAATTTCATTAATCATTTATCTGTCACAAGAAACAATTAACATCACTATCAAAAGGCCAGAAGTTCACTACCTAAGCTAAAATTGGTCAATTAATTTTGTAATTTAATTCCCTAATGGGATTAAATTTCAACAGATTTTCAATAAACTCCCAACGGCGAAAAAATGCAATTTCGACCCGCAATTTTTATCGCATTTGTATTTGCTTGATTTTTCTTCAAATTTTATAAAAACGATGGCAATTAAAAGCTAAAAGCCTGGTCTTTCCAACTACGTAAGAATTATTTCTGTATGTTAAATATTGAACGCCCAAGAGCACATCAAAGTTCGATTACCTTTTTTTTGATACACCCTGTATAGTGTTCATATGCCGCAATGGGTTTTAATATAACCACTACACCAAGCTCAATGATATGGCCCAGGTCAATGATCATTAAAAATGTCTGCCAGACCAAAATTAACAACTCTCTGAAAGAAAATGAAAATAGATGTAGTTGGTTATGATATATTTGTGCTATGCTGGTGTTTTATAGGGCTAAACATTTTGCACTAATCCACTTGACAGTCAAGCTATAAGTACTACATGGCCCAACCCAGAGTAATGAATTTATTATAAATTGATAGATGATTATTAGCAAAGAGAAATTGATAATTGATGATTGCCGGGAGAGATTTTGTTAATAGTGAACAATATGGGCTATATAGTTATTGAGAGTTATTATTAATAGTACACCTGTTTTAGACATCTGCATTTGAAAGGACTGTTTAATAGTCAGCAATTAAAGGTGATTTTGTATAAAGCTTGACATAGTACAGAATATATTTGAATTCAACTATGCCTGCACCATTGTATATATTAATATTTTTCTGCTATTTATACAATTTCTTATATCATTGTGCTATGTGAGACAAATTAGTAATTCAAGAATTATAACAAAAAATGTGCACAGCAAATTTCTTTTCAAAATATATGATTAAAGTTCTGATTTCTAATCATCTTGTCTTTGCCAAATTTTAGTGGGTTGAACAAAACACCTGAAACATGATAGATTTGATAGGTTGGTGACATATATGCTATAACATTTATGATCTGACCAAACTAACATTCTGCTTGTGTTATTTAGATTGTTTCCAACTGCCTGCACCAGCTGACATGACAAGTCATAAATCATATTATGATTATCATAATTAGGGCAGACATTGTGTGGTCTCCCCCAAGCAGATATTTGGTAGATTTTAACTATATTATCACCCACCTATATAAGGTTATTATACAAACAAGTTATAAGTTTTCACAGGAAGGTCAGGGTTTTGCACATCAGACAATTAATGAACCTATATGTGTCACATTGTATTAGGGTGTAATTGCCTAATTGGTCAAATTAGTTAACTTTTTTATAGTTTGCCTAAGCCATTGAGCAACAGATTACCCTTGGCAAGTAAAGTTGGTTTCATAGTGGGTAATACTGAACATGTCCCCACTACTTCATTACACATACCGTAACTGAATTATACATAATAGACTATTACTTTTACTTGTCAAGGGAAGCCTATGGATACTAACTGTTTGAACCATTGAGTCCGAAGCAAACTATGACAATATATGAATTTAAGACAATTTTTTCAGTATTTAATTTTAAATTTACAAAGCCTGTAACTATTGTGTAAATTACAGTAATTAACCATATAAAATAAAAAACAGTTTTGCTTTTTATCTTTTGCTGGTCTAATTCATACCAATGATATAGAGAATAATACATGGGTGCTCGGAAATACCAGATTTATTTCGAGTGTTGAACATGATATCTCACGAGTAAGCGCAGAGAAATAAATCTGGTATTTCCAAGCACCCATGTATTTTTCTGTTTATTATTATAAACTACAGGTTTTCCACCAATATAAAATGTCCAGAAGCTCTGATTGGTAATTGTTTGAAAAGCGATAATTTTCACATGTGAAATCATCATAAATCATTATCATTATCATATCATTATCAATCACATATCATTATCAAATCATTATTAGTTTTACCAGTGCCCAAAATCCTTAAAAAGCACTGTACTTTATATAATAAACTATAATAATGTACACCCTAACTAACAAAGCATCAGTTGTTGTATGACGAAACTGTTGAGACTTACACGATGAGAATGTCTTTCATAAAATCTTTCTGCTTTTATATTGTTTATTGCAGTGACCATATTAATACTGTTTGATACAAATTCATTCTTGTACTAGTTTAGTAGCTAATGTATTACAAGATAGCATATTGTTTTCATATTTCTTGTGATCACTTCCTGACGGGTAAAAACTTCTAAACAAAGTTTCCAATTGTGTACTGTGACAAGACAAGAAGATTTTGACAAAATTTGCTCGCACTCAGCTATTCACTGCAATTGTGACTGTCCAGTGTCCACTCTATCCAATATATAATCGAAGCCTTTACAGAGAAGAAAACGTGGCATGGAAAATTGTCCTGCTGTAACATTTGTACAATCCTTTCTTAAAAACTTAAATCCCTTCATTTTCCTTGCCATAGTATTGTGCATCTCTTGTCTTATTGTAATTTGCGATTTCGTGCCCTGTTTCGTGCAAATAAAATTTGTTCGCCATTTTGAATCAATAACGAGGAATACTTGGTGTAAGCTGAAGTTATTGGATATTTTTTGCGGAATAACCGCTGGATTTGAGTACAGGCGAACTAGCGATTTCGCATTCAAAAATGCCAGGCGTGATAATAAGCGATGCATTAATTAGTTACAAAAGTGAAACAAACGCGTATTCGCTCATTTATTTAGTCCGTACTATTGTAAAAACATTCAATCGGTAGAAGCGTCACTTTCCCAACATATTCAATGAATCACGATAAAAGACTTGTTTACGCGTGATCACGTTTTGAGATTGGATTCCGCCAAATTTTATTCATGGGGAAACTTTTCATTGTATACCAATCGTGTTATCAATAGGTAAAAGAGTTTTGCAAAAAATGTCTTAGCGATGTGTTGCAAGCCTTAGTTTTTCAACATGCATACAATAGAAATAATCTAAACTGAATTAAAGCTTCAAATATCTCGTACACACAATTTATCATGTCGACAATTTGTATTTGTAGTTTAGTTTACTAATTGCTTTTTACGAGGCAGCTGGTGTTTGTTAAGCTTGATGCTCAAGTGTTGTAATATTTATCATTTATAACAAACAAAAGAGTTCATAATAATTTAAAGGTTTGAAGCTAGAGACAACTCAGAGTGTCTTTATGCTTGGGATAGCACGGGTTAAAATTAATATTCATTGTCCCAAGGGGTTTAACGAGCTTTGTAGAGTAGATGTTCTAAAGATGAAATGTCCGCACGATGAAGGAACTTATGTATGCGGTGTGCCTACTATATTTGTCACGAGTCAGAGTTATCCCTACGCTATTTTGTCGGAACACGTTCTAGAGCAAAGTGAAATAATCTATTTAGTTAAATTCCGACACAATTTTAGTATTTTCTCAAAAATTGGCAACACTGGTACAAAATAATTTTTGTCAATGCTAAAATGGACATTTTAAAAAAAAATCTTTGTTGCTATATGAGGGTTTTTCTTCTTAAAAAGCAGCGCCAATAGACATAAAAACAGCATATTCACATAACTACATTTGAAATTATTTTGGCAATGCAAATGCAGCGCCAATTTAACGTCTTGAAAATAAATTACATGTATTTAGTGTCAAGAATATTTTGGTACTGCAAATGCAGTGCCAACAACTCATATCTAGAATATTTTGGCACTGCAAATGTAGCGCCAACATGATGAAAATAATATACTTGTAGTTATACCTACAGTATTTCGGCACTGAAAATGCAGCTCCAATGAACATGCATTATGAAAAATATCAGAATAATATACATGTGTGGATAAAGCCCGATTGTTCACACTTGTCGTAAGAATCAGGGATTTTCTCCTTCTCACGTATGTGAACGAATATGTGAACAAACTAAGTTCAGGACGAATATTAGATTGCTTTTGGTATGGTCTATAGAATTCACTCAACCGCATCGGCCAAAAGAAGCTATCCCCGAATATCACAAGTGTGAACTACAGTAGCAAGGCTATTATATGCAGCGCATACAAGCGCTATTTAAGTGAGATTAGCTCAAAATATTTTGACATTGCAAACGCGCGGGGCAAGGATTATGAAAACAATATACATGTGCTAATAAAAGTAATATTTTCGCTCTACAAATGTAGTGTACAACCTGGAACAACAGTTCACAAAATAAACTGTTGTGTTGTGGTAAGATTTTCACACATTTTGCGCTTGGTTTCAGTTTAAAACTAATTTGAGTCCAGCTCAAGCAAAGCTTGATAAATATAATCTTTACTTAGTTTGTCGGTCCGTTGTCTGCCTCTGTAGATCCAAGGAGTTTCTTGTTTCAAGAACCCTTCCAATATAGCTGCTTTTTTGTGAACTTGTATCTGTGGACCATCCTCGTCCCCAGGGTAATCTTTGTGGGCGCGGCGAGGAAATAGATGACCCTGGTAAAGGCTGTAAAAATCTCCAAGATTCTTGGAGATTTTCGAGCATGCGCCGTCAGTGATTAATGTGGCGTTAACTCAAGTTACCACTGGCACAGAGCATTGGCGTGCAAATTTTCACTATGAATACAGAAATTTACGCTCACATAAAAACAATATTTAAAGTTTGAGTCTCAGTTTTAACTACTTCGTTTATATTTGCCGCATATGATAAACTAAATGTCCAAAATGTATAGTACCTGTATAGAGTACGATACGATCCATTCGATCTGCACGCGCATGTTATTCTTGCGCTATATTTGACCATCTAAAAACCCTAACCTAATAAATGTGCAGAAAACAGGAAGTAATATTATGCTGTCGTTTCGTTAAAGCAATCACATTTATTGTCACAAACCCTGACTGGTCGAATGTGTTAACCAATGAACAAGGAGATTAGGACAGCCTTTACCAGGGTCATCTATTTTCTCACCGCACCCACAAAGATGACCCTGGGGACGAGGTTGACTGTGGACTTTTTAAGGTGGCTCCCTACAGTTTATGAATAATTTATATAGATCAGTGAGATCAGGCGTCATCCTCGCGACCTTTGCGTGGGGTCTTCGTGGTTCGGCAAAAAAAAAGCTGCGGAACTTATTTTCGAGTGTTTTAATTCATTTACCAAAAACATTGTCATTATTTTATATTCATTATTTTCTTCACGTTTTCCAAAGTTAAACATAATTTTCTTAATTTTTAAAATAAATTTTAATATGCTCTTACGTATAACGTATTTATCTGGAGGCAATGACGTTAATATTGCCGAAAAAAATGTCGCAGATCAAAATTAAAAATGTTCATCATTTTAAGCTGTCATAAAAAGTGCCCTCGCATTTTCGGCGAATCTCATGTAAGTCCAGTCATTTAATCTGCAGTATTCTATGTGTTGAATTTAATATAAAACTATATTGCAAGAATAGAAGGTGCTTTGGACGCTTTGTTCAACTCGTAGTTGAAAGTTTTGAGACGTTTTTCAAGTCATATTCGGCTGTTTTATTTTCCAGGTAAATACAAGGACAGCTGCTCAGTCGTGATGCTAAGAAACTATTTATGCTTCTTCTTGTTCCTGTGCATTTATTGGGGAAACGCTCAAGCGGGTGATACCGTACAAAACTTTTGTTACAATTCAGCTCTTGAAGGTGAGAGTTTGTGAACGTGACCCAAAATAATGAGAAAGGTACCAATGGTATATAAGGGCTGCATGGGAAAGGGAAGTAAAAATAAAAATGTGTAGATTGTGTCATCTATATACTCTTAGTAACTTAATTTATTGGTTTCCACTCTTGTGTAGAGGCTTCAAATAATATGTTAAGTTGGAATATCTGTATAACAGAATCGAGCCTGTTTTAGATGTCGCATTTGTAATTTGTTATTGCAAGGGCGTTTCGCAATGTTAACTTCGTCGACATTCTTCGACTTACTGTTACTATCCTCTGAATTGGTTCTCGCAATCCATTCACAGTTGGTCATTTAAACTGAGTTTCTTACTCGTTGTTGGCCCTAGTAAGCAATGCAGAATGCCTTCTGTTTTAACGACTTAACTTTAAAAAAAAACATGAAATTTCCATGAAGCAACGACTGTAAGTTGACCGTCGACAAATGCCTGAGTATGATCCATTCCGTTAGACATTGCGAATTGATGACATTGAAGAGGTTACTGATTGGATTCGAATTCGCATTGATATAAATTAATGTTGAAACAGCCTGGAACAAAAGAACTCAGGATGTGGTCATGTTGTCGTCAGAGTTTAGATCTGGTAACGAACTGTCCCAGGAGATTATTGTTTATCACTGTAAAATTATAAAATTGCACAAATCAGAAGTCTTTATTCAAAGAAGTAAAAAATTGTTCAATAATTGGGCTATGGATGCGCCGAGCGGAAATTGTGTTTTTATGCGAGCCATAAGCAAAACAGCTTCACAAAGTATATTTATTTATTAGAAGTGACTTTTCGTCTTAACTCAAGACATCTTCAGACAAAATGAATACAAGATACTTAGGCATGTAATATTTGAATACATAAGTTATTTGTGTTTTGTTACAAAGTGCTAAATTATAGGGGACAATTAGGTACAATTAGGACAAGATAGGACAGCCTGATACAATTAAGACAACGAGGGCATTTACACACAAAGACGTCAGTCAACAAAAAGACAGACAACAAATTACTCCTTGGACAGTAAGAGTAGGTTTGTGCAAGCTGTCTTACAGTATCTTGTCCTAGTTATACATAATTGTCCGTTGTAATTTAACACTTTGTGACGCAGCACTAAGAACTTATACATATTCAAATATTGCCTGCTAATGTATCTTGTATTCATTTTATCTGATGTCTTGTGTTCAGATGATAAGTAACTTGCAGTAAATGATAAATATATATAACTTGTGGAGCTGCTTTGCTTATGGCTCTACTACAGTACTGCTCAGAAATAACCTAACACTGCGTTCGCGTTCCATTTGCGTTCCGAACGCTTTCCATTTGCGTTCCGAACGCGTTCCAAAATGCGTTCCAAAGCGTTCCAGTGGAAACGTGAGAACGCGTTCTCTTTTGTGGTGAGATATCGTGTTCTGACGTCGGAAGATCCCGACACCGAATGAAACCTGAGCTGCTGTGAGGCTCTGTAGTGTTTGAAATGATAATAGATGCTAGTCGCACAAGTGTATGCCAGCTAAAAATGTTTCAAAGACATACATGCTACATTTGAAAGAGAGGTTTATCTGAGTCGTTATATTGAAAATGTGCCATAATTATGTATCAATTACACACATTTAGCTGATCGCAAGTGAATAAATAACGCACTTGGGTACTGACTTATAGCAAGTAAAAATCGCTACGCGAAACAGGAAAAACAACACTATCGCTGAGTTGAACGTAATAAACCTAAGTTAATTTATACCACCCTGATTTTGCTTACCTGTATCTCAATAAACTAGCTTGGAGAAGAGCAGTAGAGAAAAAATGAGTTGTAGTGTCATATTTTTTATCCTTTATACACAAAAGAGTGTCAAAATGTGTCTATTACCATCGTTAATGCTTACAAAAGCCGAAACAATGTATCAGTCAGTCATTAAGAGCCATTAAGGAAATAGCAAAACACAAGATGAAAATAGCAGTGTATTTGTTTGTCTCAATTTTTTCCTCCCACAACTATATGCGTTTGTTGAGGTAATGAGGTTAGGTATTAGAGGCAATTAGTATAGGAAATTATACGGTTCGAAAAGTAATGAAAAATTGCGCGCTTTTTGGCGAAATATAACAATAATACCGTTCGTGAACGTAAGCTCAACAGCTCGTGCGTTGGCGACATGTTTTAAATGATCAATGATTATCATCACAGTTCTTACCCAATTAGAATCGAGTAAGCCGACAATAATAATAATTTATTATGAAAAAAATTTGGTCTTGAAGCTCACTTTAGTTTATCACTCTACAACTTTACTCTTTAGCGGCTTTTCAAATAGATTTTATTACTCGGCAAATCGCGATAATGACCGATAATATCCGATCTTATTACGAGTGTTACAGGAAGGCGTTCCAGTAAAAGTGGAACGCAAATTGGAACGCTCTGGAACGCAAACGGAACGCCAGTGGAACGCGAATGGAACGCAAATGGAACGCATTTTCGAACGCGTTCCGAACGCGTTTTCTGTTAGGTTATTTCTGAACAGTACTGTAAACGCATAATGCTGTGCTTTGATAATTTACTTCAATAATTGCAGTCATCTTCGCATGTTACGGGAAAACATGTTTAAATAATTGGACTATATTTGGACACCAGACAAATTTTTACCTTCAAATACTCGAATGGATACAGTATGCGTTTACACAACATTACCCAATCCGGACAACTTTTTTCAAAGCAGCTTGTTGCGTTTGTTCGACCATTTAAAAACTCCTCATTGTGCGAAGTTTATTGTGTAGATGGTATATAATATTAATGCTATACTTTTAAATCACGACATTAATTCCTTCAATATTTCAGGTTTTAGGCTTAACACAACAGTTTACGCAAAAATAGCGACCAGTGATTGGGCAGATTGTGCAATAGAATGCGTGAGGGACCCTTGTTGCAGATCAGTCAACTATAAAACCCTCATCACTGCAGGAAATGAAGAAAATTGTGAGATGTTGCATAACTTAGTTTACAATACATCTGATGATCTATTGAAGAAGAATGGCACCTATAATTATATTTTTCTCAATAGCCCAATGAAGGTAAAGACTTTAATACTAATAATATTATTAAGAATAATTATTAATGTGCCTAAACTACGAGTTGCTGATTGGTTGAGAGCTGCACAATTATTTCATCAGTATAATTTTTCTTAGTTTAGTCCATCATGATTGGTTACGAGCTGTGGTGATTAATCATTTTAAAATATTCAAAAAATCCACGTATTTATTTAAATAAAATGATTTTAAAGTGGTAGACAACTTTCAATGGATGAAAAGACATTAGAATAATGGTAAACACAGAAATATTTACTTCTAGAGTTCGCAAATCATATCGATGACACGATTGATCATAGACAATGGTCGTTGCCGATGTCAGCAACATATGAAAACTACGCTAAAATAAACATTTCGACAAACACGCGTGAGATTTTTCCCAAATACTTCACAAAGCGTTTATGGCTAATTATACAGAAGCGCAATTAATGATTTTCCCAAAATAACCAGAATGAGGCAAGGTATTTCAACAAACGCGACTGATCATAAGGAATTTACAAAAGATGAAAATAGCAATTCACAACATTAAGTTCAAAACATTATAAGCAATCATCAAATTCATAGCATTAAGCATTCCTTAAGTTCACAACATTTCACAACAAAAAGTTCATAACAGTAAATTTACAACATTTAGCATTCTGCAAGGCCTGCAAGACTGACACGAGGTCTATACTTTTGTGAAAATCACAAAAATCCGCGCCTTAATTACAATTATTTTACTGTGCAAATGCTCAGTGGTTGGAGCATCCGTCTAGAGCGTGGACAGTCCAAGTCCTATAATTAGACCTCGGATTTGGTAGCTGTCTGTGGTTATATACTCGCTATTAATTGTCACTTTAAAAAACACTCGCACAATTTTCTAAACAAGAAGTTGAACTGAAAAGGTTAGAATTAAGGAATCCGTGACTGATTATAGGTATAAGTGTTTATACTACACTAACAAGCAGAATATACCATGAAGTAAACATCAGCAATGTAATAGAAGGCATGCTAAAACTTTACCTTGAAGAGAGTCAATAGTTATTTTTTTTCTCCAGGAGTACAACGCCACCTGTTTGATTCCGAAAGGTAAATAATTTCTTTATTTTCCAATAACAAAATTTCAGTTTGCACAGTACTGTGAAGCTGTCGTACGATTGGGAGTGTACATATAAATATATAAATTATACTGTATGTAATATAGTAATAACCGTTGGCAGAGTGCTCAATGGTAGACCATAGCATATTATAGTAAAAAAATCAAAGATTCGACAGTTGTGACCAGACATTTTATTACTGTCAGTTTCGTGCCACACAAATAGTGCGGTTTTCTTCAGATAAAATTGCCTAATGACTAAGTTTAATATATACAAGGGATTACATACAAATGTCTAAGCTAACTCAAGGCTCCTATTTGCCAGTTTGAATTTTAACCGTTTATCTGAAACATTATACTATATATGTTAAAAGGTTAATTGATTGTTAAATCATGTTTTATACAGACAGCGTTAGGCAAGCTGTTATTACATTAGTGGTTAGGTGGTTAGTTTAAGTACGTGTTGCAATATATACATATATATATATATATATATATATATATATATATATATATATATATATATATATATATATATATATATATATATATATATATATATATATATATATATATATCTATATATATATATATATATATATATATATATATATATATATATATATATATATATATATATATATATATATATATATATATATATATATATATATATATAAATCATGTCACGAAATTCCTGAGTAAATATTTGTTTGCATGTCTGCAGGATGATACCAGCTCGTTTCTTTTGTTCAAAGTAGCCAGAGATGGATGGCAAATGATGAAATACTTTTCCCAAAAGCATAAGTTACATCTGCTGGAAGTGTTGTTGTAGGGGTTTGCTTGCTTGATAATTTCCCATTTGATTTTATAGTCAATATGTTTATCTTTAAGTTGCCAGACATGCTTACTAAGTTCAGTAGCGTGTTTCTTTTTTACGTTGGTGAATGACGTTTTATGGTTGGCGAATCTTGTTTTGAATGTGTTGGATGTAAGGCCAATGTATGTTTGATCGGGCTTGTTGTCATTGGTGGTTACGGTTGCTTGGTATACGATTGATTTTTCGAGGCACTTGCCGGGCAAAGAGCATTCGTTGGGTGAGTTGCAGTTGCATCCATTGTTTTGAGTTTTCTTTTGAGGGTTGTCCATTCTTAGGATAGACTTATTGTGTCCATCAATAGTTTGTTTGACATTGGGCATGCAGGAATAACTTACTTTCAGGGTGTTTCTATTAAAAACTTTATGTAGGACGTGACTTTCCAGGAATTAATCGTCAAGTATATGGAGGAAGGTACGGCCGATGTTTGTGGCGACGTTTTTACTGTACGGAGGGTTGTACCAGGTGACGTTTCTTAGTCATTTCTTATTTTGGGCAGTGCTAGATACATTAGTTGAGGTTGGAGGTTTATGTTTCAGCTCGTGATTGTATCCACTATGCTTAAGAGCTTTTTGATATACGGGGGCTGCACGGTTGAAAACATCTTCGTCAGATGAAATATCAGAGAGGCGTTTGTTGACGGATTCAGGAAGGCTCCTAATCCGTCAACAAACGCCTCTCTGATATTTCATCTGACGAAGATGTATTCAACCGTGCAGCCCCCTCTTAAGCATAGTGGATGGACACAATAAATCTATCCTAAGAATGGACGACCCTCAAAAGAAAACTCAAAACAATGGATGCAACTGCAACTCACCCAACGAATGCCCTTTTCCCGGCAAGTGCCTCGCAAAATCAATCGTATACCAAGCAACCGTAACCACCAATGACAACAAGCCCGATCAAACATACATTGGCCTTACATCCAACACATTCAAAACAAGATTCGCCAACCATAAAACGTCATTCACCAACGTAAAAAAGAAACACGCTACTGAACTTAGTAAGCATGTCTGGCATTTTAAAGATAAACATGGCTATAAAATCAAATGGGAAATTATCAAGCAAGCAAGCCCCTACAACAACACTTCCAACAGATGTCACTTATGCCTTTGGGAAAAGTATTTCATTATTTGCCATCCCTCTCTGACTACTTTGAACAAAAGAAACGAGCTGGTATCATTCTGCAGACATGCTAACAAATATTTACTCAGGAATTTCGTGACATGATTTAGCTATATATATATATATTTCAACACGTACTTAAATCAACCACTAATGTAATAACAACTCGCCTAACGCATGCCGTAAAACATGATTTAACAATCAATTAACCTTTTAACATAAATAGTATAATATGTTTCAGATAAACGGTTAAAATTAATACTGGCAAATAGGAGCCTTGAGTTAGCTTAGACATTTGTATGTAATCCCTTCTATATATTAAACTTAGTCATTAGGCAATTTTATCTGAAGAGTACCAGCAATTCAATATATATATATATATATATATATATATATATATATATATATATATATATATATATATATATATATATATATATATATATATTTATATATATATATATATATATATATATATATATATATATATATATATATATATATATATATATATATATATAGAGAGAGAGAGAGAGAGAGAGAGAGAGAGAGAGAAAGAATGGCGACTATACCGTGATGCATTGCGGTGGAGTTTTTTTCGAAATTTAGATTTTTGCGTGCGTTTGGAAAAAATTATAAACTTTCGTCGAATTTTTTCTCGCTGAAAATAAAGAGTTTTTCGAAGGTATGTATTAACATTATGAATAATATTTATTGAAAAATAGTGTGTAAATTTTGTTTGGCTTTTTTAATACTTTTAGCAGGAATAATTTTCATATGTATTGACCTATTTTCCGTGTCAATGCAGAAGCCCCGAAAATAGCTTTAATCAATGTTGGAGTTTTTTTTTAGTTTTAAGTAAAATAAGCCAACAAAAATCATATTAGTATAATCCAGAGATAGTGTTCTTTCAATCAATACCAAGAAATCAAAAATGACTCCAGAAACTGACGAGTTATCGCATTTTCAAAATGAGGTATTTCTGTCAAATTCAGGGGAAACTGCGCCCAACGGTGCGAATGCCCGCTCAAAATGGCGTGACCAAAACAGATTCATGTTGAACATGAAATCCTATTTATATTTTTAATTTTAGTTCACGTAAACGCCTGAGTGATATCCTTTATAAATTCCCCTTATTTATAATCCGGTGTAATGGCAAAATGTATAAATTTGTTATATATTCAAGGACGTCGAGTAGTGATAGTGTAAATATTTTCAGTACATGCGAGTGGTGATAGTGTAAATATTTTCAGTCAATGTATTGATACGTTGAGGGTTTTTTATTTTTGTGTTTGTTCATTGTACTCTTGCTAGTTTTTCTCTTATTAGGTGCTGAACTGTGCTATGTTTGGCAACTTTCATCATCTGATCAGTGAGGAATAATGTAAATATTGAGAGTACTGAGTAGGAAGGAACTGTCATGAGATTAAGTAAGTATATGGTGTCTTAATAATGCCACTCAAGTGATCACAATTTTAGAGGTTTACAAAGAAATGTAACTCTTATATTACTACATCGTTAAGAGCAAAAGAAAGCATTGCTTTTCTATTTGATTGTATACCTTTTATGTGTACTGAAGGAATGAATGTGATGCAACATTTTTAAAAACTTTAATTGTCTTTACTATTTTGTACTTACCACTGCATTCATTTTGCACCTGAGCTATTAATCCTACACTTTGTAGTACAAATTTTGTACAATGCAGTTGAAGTAGAAACGATATTTACCCTCAGCTCTTCCATTTTTTGCATAGAGAGTTTTTTATTTTTGTATTTCTTCATTGTACTCCTGTTAGATTTTTGTCTTTTAGGTGCCGAAATTGTGCAAATTGTTTGGTGACTCTCATCATCTGATTAGACTACTGAGTACTGCATGAGCCATACTGTAAATATTTAAAGTATGAAGGAATTGTCATGAGATTAAGTATCAGGTATCTTGCCACCCAAGTGATCACAATTTAGAGGTTTCAAAGAAATGTAACTCTTCTATTACTACATCATTAAGAGCATTGCTTTTCATATTTCATTCTATACCTTTCATGTGTACTGATGGAATGAATGTGATGCAACATTTTTAAAACTTTATTGTTTTTACAGTATACCATTTTTTACACTGCATTTATTTTAATATAATTTTTATTATCATTAATTATAGTAATGCTAATAATTTTTGTACTTTGACAAAAATAATTTTTATCAACATCAATACTGTCTCACTACTGTATTTAAAGTATTTTAATAAGGAAAATCTACCCATACCCTGGGGCAAGTTGTTAGAAGCTGGATTACTTGACCTTGGGTTAAAATTTAACGTGCTGTTTTAGTTTGTGTATAATTCTGCATGACTGTTTATTTCAAAATGTCTGAGAAGAAA
This sequence comes from Muricea muricata, assembly GCA_963855995.1. Taxonomy (NCBI): domain Eukaryota; kingdom Metazoa; phylum Cnidaria; class Anthozoa; order Malacalcyonacea; family Plexauridae; genus Muricea; species Muricea muricata. The sequence continues at coordinate 2,430,004 of OY979716.1, forward strand.
ATTTCTTTTCATACATTCATAATTCCTTTTAATACAGACATAATTCTTGAAGGAAAATTTGCTATGAATTTTGCATTACTCCTAAGTTGAACTAACCAGCTTTTGAACAACCAGCCCAGGCTGCTGCATAATAGGATTTGAGAGATCAGCATGATGTTCATGATGGCTTGGATTCTGCCTGACATATTTTGCTTTCAAGAATCCTCTTGCAGATCCACATCTTCACCATTTGCAGTGTCTTCTACATCCACGATTTCAGTTGACTGCTGAATTTCCTCCACTTCATTATCTACATTCATTGCCCCTGCCTCACCATCAACATTGGTATCAATGGGTGTTGTCTCATCTTTATCCTCTAACATTCTATGTGTATGAATATCCATCAGTCGACAGGATTGTTGGTAAATTAAAACAATTACAGTCAGTTTTCTGATGCTGATGTAACTACATTATCCAGTTCATCGTCTTGACTATCTGGGTTACGTGGTAGAATAGCTTGGGTTCTTGGTGATGATAAAATATCAAACTCCCACAAAATAATGTTATTAAATACCCGGTCACCTCCATCCTGGTCATCATTGGGGTCACAAAACTACAAATACATAAAATAAAAATATTTCAGTATTATATGACGACGTACAGGGTTATAGTATTAGTTTTAAACTTTCATGGTTCTTGGACCTGTTTGACTCTGGAGTATAGTTTTTATGTGCAAAATATCAAATTAGTTTTCCGAACCTCATTTTGCCAATACAGTCTAGTTTTTTTTTAACATGGAAACAGTATTATCAACAAGTCTCAAGTACATAATCCGAATAATTTAAACAGTATAAAATTCGAAAGAACGATAACATCTCAAAATGTTTTTATTTCAATGATATATAGTACATGTACAGTACACAAACTGTCAACAAGACATCGAAAATGAGCACCCAGGTAATCTTACCTTAAAAACATAGCTAGAATGGTTTTCTACCAATGCAGGACTGCTGCATTGGTCAAACTTTTCATCAACCTTTATGCCATTAACCACTGATGGACAAAGGGCAATTCTTCTAATATCCAAACTACCATGAAACTAACATGAATCTCACGACATTCAAGCTCAACACACGGTAATCCATCGGGAATCAAGGTTGTCTTGATACACAATGAACAAACAGAAATTCGTGTTCATTCAATAACGGAGCATTCTTCCCACGAATACAACGAAAATTCGCAATGATTAATAGTTTTATTTTGTTTTCCTCTGAAACTCGCGTTCCAACTCCCACGAGAACTCACCGAACAATGACGGATCTGCCGACAAATCGATATTATGTAGTAAACCGCCCATTCGCGCGGTGCATGCCGGTATAGTCACCACACCTCCTCTGATATATATATAACTCAAGATGAGAAACACAAGTTACTTCATTGAAATTTTATTTACTACGGGACTGTTTCGTATGGCAAGTGTTGAACTTGCCACACTCATCTGGTAAATGATATAATATTACAACAGCGCAACGGAATATATGTACAAGGGATGCATAATGATTTGATCATGTTACATGTGTTCGTGCGAGTGTTATCGTAGTAGGAATTTCTTCCGGTGTCGGCATGTGGATATGAGTTCGTTACGTTTCTTGAGAGAGCTTAGTTCGGGGTGGCATATGATGATAAATTTTTGGACATACATAAGTTACAGCGTTTGGTTTTGTTAGAGTATGGTTGTGATTTCTTAATGATTTTCCAGTTAATAGTATACGAATTGTTAGAGTCTTTTAATTTCCAGATGTGCTTACTTAGTTTGGTTGCGTTTCTCTTGGTTTTGTTACGGAAGGAGCTGGTGTGGTTAAGGTAGCGGGTTTTGAATATGTTCTCAGTAAGGTCATCGTAGGTTTGAACTTCTTTCGTAGGCAAAGGCAGTAATCTACTAGGCTGCAGTGACAAACAAAGCTACGAAAGAAGTTCAAACCTACGTTGGCCTTACTGAGAACACTTTCAAAACCCGCTACCTTAACCACACCAGCTCCTTCCGTAACAAAACCAAGAGAAACGCAACCGAACTAAGCAAGCACATCTGGAAATTAAAAGACTCTAACACCTCGCATACTATTAACTGGAAAATCATTAAGAAATCACAACCATACTCTAACAAAACCAATCGCTGTAACTTATGTATGTCGGAAAAATTTATCATCATATGCCACCCCGAACTAAGCTCTCTCAACAAACGTAACGAACTCATATCCACATGCCGACACCGAAAGAAATTCCTACTACAACAACACTCGCACGACCACATGTAACATGATCATGATCAAATCATTATGCATCCCTTGTACATATATTCCGTTGCGCTCTTGTAATATTATATCATTTACCTGATGAGTGTGGCAAGTTCAACACTTGCCATACGAAACAGTAAATAGTAAATAAAATTTCGATGAAGTAACTTGTGTTTCTCATCTTGTGTTATACCGCTTTGCGTACGCATGGAGCACTCTATCCGTACGATTTTGTATGCACTAAATTCTATCCTCACGATAGTTTCTATCACTATACATTTATATATATGAGTGAATTATATATATGAAATGAATTCATTTCCTGATCATGACTATAGTTTAGTCGAAACGACGAAATAAATTTTCAATATGTTATCGATCTCCGGAGTATCTATTGTTTTGTATTTTATCAAAATGACGGTTTTCCAGTTATAGGAATAATTGTTATGTGTTCCGATATTCTGGTGTGTAAATGGCGCGTGGTTTGACCCACATACGACGCGGAACAGTATCGACACTTAAATAGGTATACAACACCAGATCTCAGAAACTTAGGAATTTATTCTTAAAAGAAAAGAAAGAAAAGATGTGTGTAGACAAGCGAAAAACAAATCGAATGTTAAGATGGGGATAAGCAGCATTGCAAAGGCGAGTGCATGATTTGGGTGGGAATTGGAGGAGAGCCAGTGAAAGAAAGGCAGAAATAGATAATTTTCTTAGGGATCGTGTGAATAGTGGCTCACACTCTCTTCAAATTCGCACTCAAATCACTCGACTTTGCCATGCTGCTTATCCCCATCTTAAAATTTGATTTGTTTTTCGCTCCTCTACACGCATCTCTTCTTTCTTTCCTTTTAAGGATAAAGTCTCTAAGTTTCTGAGATCTGATGTTGTATACCTATTCAAGTGCCGATGCTGTTCCGCGTCGTATGTGGGTCAAACCACCCAGTTATGTCTAGTATATTCTCTCACTTAAACACTACAGGTCACTCTGCCAACTTTGACGACTTCAAAATTCTCTCTTCTTGCTCCGACTCTTGTGAATTAATGATTCACGAAAGCCTCCTCATATCTAAACTCAAACCTTCTCTTAACGTCCAGGGCAGCTCTATTCCTCTTTAACTTCTTTAATATATCATCTGTGGTTATGCACTTTTGTCTGTATCGTCCTGTCATGTTCTATCCTACACCCTCCTGTCCTTTATCTTCCTAAATACCATGTAACATAACACCTTGTAAATATATAATAATTAGCACATATATATTCAAATCTTATGTAATTCTATACTATTTAGTCTGATGATGTCTTAAGTTAAGGAGGAAACGTTACCAATAGAATGTGAATCCGGAACTCTGTAAATGGGGTCCTAATTAGCATTGCAATGCGGCGTATTTAAAGTCACTTAATGCACTCGAACGTGCGTTTTATCATACATAAAACGCTTTACACGTGTATTGCACACAGTACTGAAAATCCTGTGTACATGGGCAAGAAGGTTTAACCCAAGTTATCATTACCAACAGTAGATGCAGCAATGTTTACTAGGCCAACAGGTAGAGAGATAAAAATGTATAGTTTCTATCATGAATAGCATGTAGTAATTATCCTTCAATAACAATACAACTGTGATAAAAAATTTTCAATAATATCGCTTCCTACACTCCATTTACACGGTACCGGATCCGTATGCACTTGATATTAAGTTGCATAGTTTGAAGATGAGTGCTTTTGAATTTATGTTAATATTAAAGTATTTGAAAGCAATAATCATAGTGGTAGTGGTAAGAATTAAATATAACCGTTTCTATGAATAGCGGCAAACATTTTATTCTTGGACAAGGTTGGTCTGAGCCAAGCCTTGATGCACCGCATAACGCTAAAGTTTCTTTCTGCTGTAGCGGAACTAATGAGTACAGACATGTAAAATGTCAACACTTTGTGTACCTTGGAAAGACATTCCCAAGGTGCTCTCTTTAAGACTAAATGTTTTGCAAAGCCTCGATAGCCTTGTGAATTTTTATTTATTTATTAAAAAATATTTTACAACGATAACACTTCAGAATCTAGACATATTTGTTTTTCAAGAGGTCGCTGAACAATAACACATGCAGATACAAAATTACATCCACACACAACTATTCCTATATTATACAACTACTATATTATACAACTACTATATTATACAATTAGTTTATTATGTTAAAAATATTTACAGAATCAGCGACGGTCAAGAACTAAATTAAATTTTGCTACACCAATTCCTTTCTCTTTTGCATATTTTGGAAAATCATTTCAGACTGAAGCGGCAGAATAGGTAATGATGCTTTTCTTTATAAAATAAGTTTTTAGTTTCTTTAAAACAAAGTATTTATTGTTGCATAAATTATGATTTCAGTTTTTTTTATGTCGTATTTACCAATAATTGATTGTGGCATTTTAATATTATTTTTAATATCATATGCAAACGTTGCATTCTTGTTCCAGAAACGATCTTACAAGGGCAGCCAGTCTAGTTCACGTAATATGTACGTAACTACTGTCAGTAATTACTCGTGCCGCTCTGTTTTGTAATTTTTGTAGTTTTTTTAAATAAATAATCCGCGCATTCATCCCAAAATAGGCTGCAGTAATCAAAATGGGACAAGATTCTCGCATTATAGACTTTTATTTGTCTAGAAGAAAATACATATTGATATCTTTACTTGGCCTAGCATACCTATGTCCATAGAAACTTTTTTTGTGATATTATTGATCTGTGCGTCCCATGTCAAATGAGCGAATTCGTTTAATTACTGTTTCTCCCAGTTCAAATTGTAGACCATTAATTATATTAGCTAGACTTTGTTTAGATCGATCCTATTATCATATACTTTGTCACTGTTTAATGTGAGTTCATTAGTAAGTAGCCATTGATGTACCTTCTACAAGTTCTCATTTAATCTTTCATTAATTTATGTACGTTTGCTCCACATGATGATATATTTGTATCATCTGCAAACATACTTACACTAGTATTAGAAGAAGGGCAATTTGGGAAATCATTAATATCTATCAAAAAGAGCAGTGGGTCTAGATTTGAGCCCTGAGGAACACCGGCCTTTATGATTAGTTCAATAGGATCTGAACCACTTAAGTGCTTGATCTTGTATGCCACACACAAGCATTTTTTTGAGAAGAATATCATGATCAACACAGCTAGTCAAAGGCCTTTTTTAAATCAAGGAATAGGGCATCATTCAGACATCCTTTGTCCATGTTTATATACCACTCGTTTGTTATGTTAAGAAGGGATGTTTGGGTAGAATGATGCTTTCTAGAACCGGTCTGATGTTCTGTGATCACGCCATTAGCTATCTTCTAGATAAGTTTCGATTTCGTCGTTTTGACTTCTGAGAGGAGTTTAACTCTTGAATTACGGATGGGGTCGTATACGACCCCATGATGTCACATCGTAAATTTTCCCGTTTTTTACCGGGTTTTGCAGGCTAATATTTGTTTCGACGGTTGCAATGCAATCTGGGAGGAATTTGCTTTCTTCTCATACCAAACATGCAAAAATATATCAAGAGTTTTTGAAAATATGCTGCTTTTTCTTCGGAGTGTTTTGTCATCGATGTGATATTGAAGGGGGTCATATACCAAAAATTTAGCAATTTAGTAAAAAAATTTTTTTTCTTATAGGAAGCATTAAGCAGTTAATTATAATGCTACTAAATTTGGGATCGATAACAAAACTTCTAATATGTTTTTGAAGGCTTTTTGATGGAATTTAGAGCTGACCGCGCAGTATATTCCTGGTAACTAGTTTCGTTTTCTGACACTAGAGACAAAATGGCGGTTAGGCAAACAAGCTTTTCGAAGCGTGAAGCTTGTAATGTATTTACCGGCTAGATTTAGCCAGTATCAGTTGGGTGAGGACATCCTAAAGTCCGAGGAGCCCGATCTCTGTTGCACGAAGAAGTGTGTGATGTAAACACTACGTAAGTCGTTGAATATTTTACGAATTTATACACGACTCGGTAGTGCTGAGAGGCTGATGTTAAATCTGTCCACAAGCATTTGAAATTATGAAAACTGGCTTCATATCCGTAAGTTAGAGGTGCTGAAGTAGCGCTCTAGTATTTTGAAATGTTTGTATTGTACAATGCTTGTGGACTTTTATATTTTCTTTGTTTTTGCAGGCGGCTATGGGTCATGTCAAAATTTTTCACAATTACCCAGAATCCTTCATGGTCGTAGTATTCTTTAATCACATTCAAAAGGCTTAAACAAAGTAATGCGCGAGTCCAAATCGATATAAACATAAGAAAGTGCCAGCTGGAAAATTAAATTTTTAATTGGGATGTTGTACATGTAAAATTCATGCAAAACCCGGTTGAATGCAAAGATCGTGTAGTAAATATTGCAGGTTCGGCTGGTTACGATGAAAAAAGCAAATTTCCATATGAATATGTTGCCGATGTCAAAGATGAATATGATCAGTCAATATCACTGCCTGATTTGAGAACAAACCTTCCAGCAATGAAAGAGAACCAGTGGTTTTTCTTGATGGGGACTTGAATGAGGTAAGCATCTCTTATTTTTATGCCTAGTTTCATAGATTTATTTCTTTTAGGTTACATTGATATACTATTATTTACCCACTATGTTTTGAATGAATCCAATGAAAGAAATGCGACTTAGTATAGTAATATATTGTTGCCCTTTCAGGGTGAATGTTCAGATCCTAACAATGAGTATGATGAAGAGTTTGATGAATTGCCAGGAGGTCTTGTAAATTGCCTATCTGGAGAGTTTTATGCAAATTCTATGCAAATCCATTAGTTGACTCTATCAGAAAAATATAACATAATTTTCTGTCATGTAGCTTTCACCAGAGTCAACTATTGCAGAGGAAGAGCCTGAACCAAGCCGCGAAACAGCAATTAGCAGTAAATCATAATCACACACTATCACACAAAAGCCGAAGCGCAATATAGTTACCAAACCCTGTAAATTTTGTCTATTATATTGTTTTTATTCCTAAAATAAATAAAAGTTCTATATTTTTAACAAAGACAGAGTATTGAGTGTATTGACATTTCTGGGGTTGGTAAAATTTCTTGAATTTACAAAATTGTAATTATTATGCCTATTGTTCATCGGAAAATTCTAAACGACTACCCCCTGAGAACCATTCATGACCAAAAAACCTTTGTGAAAACTTTTTTTTCATAATCTACACTATATACGCTTTCCAAAAATGTATAGTTTCCCATACCTATTGTATGTAATTTGCCTGTTTTTTATGCTTGACACATATTATGTTAATTTCGACAAAAAATTGGCAAAAAAATCAGTAATTTAGGAGTTAAAAACCTCTCGTAAAGTAACGTTTTGAATTTGAAAATGGGGACTAAACACGACTCAGGTGATTCCAAGCTATGAGTTAGATTGGCAGCAACTTCACTGAAGTACTCATTTAGTGTATTTGCAGTTGTATCGTCTTTGGTTATGCGTTTAGTTTCAGTGATGTTGGTTGTCTTACGAGTTTTGCTAGTTAATCTATTTATTGTTTTCCAAATTTCTTTAGGATTTTTTCACTACTGTTAAGCTGATTTTTAAAGTATTCGGCTTTAGTTTCCCTAATCGATTTATTGCGCTGTTTTTTATGGGCGCCATGATAGTCTTATGATAGTCTCCATGGCGCATTGTTTGTGTTACATTCTTACATAGGCAAAACTGAACGCTCTTTGGAAACGAGAATTCCTGAACATGCTAACATCAACTCTTACAAAACCAGCGCAATCACACAGCTCTTACTCAACTGTCCCGACGCTCTCTATCTATAGCCAACCTAAATACATTTCCGAATCTTGACAGCTCTCAAGAGTTTTCCGACAAAATGCATTGTCCTACTTCCTTGGTCTACACCAATTCTAAAATCTTGTATTCATGTAAATATAACAATCCTAATCAGTTGCCTATGCTAGAAGCGCTATTCATGAAACGTAAAATGCCGAAGTTAAATTGTGGACTCAAAGCCAGCAACAATTATCTTTAATTCTGTAACACTACATCAACTCGCGCATTTCTTCAATGTTCTTCACCTGACTGGCTAACTACAGCTTGCCAAGATTACACTTAGTAGAAAGATAGCACAGCCTGTTTGTAATCTACTCTATTGGTTTGACAATGTCTTTGGAATAAAGACGAAATATCACTGACTCCATTGCTTTCTTGTTTTTTTTTTCCCGAATATCAGGAATATAAGATGTCTATTTTCGGAATTTGTTTTATTTTGTACAGCGTTGTTTTTTTAATGCAGGAGCGACCAGAGAGCTAAACGTGGTTCTGCGCTATCTATTATTATACTCAATGACCTTGAAATTCCTTCTGGAATACACTTCATTGCAAATGTATGGATGATGTTTCAATGGCTGTCCGAAATCTTCATCATAAACGAAACCTCATGATTGCAATCGGACCTCAGTTCAATTGAAAGCTGGAAGAAAAATAATATGAAATTGTATGGTGATAAGTGTAAAGAGATAATAAGTTTCTTTGGTGCTGATGAAATTGACATTCCGGCCATCTTTGTTTCGAATGTTCTTCTTGAATTTGTCACTTCCTTTAAAGTCCTGGGCGTTACACTTAACAACAAACTAAGACAATGATGCAGTAATGGTTAAGAAAGCATCGAAACTTTTACGTTACACATCATCCGTGTTCTGTGACGTTGTTTACTTTTCGTTGGTGCGGTCTATCTTAGAATATGCTTGTCTTGATTGGTACACTACATTACCATTGTATTGTCCAACATTACATTACCATTGTACTGTCGGACAACATCGAAAACGTGCAAAAAAGGACTTTTCGTATAATATATCCTGACGTTGACTAGGCAGATGTATACTATATAAAGACTACTCTAAGAAGTATCACTTATCGATTAACGCCATGGACAAACGTTTCAAAAGAACGAGCATCTCAATTGCATATAATTAACCGTATTTTAATAGCGCTGCGTTCTTGAGAAACAGTTCTGATTCCCGAAGTGTCGCACAGAACGATATAAAAATATAGTTTTGTTCCTAAAATGTGTTCATTTGCTAACAATGAACATTTGTAGTCTTTACATCATTTTTATAACAGTAATGCTTTGTTTGAAAGTTTGTAAGAAAATCTTTGGGTGCAGCAGCGAATCAGAGAGCTCAAAATTCGTATAGACGTGATCGCACTGACGATACGAGATACTTTTATCCATTCAGGTTTATTACAGAGAAGTGGCAGACAATATACAACATATTATAATGATTGCTTTTACTATTTGTAGATATCGATGAATGTTCAAAAGAATCTAGTAATGAATGTGATGTAAACGCGGAATGCACCAATACCGAAGGATCCTACACTTGTAAATGTCGCGACGGTTACCTTGGGGACGGCAAAACATGCTCACGTAATAATTATGATTCAAAATTTAATTAGTTGTGAAATTTCTAACATATAACTTGAAATACAACCATAGCAAAGAGGACAAAGAATATACAGTATAAACACAAACAGCCTGGCTGGCGTTAAGTCCTTTATTAGGTGTTGCACGTGGGTTTAATTTCCTTCTAAAGAAGATTTCTTTGCACGCCCAGGCCTTAATATGATATTCAAGATTCAGAATCAGGTGTTCAGAAGCATGGAAGCTTTATTCATGCATATATTAAACAGCATTCGTTCAGTATTACAGAACATGAAGTATACTCAATTTCAGTGATCTCATGCTGCATGACCTAACGTCGAAAATTTCTATGATATAAACCATTGATATGTATCAAAGCTAGATAGCACATCTATTGTTGTTGAATTTTGAAGCTGGAAGGACGTCATATTTTAAGACTTGCGACTATTTTGGATGGCTCCACTTGAGGAGCAATGCTATTATAGATTTCTATTACCGGATGTATTGTGTTCATTTTGACATATAAATTGCGTTTTAAGGAAATCATCATTTATCAAACAAATCAGTTTTCTAACAGAAACTACATCGATCTCTCCTCGAATGTGGCCATTCAATATGGCCGCCGATCTCAAAATATGACATGTGTCTGGCTTCAATTTTATTTGGGTTTTGCATTACGATGCACTATCCAGTCTTAATACATATCAATGATTTAGACGGGCACGTTCGTTCTAAATCGCGCTAGGTGACCGTGATGAAGTAATCTCACTCTGTGTATAATTTTCAGGTCCAATGAGTTGTAAAGATATCCAAGAGAACGGCACAAAACAAGATGGAGAATATGACATGTACCTAAGCAATAACGAAGCAGTAAAAATATACTGTGCTGACATGGATACTGAAACACCTTTAGAGTATATCACATTAACTGCAGGGAGCCAGAACAATTTTGCAAAGCATTATAGAGAGAAAACTCATCGAAAAGAAGAAACTTTTTTCGACAAGGTAGTTATAAGTGCTGAATGTACAATAATGCGAGTTCATTCTGAATTTTTATTGATCTACACACACAGATGAGATAGCGTCATCCAATGACGTTTCCTGTGTTTGTTTAAGATTTTTTATTGACTATATGCATGTATACTTAACTTCTTTATCTCGTGCCGAAGATTTTTGTTCTTCGCACGCCATAGCGTCACCTGTGACCTACATATTACCAATACAGGCACGTGAAAACATGAAATCTAATTGTTAATTAACTGCATGAGAAGAATCTTAGTTGCTAGTGTTGACTCAAATATTGCAATTTAATCCATTTTTGACTCTACGTGCACATCATTCGAAGCAATTACCTGAGGCGTATCCAGCATTTATAATTGCGTGTATCGTGTTCATTATGAACTTCTTTTGAAAATCGATTGTTTTCAAGACTTGTTAATGTAAATAATTTTGTGAAATAATATTCGGTCATAAAATTATATTTTATTCCATAAAGGAGTTTATTTTGAAACTCTAAGCAAATTTGCGAGTGCAGGTATTGACTTAATATAATGTTCGATTTCGCAGAATGTATTGTTTTTTACTGTAAATTCCGCATAATGTATTGATTTTAACATCGTGTAGTACGCTCCCTCTCTTTCTTGTATATATTCAATTATGAATATTGATGATTGCCGAGTTTTACAGGTCTCGCTTATAACTGAGCTCATTATAAACTGCACAAGTCGTATCAAATTCTAGAAGATGACAGCAAATCATTTCATTGATTATTAACTTTCAAGTTATTTAATTTCATCTTTGCTTGGTTTCACCAAACCATTTAGTAGAGATCCATATTCTAATTTAAGGATCATGAGGAATATTGGGAGACCTAAAGGCAATTGAAAACGAACTTTTCTGACTGCTTCATTGTTGCATTAGCTACGATTGTTTTTTTTTCAAATTCGCACAAGTTTTACTTGAATCTGAGCCATTGTCACCTCTCGTAGGCTTCAGAAGATTTTTATTGCAGTGACAGCGCAACTTTTTAATATAAGATTAGAAAAAGGAATGCATATTCAGCTTTCTCCACACTATCACTCCAAGTCTGTATTTATATAATTATTTTACCCTGTCTAGGTTCGCATCTCTCTGGAGGACATGCACATCGTAACAAATGATTACGAATTTGCAACAACAGATATTCCAGGTGTTTACCATCCTTTCGCAAGTGCAGGTGATTGTTATTCTCGCCAATGTTTCTCCCATAAAAAAAAGGGTCATTTCCAAATTGATATTTCTGGAACAAAATTCAGTCTACCACAGTCAATTGAATATGACTTTAATGAAGCTCATCCTGAGTGTAACAGGCAGCTTTACAACGCAACCATGGATGAAAATCGTCAACGTTGGTCAGCAAAATGTGGCGGCTATTGCGGAGATTGTAAACCAGATGCAAATACTATTCGTGTTGAATTGATAAACTGAGACAAAATTTAGCACAATTTAGCACAATTAAAGGCACATTAATATGTGTCTTCAAAAAATTAAGTACAGGCGTCAGTTGCACAGAAATCAGTTAGTTAAACCCTGGGTTAGCGTGAAGTTTGAAGGTAATTTCAGGGAAGTTTGGAAATATTTTTTGCGAATCATGTCTGTATCAATAGTTGTTTGAGTTGTTGAAGTTTTGAAAAAACAAAAACTAGAACATTGGGTTAAACTTCAACCCAGGATTAGCGCTAACCCAGCTCTGGACAACTTGCCCCAGAAATTTGGATTTATTAAGGAATTAGTATGTAACCGAGTACGAGGTCTGTACGGGGTTTTTCTTGGGATGTCCTTGCCCCCCCACGGTGTATATTAAAAAGTGACCCTGCTTAGTGACGTTTTTAACAGGACGATACTCGTCATTGTTACTTACATTATCATGTTTTTTTTTTTCAATTTTTCAATTTCCGGAGTTGTTTCGATACTCCAATTTCATCAAAACTCCACCTTCCCAGCCTCAGACTCTTTAATCTCATGTGGAATATCCTTGTATTATGGGGGAGGGCGCAGCACGAAAGTTGTATTCTTCAAAAATTCATTAAAGGGAAATGGCAACCAAATGTTTTATCGTCTCATCTGAAAGAGACTCCAAAACAACACATAGAAGTCTATTACAGAAATTTTATATCTGCCTTATTTGGTGAGATATTTTGACTTGAAATCTTTAGTTGTCCGCCATCTTGGATATTTGTTGATACGCAGGATACGTCACAACTGGGGTCACGCAATTTTTTTTTCTTACAACACAATAGTTAATATGCTCTCATAACCGCATGTATGGCAAGTGTTTCGGATTTCAGCACGGACTGAGAAGATTTCAAACAATATTTTATTGTTGGTAGGTATTTAGGAGGATTTTCGACAGGCTTATCCCTGTTGTGGCGTCACCAAAACATTGTTAATGAGGTGGAAAATTAATCCAAGATGGCGGACAGTTCGTTGATTTAGGTGAGAATATCTCCCGAAGTAAAACAGGTATAAAAATTTTGCAATAGACTTCTGTTTATTGTTTTAGAGTCTTTCAAATAAGACAATAAAATTTTTTGTTGCCATTTCCCTTTCATCAGCAAATATGTATGTAATACGAACATGGTTTGTGTTTGAATTTTGTTAAATAGTAGTGATGAGCGTTTATGATTCCCGTTTTTTAGTTTATTATTTAAAATATTTATTAGTCAGGAAATACGTATGTAATATGAACATGGTTTGTATTTGGATTTTTTTAAATAGTAGTGATGAACGTTTATGATTCGTTTTCTTTTGTTTTTTACATTCATTTCTTTAGTTTTCTGTTTTTTATTATCCTAATCACCAAATTTCATCAAATATCGCGGGTGCATGACCACCATTGCTGACCCACTGAGCTATATTAGACTTCCTGGAGGAGCGGCTCCTATACTTGCTTCAGTAATCAGAGTATCGTAAAAAACATGGCGGATTTCGGCCTCTGCTGTCGCCAGATTTACGCCATATTGTTCCTCAGCGGTAGTATATGTACGGCACTATACGGCACTTTCTCCTTTCCCCTCCACATTCGTCCCGTCCCCACCCGTCGCCTCCTCGTTTAACGAATCCGAGAAAAATACAAAGTAACGTTTATAGCGTCAAAAAAACCCGCTAACCTCGTAAAAAATTCTTTTGAAATATTTCCAAAAGAATTTATTCGGTTTTGAATTCAATTTTAACTTTCACGCTTCTCCCTTTGACTTCCACGTTTTGCGTGACGCTGTATAGGGTCAGGTTACGTTCGAATATTTCCTCGAAATTTTTTACGGTGTCGTTTAGAAACTTTTTTATCGTTTTCATTATTCTTTATTTACGAATACCCATAAGGTATTGTATCAAAGTTATTAGTTACTATTCGTTTGTCGTAACCTAACGAGAATTTTTTGGTTTGGTCTTTGTTTATGACATTTTTTGTTTTTGCGTCTCTTGTAATGGCACCTTTTTGTCTATGCACACTGTTTTAGTGGGGTCTTGTATGATTGAATCCATAACGTTTCCGTTAATCTTTTTACTGTTCTGATAATTTAGGGTGGACCCTTTTACCTTACAGACTACCTTACCTTTGTTAGTTTCGTACGCATACGACTTTGGACCCGTGTCCTGCCATTTTATAATGTGATCCCCGTCTAGTTCGTCCGTAAGGTCACCTAAACTATCACCTGTGTCTATAATGTTACCTCCGGGTCTATCTACGTACCAGACGCTATCGGTATCGTAACCTAATACCTGGTCACCTAGTTTATCCAGTAACCCATATAGCATTTCTCGGGCGTGCGACGTTGTGAAAGCCGCTACAAAGATATTGGTATTGTTATGATTGTCTACGAATTTGTCTTTGATATTATAATTCATCTGTACCATAACATCTGTTAAGAATTGTATGTATATATCGTCTATGGTCTTGTCTAAAAGAATACCGTAAAATTCTTTAGGTTCCGTTACGTATTTGGTCTGCGTTAAATTTATTTTTTGACCAAATTTACCACAAAGGGAATTTAAACATAATTCAGCAATTTGTCTCATCCCAGCATTAAATTCGATTTTTCCCAGATCAATGCCTTTTCAATATTTCAATGCCAGATCAATGTTCTTTGACGATTTATTTGAAATCGTCTATTGATTTGCATGTACAGTCGTCGCCAACTACGGGGGGTTTCGAATTTCGCAATTTAATTCACATAAATTCTTTAACGTAGTCACGAAATAATGTGTCTGTGGTTTTTTTGAAATGCCAAACTTCGTAAATTTTTTTAATCCTGTATCCCGTGCCAATAGCCTTATTCATTTCGTTTGTACACCACGTACCGGTAATCGAATGTTCCTCTTCGTTATGTTGGTACATCATATCTTAGCTCATATATAGGTTGGTTGTTGGGCGCACGTGTATTTTAATCGCTCTAGATCTGTTCAATGGATGCAACAACTTCACTTAATACCTGGTCCGAATATTTCTGTTTAAAAAAGAACAAACTAAAATGGACAAGTACATTAGCAGACTTAAAAGCATTCCTACTAGACGAAGAAAAGGCAGCAAACTCAAGCTGGCGATCACCTAGCGGGGGAACCTGGGTTTTTGAAAGCGACCAACTAAAAGTAACGTGGCATAGTAAAAGTGAGAACATCATCTTTGAAGGAGCCAGTGACAAAGATTTAGCTGAACGAATTACTTCGCTATTAATGAGGGCTGATGATGAACGAGTAAATGTAAGTCCTGTCGAAGCCGAACTGGTGAAATCGATTGAAATCAACGAAGCCGAATCGGTGAAATCGATTGAAATCAACGAAAGCGGAGATAAAAATGATCTGGGTGTTAACAACTCTATGAACGAAATGATAATGACATCAACTGTGGTGGACTTGCCCCTCAGCAATGAAGGATTGAACGAAGAAATCATTATCAATAATGAGGA
Source organism: Muricea muricata (assembly GCA_963855995.1). Classification (NCBI taxonomy): domain Eukaryota; kingdom Metazoa; phylum Cnidaria; class Anthozoa; order Malacalcyonacea; family Plexauridae; genus Muricea; species Muricea muricata. Next base: position 2,445,655 of record OY979716.1, read on the forward strand.
GGCCATGACGCAAGCAGAAAATACAAGGTCAAAAACCTGTGTGCAGTCAGTGCCCCAAGATTTGCATACGGCGAACACATCTCTAAATCCCTCGGGCGGCATTGATGAAAGCCACGGCTGTGACAGCATTTTGCTACTTAGATTAACATTTGAGAGGTTTACTGTCAACGTGACAAATAAGCTGACAAATCTTGCAAATGAGATAAGTAACATTGAAGAAAACAAGCCGTATTCAATTGTGGTCTTGGAAAGTCTCATTGACGAGCATAAGAAGGAAAAGGCGAAATTATCTAAAGCTTACGAAGAACTTAAAGAACAAAACACTGGTATGTCTCACACAATATCTGATTTACATAATTCAATCGATGCATTACAAAATGAAAAAGCGAACCTCTTATCAATAATCCGTATTTTGCAATCAGAATCGACCGTCAATACCAATGGCAATGCAAATTATTCTCATAGTGCCTATCAAAAGGTTTCGCATGGTAGATCTAGCAACAGCAACCGTGAGGCAGCTAAAAACGCATCGAAGCTTCCAGACATATCAAGTACAAACAAATCTTCCTGGCTGGCAGTAGAAGATACAGTTGAGGTGAATGATTGTAATGTTAGTTCACAATCTTCAGATGACGAGTGTTCTGTATTCGAATGTAAATCAAATGATGATAAGTGTAAATCCAAACGGCCACTTAACTCGTGAGCGCCGAGAAAGCAGATAAAAGAATCCCAAAAACATCATCACGAGAGAAGCGATGATCAAGAGAAGTTGCCTAAAGACATAACTAGAAGCAAAAGGACCAAACGAAAGCAACTACACAGTAATCGCACTGAGGTATCCACCAACTTGCCATCATCATCCAAGCCAAGTGTTTATCATACATCACCTCAAAACACCAGTGGAGTCTCAGAACGACATACAAAGGGTAACAACAAGACAAAGCGTAATACCGTTATTATTGGAGATTCCATCATCAAGTACGTAACGGCCGGGAATTGTCAAATCCTACGCAGCGAGTCACAGTTAAGTCATTCTCTGGTGCTAATCTAGAAGATATGGATGATTTTATAAATCCAATCCTGCGTAAGAAACCAGATCAACTCGTGCTGCATATAGGAACCAACGATCTACGTCGTGCTGAATCGCAGGTTGTTGCTCATGGTGTAATTAATTTGGCGCACAAGATTGAAGAACAGTGTCCTGGTATTGATACAATTGTTTCTGGGATATTAACAAGAGCCGATGTCAAAGCCTTATCAGATAGGGTAAGCGAAACAAATAGATTAATTAAATCTTTATGCAACCAGAATAACTGGGACTTTTTAACTAACTCTAATATAGAAGTTGCACATTTGAATTCTAGAGGATTGCACCTTAATCCTTCGGGAAGTCAGCTTTTACAAAGTAATTTTAAGTTGGCTATTGCACATTGACAATTAGTAAACACGAGCGTCGATTCGTATCAGTTTGCACCTAATTTAATTCCTAATGGTCCCAATGCAAAGGGATTTAAAATGGCTTCACTTAATATAGTCAGTTTGCCGAAGCATGTTGATGAATTACGCACATCGAAATTGTTTATGTATTTCGACCTTTTTGCATTAAACGAAACTAGACTAGATTCTTCAATTTCGGATGGTCTGGTAAATATTTCAGGCTACGACATTATCAGGAAAGATAGATCACGTAGAGGCGGAGGTGTGTGTGTCTATCTCTGTAGTTCAATTAACTATAAAACCAGAAATGATCTTGTTCCTGATGGTCTCGAAGCTGTTTGTTTAGAAATCTGTAAACCAAATAGCCGAAATTTCATTGTTGCATCTGTTTACCGACCACCCGACAACTCATCCGAATTTTTTTATGCTTTTGAAAAGATGATTGGCTTGATTGATGATGAAAACAAAGAACTCCATATCTTAGGGTATTTGAATTGTGATATGTTAAAGAGTGTCTCTAACCAACCAACAAAAACACTGAAAACTATTTATGAAGCATATCAATTATCTCAATTAACCACTGAGGGCACACGAATAACTAATAGGTCTTGTACTCTCATTGATCACTACGTAACGTCTATGCCAGAGAAAATCAATTTGTCATGTGTAATACACACCGGAATTAGTGATCACAGTTTAATTTATGGAATAAGGAAAATAAACCCTACCATAAGCTCACGCAAGAAGGCTAAAAAAAATGAAGTACGAAATATGAAACGGTTTAATCAACATCATTTTAATGAGGACCTTCTTGCTCAGCCGTGGGAACAAATTGTCCTACAATCAGACACAGACTCTATGTGGACTCTTTGGAAAGAATTATTTCTTGAGGTCTTAGACAAGCATGCTCCAGTTCAGCATATTAGAAAGAAATCGTCTAGTATCCCGTGGTTGACTAGTGAAATAAAAAAGTTACTTTTTGATAGGGATAAAAAAAAACGTAGAGCGATGATAACTAAGCTAAATGCGGATTGGGATGAATATAAGGCATCTAGAAACAAGGTCAATATTGCCTTACGACAGGCCAAAGCTGATTACTACCGTAATAAAATAGCTACTCAAAAGAACAATCCCAAAGAAGCCTGGAAAACAATTAATAGCTTACTAGGTCGTTCTTTTAGTGACACATCCGTGAATGAATTAAAAGTAAATGATGCCAACTTTACTTCATCCGGTGAAATAGCCGAAGCATTTAACACGTACTTTTCAAATGTTGGCCCTATTTTGGCAAGCTCCATGACAGATTCCAGTGTTTCTTTTGAACAATTTGTAAAACCTACTCAATCTAAAATGTTACGTTTTAAGTTGGTGCCATACAGCAAAGTACTCAATCTTTTAAACAGCCTGTCTAAATCTAAGGCAACAGGCCTTGATAAAATATCAGGGAAGATATTGAAAGCTGCTGCCTGTTCTATTGCCTCCTCACTTACTTATATTTTCAATCATGCGCTTATCTCTAGCCAATTTCCATCTGAATGGAAAGTGGCAAGGCTGCTGCCTCTTTTCAAAAAGGGCCCACGAAATCTTGCTGAAAATTATAGACCAATTTCAATTTTGCCATCAATTAGTAAAATAATGGAAAGAATTATGTACGACCAGTTATATGAACATCTTGATAGGAATTCGTTACTATCTGACCACCAGTTTGGTTTTCGTAAGTTTCATTCGACCGCTTCGGCTCTTCTAGATTGTACGAATAGTTGGTATATGAACATGGACCGTAAAATGTTTAACTTAGTAGTGTTTCTTGATTTAAAGAAGGCATCTGACACTGTCAACCATGATATACTAGTGCGTAAATTGGAGTTATACGGTATCACCGGAAATGCTTTGTCTATGATTAAATCTTATTTAACCGACCGTAAACATAAATGTCAACTTGGTGACGTAATAACTTCTGAGAGTCGTGTTACATGCGGTATCCCACAAGGCTCCATTCTTGGCCCACTGTCTCAGACAAGTTAGTCCTCGGCTGTTTGCCGATGATACGAATCTTACTGCAGCTGGAGAAACTATAGAAGAGGTTGAGTTGGCCATGAATAATGATCTCTTACGAATAAAAGAATGGCTTTTGGCTAACAAACTAAGTCTTAATGTTGCAAAAACGGAATTTCTTTTAATTGGCTCGCATCATAAATTGAACAGCCTTGATTCTCAACCATGTGTTAACATCGGTCATGACAGTATTAAACAAGTGCAACATAGTAGAGTTCTCGGCGTTGAAATTGACGAAAATCTATCCTGGAATAAACACATTGAAAATGTAGTTAAAAAGGTTACGTCTGGAATTGGAGCTATGCGAAGAATACGTGATTTTGTTGACAGAAATACTCTGTCTTCCATTTATAATGCTTTAATACGTCCCCATTTTGACTATTGTAGTGAGGTATGGGATACACTTGGTGTGGGGCTCTCCAACAGACTTCAAAAATTGCAGAATAGAGCTTTTAAATAAAGTTTTACCTACCTGTTCGCACGTTGTTTGTTGTTGTTGTTCCGCGCAGGTTCTACATAACGGGAACAGTAGTTTTTCGGATTTTCCACATATTGTTCGAACGGGTAACACAGGATGGTACAAATTTCGGGGTGGGCCTACTTTACACTTTATGAAACCGAACCACTTGCTGTCGTAAGTTAACGGATTTAGAATTTTGGTTGGATGTCCGACGGGGTAGGTTTTAAAATACTGAACCGTAGGATATAAGCTTACGAAATCTACGTACCGTCCTTTTTCGTTATCCTTGAATTCGTATTTTAGTTTCGTAACGTTAGCACGTCCTCCAAAAAAGGCATATCTTGGATTTTAGGGCGTTACTATTTCAACGTCGTTTTCTTTTGTCCATTTTTTGAATTCGGTGTTTTTAGTTGGTTAGCATTCGTAGACTTCTATAAGGTTATAACCTAAGTCTGTGATTTTCTTATTTTCAATTTTGGTTTTATTTTGGAGCTTCCCCATTTCCATTTGATTTTGCGTGTTAATCGTATCCTTAGTGTAACATTTTTTACATCCGTGCCAGAAACAACCCTGGAACTCATATATTGTATTTGTGGCTTTACAAAATCCGTCTACTTTTCCCACGTTTGGAATATTATATTCTCCACCGTTCATAGCGTGTTGTAGCCCTATATGTGTACGTTTTGTGTATTGGAGATCCATTTTAACTTACTAGTTCATTGAAATTTTACTAAACGTTTCGGTTTTTCCACCATCCTTGATTATACCAATAGTATTTTTAGGCATAAACTTCGAACGATACACGATTATACAAACCGACGCAATTGTTATATATTGAAGAGGATCTATGTTTGCGGTGGTTAAAAAATCTTCTCTGAATTTTAACATCGATCTTCGTAAAATATCAACGTCGGATCGACAATAATCTAATCGACAAAAAACTTCTTGCGGTTATCAGACATAATTTGATCGGACCCATAATAGTTTATGTCCGGATTTGGTCCCACGTAATCTTGGTTCTCGGGGACGTTGAAGAAATGTGGGAAATATCCTTTTTTCATTTCGGTAAGTCCAAAAGTTTTTGGGGAATCGGCTAATTTACTTTGGATAAAATTTATACTGTCTATGAATCTTATTTTGAATTTTTCTAATTGCATATATACATAATTTTTGTTCCGTTGTAAATACAAAAGGGTTTAATACCGTTCTCAACGCAATATTTTAAAATGAATTGTGCGTTTGGAAAAAGAAATTACAAAATTCATCAATCGTTTCAAAAGTCCATTCGGAACCATTAAAATCTTGTACGTTTACGTAATTAACAATATGTGTACCTGTATCTTGTTGCGTTTCGAAATCGTAGAACATATATGCATGCGTATAAGTTTTACAACATAGGCACCAATCTTCTGGTTTAAGATGTTTGCAATTATCGTTTTTGGTACAATAACCACCTTTTGTTTCAACGACTTTCATATAACATTTGTGTTCTTGTAAATTACAATAGAGAGGTTAAGATTGACGTTTATAGCAGACCGGTAACCGCAAACGGCAAACTTCAATTCGCATTTGAAGGTAAGTTCTACAAGTTTTTGAAGATTTCGACAAGTTTTTAGTGAATCCATTCTTCAATAATAATGCACAAATTATCCTAACTTCGAACAGCTAACACTTCACCTGAAAATCCGACTTGAAGTTTGCCGTTTGCGGTTACCGGTCTGCCGTAAACGTCAATCTTAACCTCTCTAATATTCCTTACAATTACTACGTTTCGAAAAACCACAAGTGTGTTTCCTAAGGTCTGGGACGGTTCTTTTACATTTTAGACATTTTTGTACTATGTTACAAACAATATCGGGTTTGTTGCCTTTTGATCTATTCCTTTTATGCTCGTCAAAACATTTTTGTCCAAGGAATATCCTATTACAATTTTTACACGTTATTTCCGAACCTTTGCAATTACTATCGTATTTAAAGCACGACAGACATTTTTTGGGGCACTTGTGCTTGTTACGATGTACGTAGGGTTCTTTACTGGTGTGACAGTAGTAATCCTTACCTAAGAATCCGGGCATGCTCGTAATGACATCGTAATGGTTTTTGTTTTTGTATAGGTAAATTATTTTACCATCTATACTTTCCCCTTCTGACGTGTAAATGATTTCGTTAAAATAATCGGCGTCAACGATGTTAATTTGTATACCTAGATGTTTTGCGAAGGTTTTAACGTCTTCGAGCGTGTTTCCAAAGTCGTTAATTTCCACCCCGGCTTTCCCGTGAAGCTTTAAAGCTTCTTCTTTTTGAAGTTTTCGGGACTTTTTGAAACCATCATTTAGTTGGGATTTTGTCCATTTAGACTTGTTAATAAGTGCGTGTGCTGTAAAAATTGATCGTGCCAGACATATGGTATCGGTGTTTTTGATGCAAATTATACTATTCTTGTCTGCAATATTATTTTTATCTATTTTTAAACGTCCGGTACCTCGTGGTATTTTTCTGGAGTGAACTTCGATTAGGAGTTCTTCGAGCGGAACGCTTTTGTATTCTTTAAATTTTAGGGCGGCTTTAATTACTTCGTACATAATATTATTATTTTTTGTTATTGTTATTAACTTTTTACTGAACGGGTATGCCCAAGTAGGATACGATATGATAAGTCTGATTTTGTCACCCTTTACTAGTTTGTATTCATTGATTGTCATACTTATTGCTTTTTGGAACGCTTTTATCGGATCAATTGGGTGCCTGTTAATTTTAATGGTATATGAGTCAAAGTATGATGTAAATTTTTTACTTGAACTTGAACTGACCTTTATAACTTCAAATGCTGGTTTTCTTTTTTCTTCCTTCTTTCTTTCTCGTTCCCGTCTTTTCTCTTCGTCCCTTATTTCCTTTTCCCATTTTTGTGTTTCTTTTTCGAGTCTAACCTCCTCCGCTTTTTTGAGCAATTTTTGGAATTCTAACTCGTCCTTTTTGCGCATTTTTTGGAATTCTAACTCCTCCTTTTTGCGCATTTTTTAGCGCCTTGATCTTTCCTCTTTAATATGTCCGTGTCGTTCGCCTATTTCCTTTTCTAATCTTTCTAGCTCTCGTTGTTTCGAGATTCTGGTTTTTTCCAGCTCTCGTTGACAATGAAGTTCTTCTTTTTGGTTGTATTGGATAGCTTTTTCCTTCTTTTTCTGACGACGTCGACCCTTTTTCTTATTCCTATTAGTACTCATTTCTATTTATTAGTACGAGGTAAAAAAAAAGTCGATTTGTCGTAACCAGCGAAAGTTACGAAAAAATTGAAGAAATGAGTACTAATAGGAATTTGTAGTTGGTCTTCTTATTTATTATATACGTTTTTGAAACATTTTTAATAATTGATTTTTTTACGAGTTCATCATTTTTTTAAACTCAATTGAGTTTTTCATTAGCGTTAATTTGTGTAGGGGAACTGGGTCAAACACTCTTTCGAGCTCGGTAGCTTTGAAACAAAGGTAATTGATTCCATCGTTACTTGCAAATATACCACTGGTTTCGAATTTCACTTTGATGTTAGTTTTTCCCCTGTTAAGTAATTCCATTTTCTGTTTCTCTGATAAGAACTTTGATTTCAAGTAGAGCGTTTTCTTTTTTCCGTAACCATATAATGGGTTTTTTAAATTGTGCTCCTTTACGAGTTTTTCTATTTTTGTATTGTCACTCTACAGTTGTTAAAGTACACGGGAATCGAAAATTCGTCTTTTGTATTTTTTACGACACCCTTGGTGATAGTTTTCGCAAGTTCGAATTTTAGAGTTTCGACGTTCATTCTTTATTAATATATATATTTTTGAAACGTTTTAATAGTTGTTTTTTTTCGTAACACACAAAAGTTACGAGCCATTATTTTGTGATGGGACTTAATCATAATCTGCCGGGCACGATCTTCTGGAAGGGGTTTGATTATTTTTCCGAGCTTGTTGACTTTGAAACAAATGTGATTGGTACCGTCGTTGTTTGTGAATACACATTTGGTTTCGAATTCCACTCTGATATGTGTCAGTCCCTTGTTAAGTAATTCTTTTCTGTTTTTCTGATAAGCATTTTGATTTCAAGTAAAGTGTCTTCTTTTCACCGTTCCCGTATAATGGATTTTTTTTGTTGTGTTCCTTTGCGAGTTCTTCTATTTTCGTTTTTACTTCATCGTCGTTTACTGATACTGGGATCGAGTAACCATTTCTTATATTCTTTTCCACTCTCCAGGTGATTCTTTCTACAAGTTCAAATTCAACAGTTTCGGTGTCTTTGAAGTTCATTCTTTATTAATATATTTTTGAAACGTTTTAATAGTATGCAATAAATGAGACGATTAGCTTTAAAAAGAAGTGTCTATGATTTCAAAAAGAAAGGTATGAAAAATGTAATACTTAGGAACAGGGCCTTGCTTAGTTATATTACAATATGTATGTTGTTTCGGAACAGCCTTCCGGTTTTTAAGGAAGTCCTTTATAATGGTATTATGAACTGGACAAAGGAGGGGACACCATCGGATATAGAATTTGAAATGTTGTGTGTAACTTTTATAACATTAATAGTTCAATATGTTAAAAATGTGAAACGCATCTTTATAGACCCACACTACTATACATTTCTCACAAAAGAAGTTTTACCAGAAATGTGGAGATCACGAAAAGAAATAGAGTTAAAACGACAACGTAAACCAGAGAAATTAGCAAATTTACTTGACAATGATGAAAGATATCAAGAAGCACACGTTATAAGAATTATTGTCAAACCACATCTTGAAAGAATGAACAGAAAGTGGACAAATATGACTGCTTTGGAAAGGTTTAAGAGTTTATTTTCATAATTTTTTTTAAGTTATGAAATTAATTTTCATCTTTTCTTACATACTTTGTCAACCCATATGCTCCTAATCCAGCTACCGTTGCGACCATTCCAATCTTAAGTAAGTTTAGTTTTGGTTTCTTGCTTTTCTTTTTTATCACAATATAAGTCCGACAGTTTTAGTTTTTGTTCTTTACTTTCCTCTTTTGGTTCTTCACTTTCCTCTTTTGGTTCTTCCTCTACTTCTGGTTCTAATTCTAACTCTATAATAGCTTCTACATAATTCTTAAATCTGTCTCCAATCCATACCTTTTCTTCATTCTTAAATTCTAAAAATTGTTTCGCTAACATATCAAGTATGAATTCCTTAAGACCGTCAGTACCTATATCTGATTCGCAAAATTCCTCGCGGGAATTCCAGGTTTGGGAGAGTTGAGACAGTAAATAAAGCGATATTTGTTATTGAGTTAAATCCGTTACAATCCGTGGTTAAATCCGGCCATCAGGCGTTACATTGGTGACGAGGATAAAGTTTATATATACAGGAACAAATCCGCGATATTTTAGTCCAAAACTGATGGGAGGATTCGAGAAAAACGTCATCGGAAAATTTGATTGTTATGGCGATCAAGCTAACGTGGGCACCCGCTGGAAGAGATGGCTTCAAAGCTTTGAATTGTTTGTTGACCCCCAAGGAATTCTTATTGCCGAAGGATCAGAAAGAAACAAACAACGACGACGAGCACAACTCCTCCACTACGCTGGTCCTGACGTACGAGATATATTTTATACACTCGAAAATACTGGTGAAGCTAATGACTATGCCGCCGCTGTTAATGCCCTTAATGCATATTTTGCCCCGAAAGTGAACTCCGCCTATGCTCGACACACATTTCGCCAACTCCAGCAGAATGCAAATGAGACCGTTTCACAATTTTCTTCACGGCTTAAACGATACGCTAAAAACTGTGACTATGGCACAGCCACGGTTAATCAAATTCGCGATGAAATTCTTCAGAAATGTAAATCTAATGATATGCGCCTGAAACTCTTGGAAGAAGGCGCGGGTCTGACCCTTGCCCGAACACTAGAGTTGGGCCAGCAATGTGAAAAAGTCGAAGCCCAAATGGCCTCTCTATTGCTTCAATCAACCCAACACAGCTGCAGCAATGACCACCCGGTCAACCGAATTGCCCCAACTACCAACAGTCGTGATCAGCGTCCTCGGAATTTGCGTAGGCCCCGCGTGATACTACAGAAGGAAAGTACATGTTATCAATGTGGCAAAACAGGCCACTATAGTCGAGATCCAACTTGCCCAGCTCGCAGCAAGACCTCTAGCCACTGTGGTGGTCCCAATCACTTTGCTGCTTTATGCAAATCACCGTCGAGTCCCACCAGCAGAGTTTACCTTGTCCACCAGATGTCAGGTGATGAATCCAAGGATGAGTCCGCCTTTTCATTGCATCTAAAAGATTCCAGCAACCGAGGACCCACTGTTAAAGCCAACGTCGGTGGTGTTGACATGCAAATCCTTGTTGACTCTGGGGCAACTAAAAACATTGTTGACGTAACCACATGGGAATGGTTAAAACAGAATCGCATCCTTTGTGAATCTAAAGTTGCACAGAGACACAAAAAGCTTTATTCTTATGCATCCACCACACCGTTACAAGTGAAAGGTACTTTTTCCACCACTGTGAAAATCGGGCCTAAGGAAACTACTGCTGAATTCCTAGCAATCAACGGCAAAGGAACACCTCTCCTTGGACATGAAACCGCCACCCTTTTGGGTGTCCTTTGAATTGGCCCACTCATCTCAGCTGTCTCCAGTGTCGAAGAAGAGGTTGCTAAACGTAAAGATGAAATAGAACAAGAAGTACTTAGCAGAGTTGAGGAGGCTAAATCAGTAATGGAAAAACAAATACTGGAGGAGTTTGAGAAAAAGAGATCAAAAGAACAAGAATTCCAACAGAAGAAGGAGAAACAAGAACGGAAAGAACATGAACGATGAAAAAAATAATTAGTTAAAGAATGTTGAAATCGATGAAATGTAAACTAGAGGAAGAAAGGCTTTTCATGGTTGTAGAAAAGAGGCAATTACTTGAGGGAAAACGTAACACACAGGGAGAAATTATCAAAACCGATAATGGGCCACAGTTAAAGGCTGCAGAGTTCAATGCTAACTATTGCACCGCCAATTGCATCACACATGAAAGGGTCATGCCTAAGTGGGCACAAGCCAATGGGGAGGTGGAGAGGAAGCATCGATCCATGGAAAAGCGGAAGAACGAATTGCAAAAGTATATGTCACAAAATACCGAGGACTTCATCAAACAGCAACAGGAAAGAGCCTAGCAGGGCTGATGTTCAACCGCTATGTGAAGGGCAAACTACCAGACCAATGCAAGCCTACCACAAACGCCACCCGAGGAAGCAACAAGCCATGTAAGAGACAAGAAAGTGCCGCAAAGGGATGATGACTGTGTTGGAAGATTTTAAGCTCACTCTGAGCTGTCAAAACAGTCGGACAGATCATTAGTGACATTATTTTATTTCCTTAGGGTGTTGTTGACATTGTTTAGTTCGATGTAATTAGTTTAGTAAAAGGGGGAGGGATGTAGTGTTTTGGTTACCTGTGCAGGCAGGTTTGGGAGAGTTGAGACAGTAAATAAAGCGATATTTGTTATTGAGTTAAATCCGTTACAATCCGTGGTTAAATCCGGCCATCAGGCGTTACAAGAGTAACAACATAATTGGTTAAAATTGAGATAATATTAATGTATGTAAGTCTTTTTAGGGAAATATCATATTAAAAGCCAATTTTAGAACAAATGGCTGATTTTTACACCATACCAATAATTGGTGCATTTACGCCATCAGCCATATATGGCAAATACTGGCTAAGTACAAGATATGAGAGAGTTAATACTTAGATTTTATCAAGTAGAGTTAATTCAAATACTATTTCAAGGTAAAATTTTTCCCCAAAGTAAATAACTGACTAAATATGAGCATTGTTATTGCGTTGCCATGGTTACACAAAACAAAATAATGAAAATACACACATTTGGCTAGCCAAAACTAAAAAAGTTTATTTCCTAACTAATTTGCAGCAAATAAAATAACTGCTAAAAAGGAATAAAATATTGAAATTCCCAAATTGCTAAAACCAGATTACTGGAAGACTGCCTCGATAATACCTGTCGGGACTTGTAAGTCCCACATCGGTTTTGTTGCTCATTCTCGTGAAAAATAAATAAAATTGCTTAGAAAGTAGCAAATATCCTTCAACACATAGCTATGTTTCATACTAAAAATTTCCACGATTCCATCTACAAGAAAAGCATGCTAATTTTGGCCATGAAATCCTGATCGATCAAACACGCTTCGAATGTTGGGTCGCCATTTTGAATTTTTTATTAGGGATACGGCAGGTCAAAATGTGGCTCTCGGAACATGTCGCGGTATATACATAATTTGTATTTAGAAGTCCTTAGATGATTACTTTTATCCAAGCGTGCCCTAGGACACCTTTTTGTTCTGGACTTTAAAGTCCCGTCAGTAAACAAAGGGTTAAATACTTTGTCAACCCATATGCTCCTAATCCAGCTACCGTTGCGACCATTCCAATCTTAAGTAAGTTTAGTTTTGGTTTCTTACTTTTCTTTTTTATCACAATATAAGTCCGACCGTTTTAGTCCACTTTCCTCTTTTGGTTCTTCACTTTCCTCTTTTGGTTCTTCACTTTCCTCTTTTGGTTCTTTCTCTACTTCTGGTTCTAATTCTAACTCCATAATAGCTTCTACATAATTCTTAAATCTGTCTCCAATCCCTACCTTTTCTTCATTCTTAAATTCTAAAAATTGTTTCGCTAGCATATCAAATATGAATTCCTTAAGACCGTCGGTCCCTATATCTGATTGGAAAAATTCCTCGCGTTCATAATATATAAGAGAGTAACAACATAATTGGTCACTTACGGTTTTCTTTACGACACGCTCTATTCTTTCCGCAAGAGTTCTAAGAACCTTTTCGTTTTTTTTAATTGTTTCTTAGTCAAATTGCCTTAATTGTGTTCTTCGTCTATCATTTATTAGTACAATTTTTCATAACTTTTTTACGAGTTATGAAAATTAAATTAATTTGTAAACCCCCCATCCACCGATCAGTCCTGCCAATCCAACCGCGGCGTGTTGATATTCTCTCATTTCGTCGGCCGGTTCGTAAAAATTCGATATGTGCGGTTCTCTTGTGAACGTTCTGTTTTCGAAGATGATTTTTCTTAAATTGTCCAATGCCTTGTTCGTCTTGTTGATGTCTGCATTTCCATCGGATAATTGTTGACGTAGTAATTCCATTTCGTTTTTCTTTTCGACTTGGTTTTCGTACCATTTTTCTTTTGACACCGTTAATTTTTCCATAGCCAAATTGTGTCTTTTCATTTCGTCTTCATATCCATTTTTGTCGAGAGATTTGAATAAGAATCCGGCACCTGCGAATGCAAACGCGTTGAATATTCCGGATGCTGCGACACTTGCCATATTTTATTTATGAGTCTTTGGAGATTTCTTCCGGGAGATATTTCTTTTCTTGAAGCTTCTTGACCAATAACGTACCCAATCCGACGGCAACGGCTAATTTTGCTGCGCCGTTTACAGTTTCTGGAATTCCTAACGGTGTCTTAAAAAATTTCTTGTTTACGTACGAGACTCCAACGGCACCTGCGGTAATTGCAGCCGCAGTGTATGCATCGTTCATTACATCTTTTTGCGAAACCATACTTTACTCTTTATTTATATAGTATTTTTTTTAAATATTAAAACTGCGTAATTTACTAACAGTGTTTTCTTGGATGTCGTTATTATTTTGAATGTGTTGAACGTTCTTCCTAACTTCTTCTTTAACGTTGTTTATCGTCGTCGTGTAAAGGTGATATCCCAAACCGGCTGCTCCTAGAAGTAATATGATTTTCCCCATTTCATCGTCATCGTTGTTGTTTTCACGAACGCTTTCTTCAGGACGTACGGGTTCTCCTGTTTCCCCTGATTCTTTTATCTTTCTCATCTTTTTATTATATTCGACAAGTCTCTTACCTGCCTCTACTCTCGCTTTACTTTTTCCCGTATTTTTGACGGGTCCGTCAATCGTAATTCGTTGCCCCGAGTTGTTTGTTGTCGTAACTTCTTCGCTACTCATTTATTTGTAGTAGACTTTGACGATTTGAAAGCAAAATACTTTTGAACTTGTCAATGGCTTTCATATTTGCCCAAGTTCTGTTGAATTTTTCTAAATAAGGAGTGACAATATTTCTTATAACAAAAGATTCTACAAAACGTCTTTCGCAAACAAACATTTTCGCAAGTTTTTCTAATTTGTGTTGTCTTTTAACTTCCATTGCTCTTCGATCTTTACACATCTCAGGTAAAACTTTGTATTTTACAAGTAGGAATGTTAGGTGCACGATAAATGATTTTTGTATTTTTTCGAAACAATATACATATGCCTTAATAAAAATTACTATATATTTCACAGCATTAGTATCTACCTTATATTTAGAAGCAGCTTTTAAAATTTCTTTATTCATATATATATATTAATTACCCGATGGCAAGCCATTCTATGAGTAAGCGCACTTAAATTTATATACATGATTTTTTTATATTTTTTCTTCAAAGAGCGTTCAAATTGTCTGTTATTCATTTTATATATACAATTCTTAAACGTTTTAAATAGTAGTTGATTTTTTCAGAACTTTGTATAAGTTATGAAAGACATAACAAATTATAGACACCTGTAATTTTGTTGCTTTTTATCCAAAAAATTTTTTAAGTACCTGTAATTTTGTTGATTTTTATCTGAGAAATTTTTTCAACAAGAATATAACAAATTCATAGTAAAATATATTCTCGTTTAAATCAAAAGTTTTGAGATTAATACGCCGCTGGTTATCGTGGTTATCAGTAAAATTATTTCAGACTCGTTTGTTTTCGGTTCAGTTCTTACGCTTTTTAATTCCTTACTTATGGGATTTGTCGTGGTTTTTGCGCTGGTTGATCTGGTGCTTGCGGAACTTGGTACGCTGCTAGATCCGGTGTTTGCGGGGCTTGGTACGCTGCTAGACCCGGTGACTGCGCTAGTTGATTCCTCACAAGGTTTGAAGTAATTAACGTCGTCGTTCTTCCCGAATTTCATTCCGCTCGTTGCCAGTTTCAAAACGTTATTGTAACCTGCTACCTTTTTATCGAAAATAATGAGATTGGATGGGATCAAAATAATTCCTGGGGAAATAACCATATTTAAAACGACGCTCGTATCCTTTATTGCCTTTCTCATATTCGAAATTGTTACGGTCGGATCGCTTTGAATGATCGTATCGTTTACTAATTTTTTAAATACTTCTTGTGTTTGTAAAGACATTGCTCCGCGTCCAACGATCGGCCATCGAGTGTTTGCTTGCGCACCTAGTACGCAATAGACGAAACTTTCAATACTTTGCTAAAATAATAACTGCCCCGTTTTTGTCAGTCCGTTTGATTTGGATGCAATGAACAATTTATAATCGTCTAAACTTCTGATCGTTTGTGCACCGCGTTTCATATACGAAATTCCGAGTTGACCTGTGTTATTACTACTCATCACAACCCTTTTATCCTTGACAGTTCCTCTCGGTTGTTTCGAAATCCAATAACCTAATTGCTCCCGTCCCGAATGGAATTCCTTTGTCCATTTGTAAACCAAGGGTTTGTTATTTAGGACAAGGGTTTCTATTTCTTGCGTTATATATTTTGACATTTTACCCGGTTGTCAAATGAGTCTTCTCATATGAAAGTAAAGATGATACCTTGCGATGCTCGTAATAATTTTAGGACCATCGTAATTGAATTGTTCTTCGCTTATTCCGCACGAATAGGTCGCGATGTAAGCGGCAAAGAGCGCGGCTAAATAACAATTGTCCTTATAATCGTTTGAATTTTCGTTATTTTTTATTTCCAGTTTTGGTAAATTTACCTCGAAGAACAAGTCGTCCATAACGTAAATTTTAAACGAATTCACGTTTAAATCTAATGAATTCTTTACGAACGGCTGAACCGTACCGGTAGTACCCCATATTGTCGGCGACCAGTACAACGTTTCGGAGTATAACTCTTTGAACGTGTTTGTTGTAATGTCTAGAAACTGTTCGTCGCGGACCTTAAAGGAGACACTCGTCCCAGTCACATCTCCACTTTTTGATGGGATAACATTGAAGCTAAACAATTTGATGTTAGCGTTGGGGTATTTTTTCTTGAAATCATTTTTCAAACTTTCTTTTGTTGACCTGAGATTTCTCAATGCCTTATCATAGTTCTCACCGTAGTATTCTCTGTAAGACGTCTCGTACTTTGTGAAATCTTCCTCGATTGTTGACATTTTTATTTAATGTCCTTAATATCTTATATCGGAACCCACGACCAACTATCATATCCCAACCATTTCACCAAGGCCATTCCGTTTTTCTTCCTAAGTATTTTTTCCACTCTGTGCGTATCGTCTTTTTTATTCACGTCGGATAATTCCTCCTCGTAAAATTTCCCAATGATAGGTTCTCCTTCATGATCTTCTAATTCGTACACGGTAGGGTCTCCTCTAAAAACTTTACTAACTTAAAATATTTCTTCTGTAAAATTAGCTTCGTACCCTTTTCAAAAACGTTTTTGTACTTACTTACGCGAACCGTATCCCCTACTTTGAATTTCGGTAAGGGAAGCTCACCGAAATTCGAACCGAAAAGGGTAATCCAAACTTCGTTCTCGTTTTTACGGTTCACGTCTTTCGGTTTCATATGGATGGTTGTGAGTTTCGTACTAGCTATTATAATTTTCAAGGAGTTCGTCTAAAACACCAATCCAATCGTAAGTCCCCTTACTGTAAAAATATTTCCACATTGCGGTTTTTAAAGTCCTATTAAATCTTTCGACGATTGCAGCTTTCTTATTCGATTATGTAGAGAAATAGTCTACGTTGTGACTCTTTAACCCTTTGTTGCATGGCCCAATAAATAGTTAACAAATTTTTACAATTTTTTGCGTAATAGCTTCTTTTGAAGTTAGTAAAAAGAAAATGGAAAAATTTTCCTGGAAACACTTACTGGGGTGGGAGAAATTTTTGGTAACAATTGTGACCCACATGCATACGAGGTGAAAACTTCTAAATTGATATTGTATTGATAAAGCAAAGTTTACATCACGTTCACAGGCGTTTTTCAACATTTGTCATATTAGCAACTTTTGGTTACTTAATACTAGTTACAAACGCAATATGTGACCTTCCATGGGAAAAGGTACGTTAACGATATTTCGTTAAAACCAGCAAAAAAACGATGACGAACGGATTGCAAACGCTTTGCAAAATTGCCGAACGGATACGCCGAACGTTTTGACGATTTGGGTGGAGTTTTGCGAACGCTTTAAAACAAAATTTTAAACGCTCCAAACAACGATCTTATGAACGGTAATTTTCTAACGGATCGACATCGTTGAACGTTAGCACAATAATTAAAATGCTATCGCAAAGCCAAAGGCGTTCTAAGCGAGTTGTAACTCTTTTCACTTATATATATTATAATTGTTATGACCATGTCTACGACCTATATTTTTGTGTACTAAATAATTGCTAGGTATATGATTGGTAATAATTTATCTTAATGCATGTGTATATACAGGTATGCTACAGTGTGAGGTCTGTTTTACACGTCGCACTGCAGCCGCGTCGAACGCAATTCGAACAATAGATAATGAAGTGAGTCATCTCATTATCCATTGTTTGAATTGTCCTCAGCGCGACTGAAATGCGACGTATAAAACAGGCCTGAGCATAAAAAAATATTAGGACATTGATACGCGTTTACTATATGTGTACAAGATCTGGTGTTTTTGTGAATTTGAAATAGTTCAAATTAAGCAGTCGAATTAATACAAAAGGTTGCGGCTATTTTTAGTTCTAAGGACTCACATTTTATAACGTACATCTTCTGTGGTACAAATATAATTGTATACATCTGACCTTTACTAGATAGATAGACAACATAATTATTAATCGAAAAGTATTAGTCACACCAAGCGTGTGAGATTTTGCAGAAAATATGTCTCACTTGACAAATATTTCATGATAGGAAATTAGATTAAGTAACAAGAATATGCACAAGATTATGCATGAATTTAGAAATTTTACAGCAGATGGTTTGATTTAAGTTGGAACACGCAAAGCTGAGATCGCAGTTAAAGCTGCTATTATTTGAATATAGTTAATTATAGCCATAGCAATGGCACGTCAAAACTGTAAGCAGATTTCAGGCAGACTTTTTATTATATCTGTACACTTCGTATATAAGTCGATAGAACATGACTTTGCGCATGTTTTGTGTAACAGACCAACATGTAAAACACAAGTACGCGGTCCGGAATACATGCTTGATGATAAGTAAATTATGCTCACTAAAGCCACTTACTTAAATAAACGAATGGAGTTATGCTTTCTTAGCTAGCGGTTAGCCTACCGATTGTACAAGAAAGAATTGCATTGTCTGTATCTAGGCATTAATAATGCAAAGTGACAGGAATGATGAAATCGAAAAACTCCAACAAAAAATAAAAAGCTGTTAGATGCCGGGACACCGGACTTCTAGCATGAACATTTGACTTAACCAAGATAATTGTCAATAAGGCGAGAGTTAGTATTAAAGAATTACTGTATAGTACAGGAACATAAGCTCTATTCCAGCTTCAAAGTAGTTATTGAATAAAATTTAAGTTAGTCATCAGGCATTCTGTCAAATTTGGGCCGAATTGTTGAAATACACTTCAGGGATGATGCATCAATTACCCATTGACCATGCCCAGTTTGGCGCGAGCAAACTCTCATGCAAGTACAAAATAAACATGATAAAGCGTACGCAAACTGCGCAATGAGCCCCGCATGTTTCTTGTATAGTTTAGCCCAGTTAATCAACAACTATGGCAAGCATATGAAACGCATTCTTTTAATGTTAATGATGCGCAGTCAGGATTTATACATAACCTAAACCATCTGCATATTCGAACAAGGGCAATTCGTCGTGCAGTTATAGGGCCTGGCTTAGTCATTTAGGAAGTGGGTGATCCGAAGGTTTTGTGTGCTGTATAGATATATTTTTCTCTTAGGTGAGTACAGCTATATACAAATTGGTACGTATAGGTACGAACCTTTCTTTATGATACAACGTGATATATAATAACTGGACTGAATGTTTACGAAAACATTTTAATTACCTTACGATGTCTTCATACTTGTGATGGCGTCCGTAAATTCTGTAACTAAACAGTTCTTTTGTTGGTCATAACCCCATGGACCTCATATAAAGCACACCATTGCATTTGCATCCCATCGAAATTGTAATTTAACGTTGCCTTTGACATTGTATATAGATTGGCTTGTATTACCCCAAGAAATATCAAAAAACATACCACGAAGTATTGAAAAATATGATGAGAATAACAGAATTTAAATAATACATTTAACAATACAGAAGCAGTATTTTGCCAACTCTGCGTGCACTCTAAAAGGTGAAAATTCAAAGCATTTTGCATATTTCCGGCAAAATAAGTTGATTAACATCTTGGCTCTGATTTTCAAGCATCTGTCATACAGATGTTATTTTTATCAAGAGTTAAAATTACGCACAATTTGTAGTCCAACAAAGTTAGGTAGTCCTACAAATTTTTATATTTAGATATGATTTTCATTTTTATTAAATCAACACACTTTAACCCTTAAGATTTGTCCATAAAAGTAAAGTGCAGTCCATTTAATTCACTTTTATCCTTGTAGCTTTTCTAATGGTACACCGCAACATATATATGGGAACAAAATCAAGTTAAAACGATAGTTTAGACGGGTATTATATACGTTAGATTTGCATCGTAATATTATATCTGTTCCAATATAACGACTACGTTGAAATATATAGATAAACGCAAGTGGCAACGTGCAGATGTATGGTGTTATGTAGCGTTTTACACCACATATATATTGATCGCTTGTTCTTGCGCTTTTGCGCAAGATGCTTTCAATGAGCATTTCATTTTAAGACTAACTTTTCTGTCATTAAATCATAACATAACATTAAATCAATAATCATTTAGAATTCGCGTATATATAGTAATCGAATATTATAATCATTATTAGCATATAGATATGTAGTCAAATTAGCGTGAACGTGCATGTGGGAAACACATCGTAATAATCTAGGGCCTTCGTAACCACACACAGACATGACATAGCAACGGATTATCTAAGGCGCAGTCGGAACTCATGCGCAGAGACTTGGTGAATTTGCATATTTTCCGTAGAGAACTTGCGTCAGAAACCAAAATGACTACTCAATAATTTAGTATAAATATAACCTGTAAATGATAGTTAAACACATTAGAAAAACCATTAGAGGAAAAACGTTGGATCAACGCTAGCTTAGAACAACAGTTCGCTAGCAAACGTATTGATTGTAACCGGATACCGTATAACAGTACGGTACAATCTAACGTGACCTGTGAACTTTTACATTACACTTTATTAAACGTATATTGTGTGATCGTGATTTTAAGTTGTTGGGCGAAACAAAAGGAGGCAATACCCAACACATCTACAAGCTACATCACAGTGTACATAAACGCTTGCAGTGAACGTTATGTGCAATGGATCTGAACGTTTATCACCTAACGTTTATCACCTGACGTTTAACGATTTGATAAACGCTTTAGTAAGATTTTTATAACGATCTTTTTTGACAATTTCAACGGTCTGTTATGAACGTTTAACGAATTGAAATTTCGGTGAACGAAATGCTAAATCATGTAAACGGTAACGAACGGATACCAAACGATATTTCGAAGCGTTTGGCAAAATCGTTAACGTACGTTTTCCCATGGAAGGTCACATATTTCCTCAACAATTGTGATGGATGAAGTAAAATGTCACAATATCAACGAATAATTGTTGCTAATTGTTACATTAGTTAGTCAGAAGTAATGTGATAATCATGGAAACAATCACTATGTTTGTCAATACACAAGTAAACTTTGCACTTTACGCAGAAGAATTTGGTACGACGGTTACAATCTGGGTTTTTGCATCTCATTGTAATATCAGCTACTTGTTTGGGCAAATGACCGACACCATCCAGGCGAATATCATCAGGTACATGTTTTGCACTGCGAGATTCTTTCTGGACATTTGTGCTCTCCAAAGCCGTGGGGTTAGAGGTTCTTTGTACAAGACATCTGGCTAATTCAAGTTTAAACTTGTAGAATTTGCTTGAGCCAACAACATGGTTTCGAATGTCCATGCATTGACACAGCATAGATCAATCAGGTGGAAAATCAACCGCTTGTACCATTTCCTGCTTTTCATTGAATTCCGATAGAATGACAGCATCATGTCGCAACGGTCAACACCTCCCATACTCTTGTTGTAAGCCTTAACTATGGAGGGACATTGAATATGAACATGGGCTTTTTTCTCAGCACTGTATCTTAGGACCTGATGGATGGGCATGACAGAACATTTATTTGAAGCTAAATTGACGACAGTGTTATCGTACCAAGAAGCAATGACAATTCCATCACTAGACTGGTAATCAAAAGATCCCCTGCCTTCCTTCTTCAACTGCTTTTTACTCTTTAGGGGACAGTTTCTATTTCGTTTGCTACGAATTGTGCAGGTTGCATCAAATCCATTTTGTTTAAGCTCAAGTAACAACTCAGGAGATGCAAAATAATTGTCAAAATATACATGTATGCCATGGGGTAAGCCTTTGACCAAGTTGAGAACAACTGCACCACTCTTACTAATAGCTGGGTATGCATCCGTCACATGTGATTTCAATGTGTTGTCACCACTAATATAAAACTTGTAAACATAACCTTCATAATTATAATCATTGTCATTATCATTATCATCACAATAATCATCTGCATATTTAGACTGAATGTCATATTCTCCATCTGTAAACATATCATTAAGATCACCATCTTCAAGGTCTGAATCATCACTATCCAATCGGTCATCATCACTTCCAGAGGGAATAGCCTCCTCATCACTACCAATTAATCTCAAAACATCTTCAACTTGGTAAAGATCTGAGCATCTAAACAGAATGTTCAGTATCTGCATTTATAGTTGATACAAGCAATGTCCATAATGTACATCAAATCTGCTGTTTAGTACATCAAAAAGTCACAATGACATGCATTATTATTGAGATTGCAAAATTTTGCAAAAGTTCCTCACATGCATGATGATCACAATTGTGAGCAAACATAAAATCTAATTTTTAGATGTTATTATAACACATTGTACAAAAATTATATACTCATATATAGAATGTCTACATGCTATTTGATTATAAAAATATTAATTTATTTCACAGGAATCTAAAAAAATATATCTTTTTTTACTTAAAAGTCACGTAAATTGAAGACATACCTTCTTCGTGGTCTTGACGCCATCTTTGTAATATCTATAATGCTTAACCCCCCCTGAACAGCATGCTTATAAGGAGTATTGATATAAGAACACAATATAATTTGAATGTATGGAAATTATGCAATACACTGCTATGCAGGGGGGAGTTTATAAAGGTTACAATTGTAACCAGTATCCTTCATCGAATTGAAGGACGCTTGGATATTCTCCAAATCTTTCTTTAAAATTTTTAATTAATTCTCTAACGGCTTCCGTCATATATTTAACGTCTTTCCTGTAAACAGGAATGGCAAACGCGTACCGACTTAAAATTTCTACGGCTGTTAAAATCCAACGATACCCTTTGTTTTTATTCGCATATTTTCCCATATCAACCAAGTCCATTTGCATTTGATCCGCGAGGTTTTTTACAAAAGTTTTTCGAAATTTATGTTTTTTAATCACGGATTTGTATCTCGTGTACGTGTCTTGAGTTATTAACCATTCTTTAACGAGTCTTCGACTTACTTTTAACCCGTGCTCTTTGGCTTTTTGGTATAATTTCTCGATAGATCGGTAACCCGTTTTCGGATCGTAATATATATTTCTCAAACCTTGTTCGATAGCAAATTCCTTATCGCTAATTTCGTTTTGTTTGGATATTTATTTTAAATAATTTGAATGGTGCAACATTAAAGGAGGGGGTCGTGATTCGCGATCCCCCTTCTAAATTGTCGGGCTCTCGTTGTGGATTAATTTATATACAATTCGAGCAGCAAACTTATATCGACTTTATCTTCAATGTTTATATCAACGTGAAACAATGTCCCATTAAATTGACCGTTGGTAATTCTAACGCTACTATTGATACCTTTAAATTTTGTAACCGTCGAATTTAAAAGTTGATCTGACGGTACCGGAAGCGAGGCTTACGCGTAACTCCAGCGTCCGTCCGTATCGATATTACCCGAAGTGTTTACGATATCACAATTAATATTCACGTACCTGAGACCTTTGTTTACGTCTACTACGCTCGGTGAAGTTTTCCACGTTCCGCTGTTTACGATTTCGTTCTCGCGAAAGCCTAATAGTTACCCAAACATTTTAAGATTTAAATTTTGTGTTCCCGAATAGATTTTACACGTGTTATTGTGTTCGTTTGCTTCCAATTTTATCGATTGCTTCCCGAGTTTTTCCTCGATCATATCGAATGTCCAGTAACCTTCTTCGAAGGGAATCTTTGTCGTTCCACGCATAACGTAATCGTTCTTCCCGGTAATGACGTTCTTGTAATTCCAATAGACGGCTGCATTTTTTAACGTCATTATGGACCCCGCAGGTTTTATTATTATGCAAGTATCGAAACGGAGTTCCTTTTCATTATTCTCAATGAATACGTTTATCTTACTCATTTATTTTATAAAATAAAGATGGTTGAAAATGCTGACGATATAGATATGAAAGATTTAGACCGAGATTGGGAAACGCAACAAGCTAACGAAAAAGAAGAAGAAACGGGTTTTACCGACGACAGCCCTGGTGAAGAAAGTATTCTCACCTTCGATGGGTCAAATCTTAATTTTTCGAGAGTTGATGATAACGAACCATCAACGTCCGGGGTTCCGGACGCAAGACGTGATGCAGGTAATATGAAAAGGTCAATGACTGCTCATATAAAAGGAAATATAAAAAAGTGGTTTGGAATTACAATTAATAAAGGGGATGGGTTAAATTCAACATTAATATATGATAATTTAAGATTTGAATTCAAAAAGGATAAAGTTGACGGTGGTACGTACAAAGGTAAGGGGATTTTTAGGATTTTTTTCATATGATAATCGTCGGAATGACGGCGTGTGGAAAAACACATTACCTTTTGGAGATGTTAGAACGAGATTATAAAAACCATTTCGACTATATTTTCATCGTCTGCCCGACCTTAGAGGACAATAAAACCTACCAAAATTGGAAATATTTAAAAGGTCCAAAAGTCTACGAATTACCGTGTGCGCACGACGACGTGGAAAGAACGACCCACGAAATTGTAAATTTTGCAAAAAATACCAACAGCCTCATCATATTAGACGATTGTGCTTCATCGAAAGATGTAAAAAACAGAACGAGCGAACTCGTTAAATTAGGATTCCACGGTCGACATATTGGCTTAAGTACGATCGTGATTACACAACAACTCAAACCGTATAGGATGAACATTTCAAAACTCGTTACGTTCTATAATGCATGTAGAGACGATAAGAAATATATTTTCAACAATTACTTTGTAAGTATCGAAAAAGACGAAGAAAAAAAATTATCGACACGTTAAAAAATAACGATTATGCACGGTTAGAAATACTGACAACACGTCCGTATACGCATCAAGTAATCATTCCATAAAAATTTTTTTTTTACTAACTTAAAAAAAGTTATTAAAAAAATATGTTAACACAACGTGAAAAAACTTTAATGCTCGTCACGTTTCGTTTAGCCTTTGCGTTTGCATTGGTTGTACTCATTTAGCTGGTCACAGCCATCGTCATCTTAACCCTCGTCCTAAAAAACATGTAATTATTTTGTAACCTTTCAAGGTTACAAAATTTATTCTGAGTTAAATTTCTTATCGGCTACGTGTGCACCAACCGTAATTCCGCCAGATATTAATCCGACCATCGGAATATGCGGTGTTAAATGCCCAATTATTTTTTTAACATCCCGTTTAAACAATTCGTTTTTGGCAAGATCGTTTTCCAACGATTCGTTATCTTTTACTAATTCCAAATTGCTCATAAGTTCTGATATTTTACTAATAATTAGTCCCGTCACCTGCTCGTTGACTTCATCCAATTCTTTTCTTTGGTATTCGTCGTGAATTTTTGCAGTATGTTTAATTTTCTTTTCGGCAACTAACCGTAATAATTCTTCTTTGTAAGATATAACTGGATCTTCCATTTTATAATAATTTCAATAACCTTTTGAACGAAAAATACGTTTCGGACGTAAAATTCATAGTATAATTATTGTCAGGTTCAAAGACAAAATAGATAGAGTTTCCCAAAACGTGGTTGGAACTTCTTGACGCTAAATGTTGTTTGACAAACTCGCATGCTTCTCCTTCTTCATAACCTAACGAAATTGAAACTCCTTGACCGTAAATATGCGTACCCTGGTTCAAAAACGATCCTTTAATTCCAAACGGTATTTACACCTACGAAATGGATATAGTTTTGACGGGGGCTAGAGAGTACAATATCGCGTTGTGGGGCGACTGCGGTGGGGCGACTGCGGTGGGTCGTATACGCACCTTTTACCGGTAGCCCTTTGAAAATATCCACCCAGTACATTGTCTTGTTTAGCCTTATTCTGAAAATCCCAACTCCAATACTTCTATTTCGTTGACGCGTTGTATCCAGACCCACCGCAGTCGCCCCACAACGCGATATTGTACTCTCTAGCCCCCGTCAAAACTGTATCCATTTCGTAGGTGTAAATACCGTTTGGAATTTTTGGACTAACACTGAAATTAATCTGATAAGTACTACCTACTTTTGAAAAGTCTAACGTCTTAGTACTACGACCATTTGCAGGGGTGTCGACCATGTCATCTTTATGGAGTATTGTAACGTTACCAGGACTTCCTTTAAACGTCATAATGTTTGTATAATCCGAATAATACCTTTCGACAAACCCTTTCGTGATCGGTTCGCCAGCCGATAATGGAATAATAGGCAAGCCAGTAATACGATGACCGTTCATATCGATATCAGTACTTTTCTTAATGCACATCGTGTCGGTATAACTTTTGGATACAGCTGCCGTACCGTCGGAAGGGACTGGATTTAGACCTAAAACCTCCTGATTGTTCATTCCAATATTGTCTTGCATGGTAAATCCTCCGTCGGTCAATTAAACTCGGTTCGCATATTGTCAGGGACGCCGGAAAGGGGGCGCACAGGGGGGGCCTCGCCCCCCTTGCCCTTTCTCAAGGGGGGCAGGGGGGCAAAAGTGCCCTTTTATAAAGTATACTTTATAAATGTATATATGTGGACGGAACCGTATCATCTGAGCATTGTAAACCATTTATTGTCAATTATTTGTAGCGAAATTGTTACTACTGCATATAGATTTTTGATTTCCGCATTATAGGAATTTCTTGGTTTACTGATTTGCGGGTTTACGTCGACCACTTTATAAATATAATTCATGAGACCAAAGTTGCCCTTGCCGTCTGCATTGCAGACGTCATCAGTTCCCCTTTGCCCTACCTTCGTTCCGGCGTCCCTGCATATTGTTCCGTAACAGGTTCGTTTGCTAACGTAGGGTCGGGAAGATTTGTAATTTTAGTTCATATCAATATCTTCGTGCATTGTAAATCCGGTATCGGATAATCCTCCGGAACCTGCGTCACCTTTGTTACGTACCTTTAGGTCCTTGGTCACCTTGATCGCCTTTAGGTCCTTGTGGACCAGTATCTCCTTGGTCGCCTTTGTCTCCTTTTGGGCCAGTATCTCGTTGATCGCCTTTTGGTCCTTTCGAAGAACTTCCACTACCCGGGTCGTCTTTAGGTCCTTGATCACCTTGATCTCCCTTAGGTCCTTGATCACCTTGATCTCCCTTAGGTCCTTGATCACCTTGATCTCCCTTAGGTCCTTGATCACCTTGATCTCCCTTAGGTCCTTGGTTACCTTGATCTCCCTTAGGTCCTTGGTCACCTTGATCACCTTTAGGTCCTTATTCACCTTGGTCTCCTTTAGGTCCTTGGTCACCTTGATCACCTTTAGGTCCTTGGTCGCCTTGGTCTCCTTTAGGTCCTTGATGGCCTTTAGGACCGTGCCCACTACCACTACCAGAATAATGTGTATCGGCATAAACTTTCGTAACAGGTTCTGAATCTATAGTCGGGTTTGGTAGGTCTACAATCCTATGTCCGTTCATATCGATATCTTCTTCTATCGTTCCAAGCTCGTTTGAATACCCAAAAAGTAAACTCATTTATCTTTATAAAACAATGGGATGTGCGTCATCGAGTAAAAAAGACGGAGACTACTATAACAAAGATATTGACGAAAAGAGAAAACTGCTTACAGGCTTCCATATGAGCCGTGGACAAGACGGTATAGAGACAATTTCCAGGTTGCATTATGGAGAAAGTCTAAAAAGCATTATGAAAAAAGAAGAGCCGGAAGAAGAAAAGTAATTTTTTCGTATTCTCAGAATAGGAAAAAAAACCTAATCCAACGGTAGGTCGTCGTTCAATAACATATTTAACTCTATTTCCATTAAGTCTATTGTTTTTTTTCTGCACATGTTAACGTTTTTACAAGTTTCCAATATTTATGCGACATTGCAGAAACACGGTTTGTAATATCCTCATATATTTCGGTCAAGTCTTCTGCAACTTCAAGGTCAGTCACATTACTAATTACAGCTGATAACTCTTCTAAACTATCGATTAATGACATTTTTATTTTTTTAAAAAAGTTAAAAATTCCAACTCGCAATTTTTTTTGGGTGTTAAAAAGAGCAAAAAAAATTTGTGTAACCTTTTGAGGTTACAAAAAAATAGTTTTTTTAATCTTCTTCTTTTACTTCTTTCTTATACTTTTAATCCACCAAACCGCAAAAGCACGTGCACAGTAAACAGTTGCTGCTGCTTTTACTGCAAACATAATCCAACCAACATTGTTTTCTATGTCAGAAATATTTTCGTTCCTCCATTTCCTAAAATTCTTTTCCGTTTCTAATCCATCTTCCAATTTGTCCAAACGTTGATATGTATCACCACTTCTACTCATTTTATTTATATATTTTTTTGTAACGTTAAAATTACCATTCCGTATCAACCACCCGAACGTGCTCGCGGACGTGTTCCTTCACCAACGCCTCGTACACTTTTAACTGCAAGCTCGTCTTGTCACCGTTCAACAAAATACCATCGATTTCCAAAACGGCTTTGACGTCGCAACACCTATCTTCGTACTCCGCACGATCGATTTCGTTAGCACCCTCGTACAATTTGCTGGTCGCTTTAAATTTGGGATATATCGTGTTGTCTTTGTAAAATACCCTTTTCGTTAAGGTTTGCCTAAATGAACTTCGCACTCGCCGATAATATTTTGAAGACTTGCCGTTGTCTTGTCGTCTAATTTCAACGACATCGACGTCGTTTTAAACCTCTTGTCTTTTTTCACACCAAACGAAAAACATTTGTCGGTTTTCACGAATACTTTTTTATCGTCGTTCGTCTAGATAGGAACCATTTCCATTCTGCCGACGTTCAATGATTTAACAGCTTCGAATTTAAGACTCATTTTCATTTATTACTACACACTAAAATTTTTTTTTAAGTCCGTGATTTTTTTTCGAAATGTGTTTTACATTACTTAATCTACCAATCTTCTGGAACCGGTTCTGCATCATCTTCACTTAACCGGGAATTGTCTTCGTCGTCCTTTAACCAAGAATTGTTTATATTTTTTTCTCTTCTTGCATTTAATCCTCTTATACTTAATACGTAAAGGACACAGACCCAACTCGTATTCTCGCGTTGCAATGTTGAGCGCATTCGTTAGACCGATCGTAGAACATTTAGGTTCGCTGCCTTGTCCTATTTGGTAAGCGCGAGCGCCGATAAGCCCTTCTTTTTTGTTTGCACCATCATTCCCACAATTCTTTTGATGTTTTAAATTGAATGTATGCTGCATTAATGCATAATTCAATGTATACGCAGCGTCGCAATTTTTGCAATAAAATCGTTTTTCCTTTTCAATTTGATCTAACCGTTCCCTTTCCTTCAAATATTTTTTTACAAACCCGTTTACAATATTCTTTTACGAATGTTTAACATTTTTTTAGTTTTTGAAAAATTAAAAAAATTATTCCGTGATTTTTTTTGTGCCGGTCCATAAACCATTTTTATTGAGGCATGTGGGGACGATTTTTAGTCCAATGTCCCGGATACCTGCGTTCGCAGCCGGGCATCGTTATTTTCACGGATACATTTTCTCAGGATACATCTTGGGAATCATTTTAAAATGTTTTTCCATCCCAGCGAGGAGAGAATAGTTGCTTCCCGATTCTCTGGAAAAATCCATTTCCCAATGCACAGGTTCGCTCAAGGGATCTTCGAGCGGCGGACTCCCGGGCATCGTTATTTTTACACACATGATTTTACCAAGATGATAGAATCATCTCAGAATCATCTCCATCATCTCCGTAATCCTGGGGTGCTTAAACGTATACAAGCCAAAATACGGGTCCGAATATAACACTTCGACAATTAAAGCCATCTTTGTCGTTTTCGAAAAATCACTTTTTCGACAACGCAATTTTTTTTATGCTGACGTCACCAAAAAAAGGTGGAAAGTCGCCATCTTGGATTTTGGGGAAAAAAGCGCGGCGGCCATCTTGGATTTTTATCAAAGGGGGCGCTTATTCGAATTACGCCAAAGTCCGCCTCCCTAATACTACTTTCACGGTTTTGTAAGTGAGCACATAGTGACGCGATCTACAGCCTTAGCAACATGCTCGTTTTAGCGGGAGACAATCACCAGAAACGGATGCCCTGAAACGGCAAGTCAAAATCCGCAGTGTTTTGATATGTTTATTGATATTTGATAACGATATTTCGCGGAGGAATATATGCAAACATTGATATTTTACAGTAAGTTTGTTATTTGGATCATTTTACACAGGTCAATTGTCGTTAGTAGTTGTGCCCCCTGTCGCTCCTTCGCAGTTTCAAGTTCAAAACTGATCACGTAATAAACTGCATAGACTCTACGGTTTTGTCGAATCTCCAATCTTAAATCAGCGCTTAAATTGTGGTCGATCGATAGCCACATATGAACTCCCTTCGCTCACTGTATAAGCACAGTACGTCTACATACCGGAAGTAATTTCAACATACCGGAAAAGTCCTTCCTATTTTCGAAACGTAACCAAGCGTTGATTCCAAGAAGAACTGCATTGTCACCCGCTTTCCGGTTTATACAAGGCTTGGATAGACATAATCACAAATAGAGGAGCATTTTTAGTGTGTTTAAAGTATCAGCGTTTATAAAGCGGACAAAGCAAGGGTAAAACCACAGTAGCAGAGAAGCATCAGGTATGTTACTATGTTTATGTACATCATGAGCAAAATACAAAGGAAATCAGAGCCGTAAAGGAGTCTTTATATTGTAGCAGCTCCTATCTCTTGAGAGCTTTTACACAATTAAAAAGTATGACTGGCGAGCATGCATTGTTATTCTTACAAATGGATGGTTTTTATTGGCCGATCAGATCTCGGTCATATTATTCAGAATTCTCATTGGTTATTTAAGACAAGTTGGCATGATGTGCACGTGCCCACAGCATGCATAGAGCATGATTATTGAGCTGATGTTAAACAGCGATAACCTTTGATCCATGCGTGAAATATTCAAATCACACCTAACAGAAACATCAGAACTTAGCACAGCCAATATGACTGCGTGAAAAGTCCTCGAGGGACTTCCCTGGAATTATTCGCATTGCTCCATTAACTTTAATTTATAATTTTGGTAGTATAAATTGGCTTAAAACACACGTGGGTTCTTACAATCCAATCGATTTTCTCGGCTTATACAAAATCTATATTGAAAGTTCTTTCGCAAACAAACTAAGAAGATGGGTATAAAATGGATCGTTTTTGAAGCACTCGCAATTCGTGCTTTATCAGAATATAAAACGTTCGGCTGCGCCTCGCATTTTATATTTGATAAAGCATCCTGCTTGTATATTAAATAGTACAGTATATAATACGAATTTGATAACCAAAAGAAGCTTGTCGTATTTTAGTATTATAGATATAGATTGCTATAATAGATTGTGATACAGCAAAGAAGCAAGTAAACAATAACGGTAACTCCGAACAACGGTAACTGGATTCAATGTTTCGACTTTATTTAGTCATCATCAGGAATGGATAATCTTACATAGTATTAATGCCTAATTTATACAGACTGACAGGCCAGCTCATACACTTCTCCAGTTTTACCACTTGGTCTTACAAAACCGCATGAATCAGGTCACTTGTGAAAAAAGCTCAAAAAATCTCAGCTGAGATTCACAAAATACTCAAATTTATGTTCTTGAACTATTTTACTAAACGACTTTCTACCAAATTGATTAAACAAATGACCCCTAAATCAGACCAAACCCAGAGTAAATCTAACAAAAAGGACAACCAACAACTACCCAAGCTTAGGTATGACTTTCATGCATAGGCAAACGTGAAACAGACAGGGGGACTAGGAATTTACTAGCTGGCGAATATCACTAGATGTAGATGTCACTCATTTCGGGGGAGGGGGTCCATTCCTGGAAAATGTTGAAATCTCTGACGAATTTTTTCATAAATATATTTATAATATATGCACAATTTCAAGGAAGTTTTACCAAAAAGGATGGTTTTGTTTGTTAACTATAAGCTCATTTTTCTCTCAAGCAAATAATGGCTACAAAAAGAAGTCTGTATTAGTTTTATAAATTAGAATTAGGTAGTCATATCTGTCTACTAATGGTGACGATTTTTATTACTATCACCCTGCACATGTATGTCTAGTGAAAAGAAGTATGTGAACCCAATGTTTTTTTAATGCATTATAGCTCAACAAAAGTTCCCAATGTTTGTTATTAATGATATTTAGGTCATAAATAAGCAATACTAATAGTACATGCCTTACAGCCACCAGCAATGAAGTCAAGATTGCATCATTTAGCAATGAGAGATGAAAATAATATTCATCCTTCTCAGCTACTTATCGTTCACACATACACCTGGGGAATAAATGGTGGGAAAAAGAAGATTAACTTTTTATTGTAGCTATAGCTAATACTAAGTAATTTCACCCATGTGAACATAAGAAATCTGACGTTGTGACTGGTCCAATATGACTTGACATTGCTTTATATTCACCTGTAGGTGAATAACAGTAAAAACAAGTTTACAAAATGGCGACTAGCTGCCCTTTTGTACAAATTACGCACAAAGAAATAAACAAAATTATAATATAAGTGCGATATAACGAGCAATTTGATTAGCTAACGCGCGTGCATTCAGGGGCGGATCTAGGATTCGTAAAACGTCAGTCAAAAATTCCGGACATTGATAGCTGTGACGTCATAGTGAGGACATCATAACGTCATCATATTAGCATTAACTTTGTTACAGCCGCATTTGAGCTCCACTGCTGTTTCGCCCAATATCAGGGCTCATCAGCATGCCTAGGAAACGCATCAAGAAACGAATCCGACATGGACAGCAGCCTGGTTATAAGGCGCCAGACACCCGCCTTCACACCTCTTGCTAAATACATGCAGCAACAGGAGTTTGGTTAGAAATGGGGACCTTTTGGGATATTTCATGGATGTGAAAGTGCTCAATTCTCACACCACCCCGGTCAGTTCTAACCTTTACCCTCCAACGATATAATAATGATAATGATTTGTCTGAAATATCTACTCTTATCAATCAAATCTGCATTAGAAATGATATTTGTGATCTGCAGTGTTAATCTAGCGTACAGTAGGCATAAGGCTTGAGTGGTTTACCGGTTTTCAGTTTAATTTTGAAACCTATTTTCGGTTAGGCTCATAAAAACAGGAAAACCATCATTATCTAGTTGTTAACTGTATTGTGCAAAACTTGATCTTGTATATGTATGATGTAGTTATTAAAGTTTTGTGTCGTTTTTCGTGAATACTTGTTCTTTCCTATTATCTATTCGTGATTTTTTCGCGCTATGTAATTTTGCAATAAAATTTTTTACTTTTTTCCTCAAAGTCGGCAAAAACTGAAGTGGTATAGGGTTATAGGTTTTCAAATGCGTTGTTGACGGTTTTATTTTAATACTGCAGTCAACAAATAGCGTACCAATGGTACATTTACGTACAGTATGAAGTTTGCGCACAGTTTTGAGATGACTTACTGCAGTTGTGCTAAATTTCAAATTTCATTAGTCCATTCTATAAACATGCGCTACTCAACAAAATAAACAATTGTGTGAAAAAAAAATTAAGAAAACTTCAGCCTGGTACTCCCAATATAGATCATTCCCTTGACATTCGTTCCTGGGATGATGCTATGACATGTACTAACGATATAAATGAATATATTTATCTTTAAGCCTTGCCTAAAGTTTTTGACAAGTTTTTAATTTTCTTAATATTCGTTTTTAAAATGATGCCAGTGGCGTCGCCAGCGCGATAAGTGAGGGGGACATATTCATATATTCGTGTTGTGCACAATTAATTTCTTTTGAAATCGATATTCGTGTTGTGCACAATTAATTTCTTTTGAAGTCGATTCGATTTCAAAAGAAATTAATTGTGCACAACACGAATATATGAATATGTCCCCCTCACTTATCGCGCTGGCGACGCCACTGAATGATGCCATCTACTAACGATGCTATTCTGACATGCAAAATGATGTAAACTACTGACTATGCATGGTAGTAAACGATACATGAGAATTTCCCAGTTGTTTCACAGTATTTAAATGGTTTTGAGGGTGCGTTCAACCTGAATAAGTACTTGAGTATGAGCAGAGGGCATTTTAAAGTGTAACATATCAGATGAATTTTAAACGAGTATTCCCTTGAGCAAACTTATCAATAACTTTTTCAACATCAGGAACAACTTCAGTATGAATCCCCATCATTGCCAAACCATTCAGCCGTTCTTCCACCATAGTACTCCTTTGGTAGTTTTTCAGGTTTCTCAAGGCAGAAATTGACCTCTCACATTCACAAGATGTAATTGGGAGTGTGCCTAAAATACGAAGAATAACTTTGATGTTTTCAAATCCCTTAAAGCTAACAGATTTTAAAGTTGTAATCACAGTATCTGGAAGAGGACCGTTATGTGTGTCCCAGTAAATAAACCAATGTCTTAATTCAGCATCTAAAGCAAGTGGATTAGGCAAATCATCATGATAAAACGTGGCAACAGTCTTAAAACGCTCTTTCCAGTCAATTCCATTCCTGCACAAGGACATCATCTTCACAGGTACAATACGTAAGCCTTTATAGACATTTATGCTGTCCAAATCAAATCTAGCATCTAAAGCTGCTTGAAGATGATCTAATAAAGGTATAGTAATCGTTAGTTTATAATGTTCTGAAAAAGAACTGCTGGGAGGGTTTGATCGAGTTGTTTGCCTTCCAACAGTCCTTTTTTTTGCTTCCTGAATGCCTACTTCCTTGCACAGCTTCAACGCTTCATCATACCAGGTGTTGTGGTAGAAATCAATGTTGTTTCTCATGATCATAACATCATTTTTCATGGTTGTTATTAGGTGAAACCCATCCATAACATCGATTCTTTTCCCCTGCAATAACTCAGTAACAGGAAGTGTGGCATCAAGTACATGTCTAGTAATAACTAATGCAACAATAAAATCAAACTGGGTAATTAGTGTAAGCAAAGATGATGCATCGGCAGAAAGAGAAGGCTTAGTCTGGGACTCACCACTAACCTTTTTGACCATATCCTGTAGTGTGTCAATTAATGGGATAAAAAGCTCTTGGAAAGTGTCAAGACTTTGAACTCGCTCAACCCATCTGGTTTTACAAAGACTTACTAGTTTGGTTTTCTTTGTGTTCAGATCAGAGTCCTCGATATGATCAGCAAAAGGCATATTACGTGTCTGTAAAATATTAATAAAGTTAGCAGCTTGATTAACATGTTTCAACATTGTGGTCACTTCAAGTATAGAAAGGGAGTCACAAACAGACAAATTTAACCGATGACTAAAACAATGAGTGCCCAGCAACAGCACCTGCACCATCATAACCTTGTCCCCTGCAATTATCAATTGGCAATGTTAAATTGTCTAAACCTTCTAAAATAAGCTTAGCAAGATTTTTACCACTCAACCCCATTTACAATGCATAAAACAAATAAACTCTTCTCTAACGTTCATACCACTGTCAATAAATCGCAGAACAAGTGATAATTGTTCTTTGTGAGAAGAGTCAGAAGCTTCATCTGCAATGATGCTATAGTACCTACTTTCCTTAATCTCTTCAATAAGATCTTCAGATATGACTTGTCCAATACATTTGATAATCTTGTTTTGGCTTGTTTTAGATATGTAGCTGCTATTCTTACCACAATCAAGCAAATGTGTTTTCAAAGTATCATCACCAGCTCTCACTCTAAAATTAAGTGATTCAACAAAGTTACCAACATTGCCATTGGTAGAGTAACAACCAACCTCTGGATAATACTTCGAGTCATCACGATGACCTCGCAGACCTATGCCAAGCCTGCCACAAAATAAAACAGAATCTACAATAGGCCTAAGAATTTTCCTGTTTTCTTCAATTTCCTTTTTGACATTTGCATCCATGATGTTTTCAATAGGCTGTGTGACACCTGACATTTGAGAAAGTAAAGCAGTTAGCATTGGATAAGTACATGCATGCAGTCCCATTTCTCCCCCAGTGCTATTACCAGCATGCCGTCTAAAAGTAGACATAGCATCATTCCAGTAACGAAAAGCCTGAGAAACTAATCTAGTAATTCTAGAACTTCTACGTGGAAAACGATCTCCAAAAAGTACACAAGACAAACAATATGCACCATCCTCAGATGCGGAATAGCAAAGCCAGGGAAAGATATTAAGCCAGTCATATTTAAAACTTCTTTTGTTCTTCTCACTTAATTGAGGAAACACATAATTTCTGTGTGGCCTAAAAACATTTTTAATAAAAGTACAAATATCAGCAGTATTCAAGCTTTTAACTTTTTGCCTGTAAGAGGCAATATCAAAATTGCTTGTTGGCATAGATGCTTTTACCTGATCATCAGATACTTCTGTACTTCCTAATAAAATCTCAGGTGACTGCAGTGGTTTTGAGGTCAATGATTCAGTATCAGTTGCAGTCATTGAAGTAATTAGTGCAGCTTTGGAAGAAAAGCTTTCATTAGGTGTTCTGGTTTTAGTACAAACACTTACCACAGGTTTTTCCTCTTTTGAAAAAAACTTGTAAATATCCCCATCTGCCTTTGAACCTAATTTGGCCTTTTTAGATTGTACTGAACTAGTTGTACTTAGACACTTTCTTTTAAGTTTGCTGGAATAAAAAACTAGAGGAACAAAATGGTTAGGATGGAAACTTTCACCTGGTTCAACAATACCTTCATGACAAAATAAAATATGAAGGGCATCTGAAAATACTTTGGCAGGGTTGCTTGGATGTATTAAAGAGTTAAACGTGTAGTTTAGTAAACAGAGTAGTTTATGGCGTATTTCCCCTGAATCTGGGTAATATGTTCGAATATCTTTCCCTATAACAGAAGAAAGACTTAAAATACAAAGAAATGAGGACCATTTCTTATCATGGCAGTTTAGAAAGGCTTTCTTTTTTACAAGGTCTTCAGTCATCAAACCTGAATCCAAACACTCTTGTGATACAGACCTAGGCATAAGATTCTTTAGGCTGTTGTGAAATTCACTATGCTTTTCCACAATAGATGAAAATAATGGGTGTTGAGAATAGAATTCAGCATTCATAAAAAGTTCAATTGAAGTAAGTTTTCTTAAAATAGGTACTAAACTGTTATCACCTACCAGAACCAATGGCACAGAACTGTATAGGCAATTACCTGAAGCTTCTGATCTAGAAAATGCACCACCATTTGAGCAGAGGGCCAAATTAACAGAGGGCTAAATTACAAAAAACATCATGTAAACTTAATAGGCTTTTAGGCTTTTAACTTAATAGGCTTTTTTTTCAAGTTATTTAACATTTAGGCTTATAGAATCTCTCGTTTAAGATTAAGAAAGGATAACATAAATAATAAATTGATTCAATACAAATCGTGGCATGTGTTAAAAAAATTTACTTAATGAAATACAATATCCTATAAATAGGCACGTGCATGCTACTTAACTATAATCGTATTCATCGCATATATTTCAGAAAATGCAAATTTTACAAAATATAATTTTAATTGGCAACTTTCTCCTGAGGGTTCTAGGCGCAATGGGTCATGGTGAAGTTGCAAGTCGAACGGACGAATATATATGTATATTTGAGGTCAAAATGTATATTTTAGAGCGTGTTGCCAGTTACCGTGCTATATTTCAACTTCACGTTTGTCATACGAATAATATTGCAGCTAATATTATGTCTATTCTGACTATTCATTTTGTTATATTTTCATACCTTATAGCAGTACACACTCTTCTTTTATTACCACGATCTTTGAGAGGCACATATTTCAGCTGAGAAGTCTCTACTCAAAGCTTTCCCAGTATCGAACAACAGTGATAAAAGCTGCTCGCTCGAAATGGTCGATGCCGCACGATAATCCTCGCTTAACGAACTCTTGAGCTGCTCAAGGGCTGCTAGATTGCTTTCCAAAATTGCATTTCGAACATCCGCGTACAAATCACTACTCGACATTGTAAAATAACTTTTCAAGTCAAGTCAACTCGTATGGTATACGCGAATACAAGATTAGCATGGAAAGGTCTGCTTTGCATGAATTTCGCAATTTTCAATGACTGATACCCCCAGCCGCGAATAAGTTTGAATCAGTCCAAAAAATGAGCCAATAGAAATAGTCCATATTTTCAAATTGACCAATCATAACAAAATATATGGACTGGTATAGACTCCCTTAAGCTACAAATAAGTCAGACCACCCCACAGATCAGTCCAGATCAGTCAAGATTGTCTATAAACCAATCAGATGTGCAGATTCGAGACTGGGTCGGTCACCCGATTCGGCGAGATTCTGGTGTTTCACCGCTGCTCTCGATGAGCAATTCGCTTTCTCAAAACGAAGCACGTAACTGGACTATGATATGAATTCATATTATAATTACATAAACTATTCTAATTTAGAAATAATAAATTATTATTTCTTTGCAAAAAATACGTGGACATACCCTAGATCCGCCCCTGCGTGCATTGTGAAGCCATAATGCACGCTTGTAGCTTTTGAAATTTCCCACCTCTTGTTGAAAAGTAAACAAATTATAATTCAATTATTAAAGTCCAAAATTTCTCAAAACGAGTTAAAAATTTGAGCATAAAACGTTAAAATGCAAAAGTCTATTTCTGAAAACCAAAGCGCTGATGGTAGCGAAGGAAGGTTTACAAATATTTCAGAAAGAGATCTAGAGCTGAATTTCTTGCTGGAAAGTCGCCAGTCAAGGACAACCAAAAATTCAACATTTATGCTGTCTCTACTTTTAAACGTAGGTACCAAAACAAACTCGGCTTTTAAATACACACTTTACAAAAGACTACAGACTATAGTAAGAACAAAAATTGTTTTCCACGAGGTAAATTTAATCATTTTCACATTGTGTTTGCCCTTGCCATAAGTTTTTTTCATGAAATATATGACTTTACAGGAGACATGAAATTCATCATTCAAGCAAAACTGTACAACATCTTACGACACTTTTACATTACACCCATATCTTCAAAAGTCTTAACTACTAAATATCCACTCCGCAGTACCTTCAATAAAAAACTTTGGCGTTATCCTATGCAAGTTCGACGACAAACAGAGAGCTGCACAATTACTCCACGGCCTTGGCCGGCGGCATGTTTACCTCTTGCTCGATTGGCAGCGTCCAGATCGTGTTTAAATCGAACAGTGATTAGTGTAGTGCCCTTATAGGGAGATCGTAAAAATCCTGGGTGGAAGAGGTTCCTAACAATTATGCAACCTTGTACCCGGGGTCTTGAATAAATTTGATAAATTTGATATTAAAGGGGATTTGCCAAAACATTTGGCCATATGAGGCTTCATATAGAAACAAATCATTCCAGCAAAGTGAAACCATTGTACACTATTTATTTTATCTTTCTCAGTTATTAGTGTGAATGCTTCCATGGTCTGTACAACCTGAAAAACTAGTCTGACTACAGTAAAACTGACGCCTGAATTGATTTATTGATGCATCGAGTGGGGTAGCACGTCCATCTTGAGTAACCTTTTAATTCTTGGGACAACCAAAAGGTTTTTATTATCTCCTCTAGTGCCCTTATTTCCGCGTCATTCCAGCAACTCAGACAAAATATTCTTGTGCAGCTTCTTGGAGAAATTTAAACACAAGTAACACGATTTTATATTTTATTCTTCTTTTTACTGGTAACCAGTGGAGTTGTTTCAATAGCGGTGTGATATGGTCATGCTTCCTTATTCCTGTAATTAACCTCGCAGCCAACTTTTGGACACTGTGTAACTTGTCCAAATCACACTGTATTAATCCGTATAAAATAGCGTTGCAGTAGTCAAGCTTTGACGTAATCATGCTATTTACCATAATTTTTGCTGCATCTTCAGTTATACATTTCCTGATCTTATACATATTTCGAAGCTTAAAAAAGCAGTTTTTCGCAATATTGCGAATATGACTCGTCAAGGTGAACCTATCATCTAGTTCCACTCCTAAGAGTGTCACAAATTCAGATTCAACAATATTTTCGTTACCCATTGAAAAGGAAGGATAATCAGAACAATCACAACGAGGACCAGCAAAACCAAAAACTTTGTTTTATCATCATTGAATTAACCATGTTCTTTCTCATCCTAGTTTTGATATCACATATTAGAGACTCCATCTTTCCAACAATCTCCAATCGGTTTTCGTACTCAAAAGATACATAAAGTTGGCAATCATCAGCGTAAATATGAAACCGTACATTATATTTCCGTGCTGTATCTCCCAATGGTAATATTTAAAGTGTAAAAAGTTTTGGGCCTAAGACAGATCCCTGAGGGACACCAAAGTGTAGATATTTTAATTTTGAACGTTTTCCATCAATAGTAACTCTTTCTGTACGGTCGCTAATGTAAGAACAAAACCAATTCAAACATTGCCCCGAGATACCCAATCGATTTTCGAGCAAACCCAACAAAATAGTGTGATCAAGAGTATCAAATGCGGCACTCACATCTATACTGACCAATAATACTGTTTTTTTATCGTCTAGTTCAGACAAAATATCATTATGTAGGCGAACCCAAGCAGTTTCAGTAGAATGGTACTTCTTGTACATAAGCCGATTGCATACGTTCATTTAAGTTATGTTTCTGAATATGATATGTCAATTGCGTGTCAACTACTTTCTCGATTGTGTTTGAGACATACGGAAAGTTTGATATTGGTTTGAAACTGCTTTCTTCATCTGTATTAAGGGAAATACTTTTCAGTATTGGTGTCAAGGAAGCTTCTTTAAACAAGGTTGGCATAGAAGCATCACGTAACGACAAGTTAACAATTTTTGTTATGATTGGGAGTACGGCAGACATACATTGTTTCAGAAGCCAATTTGGAATTGGATCAAGTTCACATGACTTGTTGTTAGCAAATCGAATGATATCTTCAATCTCATGCTCAGAAACTGGATTAAAATATTCCATCTTTTCAATGATCTCACCGGAAAATTTCAACTCCTATCGACACATCAGCAGTAGTATGTAACTAAGAGCGAATCATATCAATGTGGTCGTAATATCAATGTGGTCGTAATGAAACAGTTTTACTTTTTGGAGGAGTATTCTTCTCTAGAGAAGTCTTGTACAGTAGAGCAAGATCAGAAACCGAGTTGGTAGTGTCAATTTCAATATTGTCGATACTCTGGCAAAATTGATCAATATCAAGTGATTTCCATCTTCGATAACATATTATATTGTTTTTTGAGCAACACTTGGTTTCATGATGGTGGTCTTAAACTGTACAATACTATGGTCACTTATCCAAGGTACATACACATGTATATCGTTTATTAAGTTCGAACCTTGCCTCGTTATGAGTAGATCAAGCGTGTGATGAGTAGGTTCATTAACATGCTGCGACACATTAAAAGTATCTAGTAGATTTAAAAACTCACGAGCATAGAAGTTTGTCAAATCTTCAATATGAAAGTTAAAATCACCCACAATCATCAATTCCTCAGGTACCAACACAAGATTTTCCAAATAAGTTGAAAACTCATTCAGAAACGTCGAAGCAGTAAGTGCACTTAGGCTTGAAACAGGAGGTCGATAGACTGCTACAACTCTTATGCATGTGGTGTTCACTTTAAGAAGACGTTCGATACATTCAAATGAGGCAAAAGTGCTCACAGTTTCATTATTTTTCAAGTCAAGAGTCTCTTTCTACAATATACCTACACCACCGCCTTTTTGGCCTGAACTCCGTGGAATATGATCCATCCATGATTATATGACTGGACAAAGATCGTTCAGTTGACAGCCATGTTTCAGTCAGACCTATTAAATCGTAATCATTGTCCACAACCCAATCTTTTAACTAATAGCCGTTTTTAATTATTGAATGACAGTTTACTTGTGCCATTTTCAAAGATACAACCGACTGTCTTAGGCTGTTGGCTTCAGATAAAGGCAAACGTTTAATGTATGCAAAGTTGGTAAAATCAACATACCGTTATGATTCCTGTTATGCAATATTCTACGGCCAACCTGAACGTGAACTCGCTGTTTTTTCCCTGCTTTAGATCCGCTGTACTTAAAGAGCATGTAACTCCTTAATAAATGAACCAGTCTTGTAGGAACTGAACCCGTACACTAGAAACAAAGTCCGATAAGCTATGAACAACACGAATTTCGAACAACACGATTAAGAACAATTAAGAACAACACGAATTTCGTAAAAGATACAATATATCAACATTATCTTCACTTGATGTAGTATAATTCGCCAAGCAGTGTTCAATAAGACAAATAAAAACTAAAATACATAGAACTCGAAATCGCGTGGCAGCCATGTTGGGTGCCTTGTATAATATGTATATCATCAGTACGAAGTAAGAAAATTGCCACATCTGCCCTAGTGCTCTAATCAGAAGCACTTCAAAAACTTGGAAACAACCAATAGGTCATGCTTTCCTGAATGGCTCTTGCCCTACAGATTTCCTCGATGGACTAATACGCCAGGCAATAGAGAAGGTGAATACCGTTGAAGAGTGATGTCTGATATGGGTTCAAATCTTCACAGCTTCGCTATGCATCTTGGTATTACCCTTGACAAACCTTGGTTCATCCATAACAACAAAGTCTACTTTTTCATGTTTGATGATTGAAATTTGATTAAGTGCATACGTAAAATCAAATGAAATACACATTTAAGTCTTGTTGCAGCTGGAAAGATATTGCAACATAATGATTTTACAACAAAGATAAGGAACTTACAATTAGATCTGCACACAAACTCACAGACAAGCGTATCCAACCAAATAATTTTCACAAAATGAAGGTTAAGTATGTCACTGAGGTTTTGAGTCACACAGTTGCAATAGACATCCGTTACAGGTATATGTACAGTACCTCAAAATAGCCGAGTATACTTCTTAGGATGAGAATTCACTACACAATCAAATTTGAAAACACAAAATTGGCATTTCCATCTAAGAGAAAGAGCAAAAACAAAATAAAACAAATTCCAAAAATAGACATCTTGTGTTCCTGATATATTTTTCTTGAGTATCAGGAATACAAGATGTCATCTATTTTCGGAATTTGTTTTATTTTGTATTTCCTTAAGTTGTCTGCTTGTCGTGGTTTCTGAAAGAGCAAAATGTATATTAAAGTTGCGCACTTATAGAAGATACATACAGTTTTAAGACAATGGCTATGGCTTAACAACAGTTATAAATTGAAAATTAGAAACAGAAACGCTCACACCTTAAAATAGACTAATGTAGAATATATAGTTGAGACCATTTGACAATTGACATGCGAATATAAAAACAATACGTAGTTCATGAAACGCTTTGTAGACGGAAAAAGTACTGAATAACAAAACTGTGAAGAATTTCGTTATATTTTATCATTGAATCATATTAAACATTCTTCTTAATTTGTACTACAGGAGTCTGTCTGGGCAAATAATAGAAATAATGATTTTCGAGTCAAAGAAAATGTTTTTTAACAAAGAAAAGCCTCAAAATTGTTTTCTTTCCCTTCCTGTTTTTAATGCTGATGAATTTGTTTCATTTGAAGCACCAAGAAAGAAAAAAATTAGGATTTAATAGGGGCATGTCGATTTTGCAATACATTTTATAATTGTTCTTGCTGCAGTGTTCTTGGCAGCAAGCCGGAAATCGCGTGTCAGCGGTGTCGCAAACATCAAAGGAGTGAATCATCTATACATTTCTTAATTTATGGTTTCGTTGTTGAATCGAATGAATCACCTTGCACGTTACAGTACATTCCAAGTACAACGATGCAAACGCCCCCAACCTGCACGCTGCACGCGATGCATCGCTCAGCGGACTAAATCTACCGTGACGTAGGCTGTGTTTTCATGTGTCACGGCAG
The DNA here is from genome assembly GCA_963855995.1 of Muricea muricata. Lineage (NCBI taxonomy): Eukaryota > Metazoa > Cnidaria > Anthozoa > Malacalcyonacea > Plexauridae > Muricea > Muricea muricata. The sequence goes on from OY979716.1 coordinate 2,489,237, forward strand.
ATTTAACGCGGAAAAGGACTCGGGAACAATGCAGTTTTTTACTTTTATTAATTTAGATTTATTTAAACATGGTAACCATTCAGCAACTACAGCTGATTTACATCGAGGTCGAGACATGTACAGACATGACAGACAAGTCGAGATCAACATGATAATGCCCTAGTGCTGGGAAAAGGAACTTCTGATGCAAGGTTTTAGGTACCTGCCTAAGAAGTGGTAGAACGATAATTTAGATCCGTATTATTAGCAACCAACATGTCTTCATACGTGCCTAAATGTGCAAAAGAGACCTCTGATCCCTATTTCCGCTGTTACCAGCAGAACTCGTTTATTTCACCACTTCTTTGTTGACTCCTTAGCCTCGCCTGTCACATACCATCATTGAATATCAATAATCTATCCCATGCATGCATTTTCCAAGCTTTATCATGCTGATTTCGTCTGCCTGTCAAAAGAACAAACTTCCGTTATGCTCTCAAGCATTTTTTTGCCTCAATCCAGTTCCAAACGTTTATTCCACGACACCAGTTGAGGTACTTTTAGAATTATCATTGCTTACCAGGAGTCCATCAGTGCTAGTTTTGAAGATATATGGCAAATCAAACCTTCTCAAAATGTTGATAGACGTTGATCATGATAATTTACGAACAGTTCTCCTTCAAACGCCTAATACCTTCCATTCTTATCCATTTTAGAAGTCCAGAATCCCTCTTTTCCTCCGTTCCACGTATTCTTTGAAAAATTCCTCAGCTATGACACCAAGTTCGCTTTTTTCTAACTAAAACATTCTCTTGTTGTTACCTATGCCGTTTTTGGTTAAAGCATGTCGTTTCCACTTCCAATTAAGTTAAAAACGACGTCTTATCGTGTTATCATATTTTTAAAAGTAATAGCGTGGTCCGCCTGAAATATGGAACAGCGCCATATATTTTCAATCACGTGACTAACATCAAATATCAACATCGTAAAGACCTTCCCACAACTTTGTTTTGATGTTGATAAGTTTTAATGAATAGCAATGCTCATTTTGAATATATACTGCATAAATATCTTATAAAACTAATATCGTGGGTCGCAGTGTATTAACATCATTATTAGTTTGGCTATTCAACATATTACAGTTGAAATTTGTTACGACTATCTCTTTATTTTCCTTTCGCTTTGGATTAGTTTCGAATTCATTAGAGAATTGCGGTTTTGATCCTAGTAAGCGGTACCAAGTCACGGTATAGGTATTTAGCAGTAATCTCACTCGGGGGTGCAAAGTGTCCATCGAAGTCATCCGACTTCAGGTTTGGCCGCCATGTTTGGCCGCCGCAGTAAGGAGAAGGAGTGAAGATTGTTCAGAATTGTATTACTGAAACCGGGATTTTACACTTAAATGGCAATATTTTCCAGTTTTCTTGCGCCGATAGGCTTCAAATGGATAAAATAGCAAATATAGAAGGATACCGGTTAATTTTGGACGCGTTTGGGGCAAAATAATTTGGGAAAAAGACAGAAAATTGCAACGAATGGCAGCTGTTTATAGGAGTGTGGAGTATTGGTCAAAGTCGGCTAAGCTCATTTTATTGTTATGAAAGTTTCAGTCATGTTGAAGACGTGTAGTCACAAACATTTGAAGTATTTCTGTACAAAGAAATTGTTCTTCTTGCTCTTCAGAGAATAAACTGATGGAACATGTGCAACTTTTATACTGAAATACTACAGTGGAACTTTTAAAAATGTTGGAGGCGAAAACGGGATTCATAGTTAATCGTATAAACGTTCTCTGGTTAATTAACGATTAGTCGCCGAGGGCGAGGTGATTACAAGCTTATATTCACTGAGCCGAAGGCAAAGTGAATATACATGTAGGCTTGTAACCACTGAGCCTGAGGCAACTAATTGTTTTAGTATAAATTTCCAGGTGTTTACAAATAATAATCCACTAAACTTTTTAAAAAATTCTCTTTAAATTTGTTACAGTAATGACTGCATAAAAAAGCGAAAATCACACAGCTATAGTCACTTGTCAGTGACTATCACTTTAGAGACAGCAAATCTTGACCAATCAAAATGCAGGAAAATCAATGGTCACCTGGAATTTTATACTAAAGATATTTATTTGTTACAAGCTTTCGACTGACAGTCTGCAATCCTCAACGGGTGGATTAATATTTCGCTAAGGATATAAGATATAACATCAAGGTGAATTAGGCTGTATAATAGTGGTTTACAATTACATTGAATGACACTAAAGACAATACGATTTACAGTGTTATTCAAGATATTTTTGCAGTGTAAAATATTCAATTATTCAAACTTGCATGAATACTGAGTACGCATAGAGAGAGGCTTAGAAATCCTTAATTCTCTTAGTGTTAAACTATTGTTTGTCAATGCTGGTTTGCTCCAAATGCGCAACAATTTTCATCCTAATTTGAGGGGGGGGGGGGGGGGGTACGCCACCTAGGGTGTGATTTGGGTTCAAAAATAGGAAGATCTCCTGCATGGATTTTAGAAATTAAAACACAATTTATAAAAGGTGAATTACAGCTGCTGATCTTCTCTTGCTCTTTTCTTCTGTTAAGCTTCCCCTGGGGCTCATTATTTTCAGATCCTTTTAAGGGAGGTTTAATTGAAGGGAGGGGCTTATTATTTACCCATAAAATCTTTATGGAATAAATCCATGTTTAACACTTGGGGGGAGGGAGGGGGGGGGGGCTTAATAGAGAGGAAGGTCTTGATAAAAGTAGAGGGTTTATCAGAGGAGGGCTTATTTATGGAGGGGAGCTGAATAGAGAGAATACAGTATGTGCTCCATCACCCTTTCGGATTTGTATGGCCAAATGCCACTAACTCATAGTTGAGCACCCACAATCCTTCACAAAAATTATGAGACCACCAATCAAAAGTGTATTTGTGCCTCCCCTCCCCCCTACAAAGCAATGTTGCTTGTGATGAGCAGGAACTTTTGTCGTACTGTTGCTCGTCTAACACCCAACATTGCTTGTAGGGGAGAGGGGGGAACAATAACATCAAATAATGTCACAAACCTGCTAATTCAATAGATTTATATGCAAGTCTCAATATATTTTGTGAAGGATTGTCTTGTGATTGAAAAAGCACTTATATTGTAAAACATGGTAGATTCTTTATAGAAATTGCACATAGTGATGCAGAAGCTATACACTTTGAAATGTTGATAGTCTTTCGAAGTTGGTGTATCATTATTATCATTATGTTGGGTGGGGTTTTTAGGGCGTGGCTAGGGAGGCTATATATAAAGTGACTTAAAAAACAAGAAAGCTGAATGATTTAAGCTTGGTATAAGACATGCATCATATTGTATTATGTGTATACCTAGAATAATCTAGTAAGAAAAGCACAAGACGCAATTGCTGCAGTTGATGCACGAAAATTCGCTATTCCTGCTCGCAGTCCCGACCTAAATCCCATTGAGAACGTTTTTCATAATGTTAAGAGGCAATTGCAAGATGATGCACTAAGCAAGCGAATCAACAAAGAGCCATATTCTCAATTTTGTGCTCGGGTCTAAGAAACTTTTTTGAACTATTCGCCAGAAATTATTGACAGAACAATTGCATCTATGGATCGACGTATTGACATGGTGATTAAGTCAAAAGGACAACGCATTAAATATTAAAATTCCATAGCTGCCTAATCTCCTTAAAATACGTGCTACTATCATCGTCAGTGTATTAAAGTAATTGTAATATATCTAATTAAACTCAACTGCATTATAAAGTTCATGCATTTATCAAATATCAATAAACATTAGTTAACATTACCGAACCAGCCAACGAGTTACTGACGAGTTACCGATAAGATTACTATAATTTACTATACACTAAAACGAGTTACCACGAGTTACCATTAAAAATAAAAAAATAATTATTATATTTTTTTTATTAATGGTAACTCGTGGTAACTCGTTCTAGTGTATAATAAATTATATTAATCTCGGTGGTAACTCGTCAGTAAGTCGTTGGTAACTCGTCAGTAACTCGTTAGTAATTCGTATTTAGAATAAGTGTTGCTGTTATATTGTCACAAACAGCTATTTATGATTGCAAATATACAGTATAATAACGTTTTCATAAGATGTTCTGGGAATTTTCGTCCATCTGCTTGAGAATAAGTTACAAGATATTGACGCCTTCCTTTACTCGGGTTTTGCAACTCTCTTCCAGACATTGTTGAACGTTTACTTCGCCTCAGTAGAAATATTTTTTAAAACGCGCGCCAATGCTAGCGTGCGAAATACTTCATGTAAGCATGGAAAACCTTTATCAAAAGAATAAATTTGCATAAATTCAAAATAACAAACATATCGATCGCAAGCTTTGCAAAAACAGTTATATCTTTGTTGATAATGTGAGAATTCTTCGCGTTCATCTTGCCATGACAAAGTCGAGTATTCTAAGTGGTAAGTGCGTCGTTTTCACTGTGTAAAGGTCGTTGTTGATTTTATTATTTCAGTGTTTTGGTTCAAGTATTTCCGTTGAAATCACAAATAATCATATTTAAATTTTGCGTCCATGACACACTTGTAATTTTCCATATGATTTAAAAGTCTCTGTACGAGAATCATAAACATTATAAAAGGTGGGACAGAGGCCACGCCCTCTTCCGAGACCCACCCCATACTGCCACACAGAACCAAAATTACAAATTGTCACTCTATGTGTACATTAATAAGGTAGAATAATAATAACCATGCTATGAAATCAACAAAACAGTGCATAAACCCTTCACAAATATTTCTAAATTTCAGACAATCCCTCACAAAAATTATGAGACCACCAATATAAAAGTGTATTTGTGCCTCCTCTCCCCCCTACAAAGCAATGTTGCTTGTGATGAGCAGGAACTTTTGTCGTACTGTTGCTCGTCTAACACTCAACATTGCTTGTAGGGGGGAGGGGGGAACAATAACATCAAATAATGTCACAAACCTGCTAATTCAATAGATTTATATGCAAGTCTCAATATATTTTGTGAAGGATTGCAGGTTTTATTAATGTGAGTAGTATATTGAATGAATTATCAACTTGATGCTTGTTGTTATATTCTTTGTATATTTAATGTTCAATCATTCAATTGCTTTAAATCATTGGATCATTAAATTAATGGCATTTACAGTAGGAATAACTTACCAGCATACATTACAACACAGTAGCATGAAATGAGTTGCATCAACCTAGTGTTCAACAAGAGGCTTTACATGGCATTTAATTTTTAAACCCATTAAACAATAATGCAATAATTACCCCTTAACTAGTTTATCTTGCTCAATTTTGTTACATTTCTGATTGAACTTACACAAATTTTCTCTTTTCAACCATAGCAGATAACACATTGACTTCTACTATATCAATTGAAATATTTTTTGAGGCCATATTATATAAAATCTATTCAATTACTATTTGTTTCTTTCGCATGCTTCACAATATATTATCTTTGGCTACAGATTACAATCAATACAATATTTGCCATATTTCATTGTGAAAACAACACAAGTAGTACTGTAAGAGTAATACACTCCGCCCCCTTAATGCAAGTGGCCAACGCCTTTTTCTTTTGCTTCCATGTGGGATTTCTTTAAATCAAGCAATGCATTTGTCTGTAATCTTTGTTTTAAAATGTAATTTAGTTTGGCAAGTGCTTTTCTTATTCTGCCCGAAAATGGCAAATGTAGAGAGCCTAGTTTCATCCGAACAAAAATCTAACTCTAAAAGAAAAGCAAACTCATGGTGCTCAGCAGTTAATTGTTCGAACAGTGATAGCTCAAATCCAAACATCAGCTTCTTTCGATTTCCATCTAATCCAGAAAGGTACGTTTTATTTCGTTGTATTTGTGATTATTCTAAAAATCTTCATCAAGCCCACACATTTACCTCATGTTGGACGAATAATTGCTTAAAAAAATCTCAATCTGTAATCATCTACTGTAGATCAAAAGAATGGGTGGTATCATGTACAAAATATCTCTACAACAATTGTAGATTATGTGCTAATCATTTTGAGAATGTTATGTTTTTCAATTTCTAAAAAAATTGCTTGAAACCAGATGCTAAACCTACGATATTCGATATTCCAAATCCACCTGCACAGATTGGTTCAAAACGACCAAAATTTCAGAGGACTGACGCTCTACCTACTCACCATGGTATTTCTTTTTTTTTACATTTTTTATAGAATGAGACAATAATAGTTTTATAATTTTAAATTAGTAAATTCTCGTTACATTCAGGAAAGAAAATCAAATTAAACGACAATTCAGCTTGTGATTCAGCAACATGTACCGGTGGAACTGTGTAAGGTTTGTAACTAAATTGTACTTTTCCTGAGGAAATTAATGAGGCTACAGCAATACAATAGTTGCTCTTATTCCATACGTTAATTTTAAGGCAAGATATCAGCAGAAAATATCAGATAGGGCAAGATATCAGGGCAAGATATTAGTGTACCTTGAAGACTTCTGAACTATGGTTCTATGGTAGAACTGTGTTACAGTACATAATACGTTACTAAGGTTACAGTATCTACTTTTTTATGATAAGAGTCTCAAGAATATCAAGGTGGAAGCAAGTTGACAGCTAGCAATTATACTACAGTACTCCTGTGGAAACTAATGATGCTACAGCAATACAATTGTTCTTATTCTATACGTTCATTTTAGGGCAAGATATCAGCACTGATAAAATTTCAAATAAAATTAATGATGTACGCAGTTCATTTGATAAAGAAGGTACTGTATTTTTGTGATTTGGGAAAGGTCACAAGTACTCTGCCTCCTACAAAATTAACAATTTAGTGTACCTTGCAGACTTCTGAACCATGGTTCTATGGCAGAACTGTGTTACAGAACATAATGCATTACAAGGTTACAGTATCTACTTTTTTATGATCAGAGTCTCAAGAATATCAAGTCGGAAGCAAGTTGACAGCCAGCATCCAAACACCACAATTCCTTTCCTTAATCAAAAAGTTGAAGACAACTATCAGCAAACTTTCATATGGAAAAAAGACCAGAGAAAATAAAGCCCTTGAAGATGAAAGAATGCAGATGAAACTCCATTTAAGGAAGAAACACGGGAGACGATATTCCTCAGGAATGAAGTCAATAGTTATCTCTTCGTACCATGCAAGTGGAAAGGCCCACCGGTTGCTCTCAAAGTTATTCATCTTGCCAGACAAGTCTTCTATTCATCGACATACATCCAAGCTGCCATCAACTATTGGTATATGTCAGGCAGCTTTGAAAACAATAGAGAAGAAAGTTAAGCAAATAAGTCGCCGAGATAAACTGTGTACACTATGTATGCACGAAGTATCGCTGAAAACCCACCTGTTTTACACTATAAAGAGTGACAAGATCGATCATTGGTTTGGAGGACTTCAGTCTTTACAGGATCAACACATTGGCAACCTCAGCTCTTGTATTACTACTTCGAAGTATTTCTGGGAATTGGAAGCAACCAATTGGCTACTATTTGGTGAATGGTGGATGCCAAAGGGATGAATTCGAAAGCATAATGAAGAGAGCAATCGACAGAGTAGAAAGCATCGGTTTGAATGTTGTGGCGGTTTTGTCAGATATGGGATCCAACTTCCACAGTTTGGCTCTTTACCTGAATATAACACCTGAACATCCGTGGTTTATTCACAATGATAAGAAGTACTTCGTGATGTTTGATCCTCCACATTTGATTAAAAGTTTGCGAAACAACCTTATGAAATACAGCTTTAGATTTGGCCAACATGTCGCTACCTGGAAGGATATTGAAGATCTCTACATGAAAGATTCACTCCCCACTAATTTTAACAAAATGAGAGTTAAGCTTGCAACACAAGTACTAAGTCACACTGTAGCAGCTTCACTTTGCACGTATGCTAGTCTAGGGGGACTCCCATCAACTGCCATGGGAACATCTGAGTTTCTTTCGAAGTTTGATTCAGTGTTTGATTGTGTAAACTGCTCTACATTACATTCAACAAAAAATCTCAAGTGCCCACTTAATGATACAAGTCCAAACAAAGAATTCATGAAAGAAGCAATTATTTTCATCAAGGGATTAAAGGTTTTCAATGGAAATGAAGAAGTAACAGGTCGAATTAAGTGCCTTAAAGGGTGGGCAATTACACTCAGTGCTACCCTAGCCATTTGGGATCACCTCAAAGCAAACCATGCTTTTAAGTATATTCTTACACGAAAGCTTAACACTGACCCGATTGAAAATTTTTTTGGTACTATAAGGCAAAAAGGGGGGAACAATGATAATCCAACACCAGTACAATCTCTAAGTGCATTTAGGAAACTATTTTTTAGCTCATTTCTCACCTCCTCTGCTGGAAATTGTGCGGCAGACTTTGATGACCTCATCGCCCAATGTACAGAGAACAAGGAGTCTTCAACATCAGTGCTGGCTACAACAACGCAACCTCAAACCTTGGCAATCGGACCCACTGACAACAAAGACCCAAGTGTTGTTTCCAATATATAGTCAAGGAGAATGCTATCACATATGTTGCTGGCTATCTGCTCCATAAGTGCTCACAAAAACACGGCTGTTCACTATGCAAAGAAGCCCAGGAGTCAAATGATTTGGATGAAAATAAAAAACTACTTTGTTATTTCAAGGCATATAACCAAGACAAATCACAATTTGGAGGTCTACATGTGCCTTCAGCAAGTTTCTTGAAGTATATCGTTGAGCTTGAGGCAATATTTTTTAAAAACTCCTCCATTTTCACGAAGAGTTCATCTGTTAGAGGTGATATTCTCAAGTTACTCAAGAGAGAACTTGTACCATTCCAGTACTGTGACAAATTCCCACTTGATTATCTCCAGAAGCTGTTCTTGAGAATGAGAATCTATTACTCATTAAAATTTGCCAACCGTGATCTTCGAACAACTAAAAAGAAGGACAGGAAATATTTGAAGGTGTCGCATCTTTGACATGATTTCAGGCATTATATCATTCATATTTCTTTTAACCTTGAACGTTTGACATTTATATATTGGAATTTAGAACTTTAGATGTACGTTATATTACATTTAGAACTTTAGATGTACCTTCATATTGCAATTTAGAATTTTAGATGTACATCATATTGCAATTTAGAACTTTAAGTGTACATATATACAGTTGTATATTATAGAATATAGATACGGTCATAATTTGCTCAGGTAGCCTCTTATAAGAGTGAGCAAAAACGTTACATCAACTTGACTAAATATCTATTAAGTCTTACAGACTATTACTGGGGTGAAAAAAGCTATAGACAAAAATATACAGTATATATAGTTTGTCATTGCCTCATTGGAGTAATTGCTTATTTATTCGCGTTAAATTGTATTGAACAACTAAATTTTTACGTATTTGCTGATTAAAGGACATTGGCAATAAAATTTTTTATTGTTTTATGTGAAAGAGCATGAAGAAGTAAGCTGATGGGCCGTTTACTGTAATGGGCTATCTCTTTTAGTTCCGACGTTATTTGCAAAAATGTACAAAATATAAACTGCTGATTCAGCAAATGTTGTGACGGCACCAGTTGGGTAAGTAGGTTTAATAAATACATAAACGGGCACAGCTCAGTTATTATTAACTCAAATTCAATAAAATTTTGTACACAGATACTACATTGCAAGATACATCCAAAAACATTTTTAACGTCGTTGCTGTAGTAACACTGTCGTCCCCAGGCTCCGCATAGAATTTTTATAAAATAGCTGTATGCTGAAACTGGTTACACAACATGATATCAGAAGTTTGTTTGCTATACATATGCATGCCTTAGTTCAATGGGAAGATCAATTGTTCGAAAAAATGTCCACCAGGATGAATACAACAAGTTATAAAAAATTCGTAGCAGGGGCCTGCGGACGGCAGTGTTACTTTGGCAACAAAATTAGAAACGTTCTTTGATGCGTCTTGTCATGCAATATCCATGTGCAAAATTTTGTTGAGTTTGATTGAATAATAACTGAGCTATGCTCGCTTCTGTATTTATTAAACATACTCGCCCAACTAGTAACGTCACCACTTTTGCTGAATCAGCAGTTTATATTTTGCACATTTTTGCGAATAACTTCGGAACCAAACGAGATAGTCTATTACAGTAAACGACCAATCAGCTTATTTTTTCATGCTCTTTCGCATGAAACAATAAAAATTTTTATTGCCAATGCCCTTTAATGAATATTTTAGGAATACAACTTTCGTGCCCCCCCCCCTATAATACAAGGAGATTCCACACGAGGTTAGAGAGTCTGAGGCTGGGAAGACGGAGTTTTGGTGAAATGGGAGTGTCGAAACAACACAGGAAATTAAAAAATAGAAAAAAAACATGATATTAATGTAAGTAATTATGACAAGCATCGTCCTGTTAAAAACGTCATTAAGCAGTGCAATTTTTAATATAGACGGGGACAAGGACTGCCCAAGAAAAACCCCGTACAGACCTCGTACTCGGTTGTATACTAATTCCTTAATAAATCCAAACTTCTGGAGCAAGTTGTCCAAAGCTGGGTTAGCGCTAATCCTGGGTTGAAGTTTAACCCAACGTTCTAGTTTTTGTATTTTTTCAAAACTTCTGTAACTAAAACTACTATTGATACAGATAAGATTTGCGAAAAAAATTTTCCAAACTTCCCTGAAATTACCTTCAAACTTTACGCTAACCCAGGGTCTAGCAAACTGATTTCTGTGCAACTGACGCCTGTACTTAAATTTTTAAAGACACATATTAATGTGTCTTTAATTGTGCTAAATTGTGCTAAATTTTGTCTCAGTTTATCAATTCAACATGAATAATATGTGCAACTGGTTTACAATCCCCGCAAAAGCCGCCACACTTTGCTGAGAGACGTTGACGATTTTCATCCATAATTGCGTTGTAAAGCTTCCTGTTACACTCAGGATGACAGTCAAACTCATATTGAATTGCCTGAGGTAGACTGAATTTTGTTCCAGAAATATCAACTTGGAAATGTCCCCATCTGTGAAGGGAATCACAATTGCGAGAATGACAATCACCTGCACTTGCGAAAGGATGGTAAACGCCTGAAACATTTGTTGCAAATTTGTAATCATTAGTAACGATGTGCATGTCACCAAGAGAAATGCGAACCTAGACAGGTAAAATAATTACATATTAAATACACACTTGGAGTGATGGTGTGAAGAAAGCTGAATATGCATGCATTCGTTTTTCTAATCTTATATTAAAAAGTTGCGCGGTCATTGCTATAAAAATCTTTTCAAGTAAATGGCTTGTAATACGTAACATTAAAGATTAAATACGATAATACAAAGCTTACGATATGGGACAATGGTTTAGATTCCAGTAAAATTTGTGTGAAATTGAAAAAAAGTAACAATCGTAGCTAATGCGCAACTGAGCAGTCATAAAAGTTCGTTTTCAATTGCGTTTAGGTCTCGCAATATTCCTCATGATCCCTAAATCAGAATATGGATGTACATCAAATGGTGTGGTGAAACCAAGCAAAGATGAAAATAACTTGATGAAAGTTAATAATCAGTGAAATGATTTGCTGTCATCTTCAAGAATTTGGTACGACTTGTGCAGTTTATAATGAGTTTATAAAGACCTGTAAAACTCGGCAATCATCAATATTTATAGCTAAATATAAACAATAAGGGGAGGGAGCGCACTACACAATATTAAAATCAATACATTATACGGAATTTACAGCGAAAAAACAATACATTCTGCAAAATTTAAATCGAACATTATATGTTAAGTCTTTATGGATTATGTTAAGGCTTTTCTTATAGCTTCAAATAAATTGCTTTATTGAATAAAATATAATTCCAGGACTGAACATTATTTCACAAAATTATTTACATTTAGAAGTCTTGAAAATAATCGATTTTAAAAGAAGTTAATAATAAACACGATACATGAACATTCGCCCGTCCAATTATAAACGCTGGATACGGCTCAGGTAATTGCTTCGAATGATGTGCATGTAGAGTCAAAAATGGAATAAATTGCAATATTCAAGTCAACACCAGCAACTAAGACTCTTCTCATGCAGTTAACAAGTGGATTTCATTTTTTCATGTGCCTGTATTGTAATATGTAGATCACAGGTGACGCCATGGCGTGTGAAGAACAAAAACGTTCGGCGCGGAAAAAACCTCTGGATGACGCCAATGTAATCTGCTGTGTAGATCAATAAAAATCCAGAATGAATTCTCATTTTTCTATATTTAGCATTTATAACTTACCTTGTCGAAAAAAGTTTCTTCTTCTTCGAAAGAATATCGATTATAATGCTTGGCAAAGTTGTTCTGCCTTCCTGCAGTTAATGTGATATACTCTAAAGGTGTTTCAGTATCCATGCCAGCACAGTATATTTTTACTGCTACGTTATTGCTTAGGTACATGTCATATTCTCCATCTTGTTTTGTTCCGTTCTTCTGGATATCTTTACAACTCATTGGACCTGAAAATTATACACAGAGTGAGATTACTTCATCACGATCACCTCGCGTGATTTGGAACGAACGTGCCCTCCTAAACCATTGATATGTATTAAGACTGGATAGTGAGTGCATCGCAATGCAAAACCCAAATAAAATTGTAGCCAGACACATGTCCTATTTTGAGATCGGTGGCCATATTGAATGGCCACATTCGAGGAGTGAATCAATGTAGTTTCTGTTAGAAAACTGATTTGTTTGAAAACTTTTTCCTTAAAACGTAATTTTTTATTTCAAAATGAAAACTGTACATCCTGTAATAGGAATCTATAATATCATTGCTCGTCAAGTGGGGCTTAAAATATGACGTTCTTCCGACCTCAAAACGCCACAATAGATGTGCTATCCAAATTGATATATATATATATATATATATATATATATATATATATATATATATATATATATATATATATATATATATATATATATATATATATATATATATATATATATATATATATATTTATGTATATATATATGACAATGACACTACTTGCGCGCTCAATTTTAGAAATATCAGGATTTCTCTTGAAACCTATGGATCCTCACCAATGGAAAATGGAATGCCCTTTTTCGAGTTATTTGAACACTTTTAATTATAGTTGCATGCATAACTAGAAATACATGCATGCATGCAAAACCCTTAGCCTCAATATATCAAAGATGCAACTATATTTTTCCAACATCCAACATTTTTCAAATCCAACTGAATTTGTATGTATATACTTCTTACCTAAATTGTGAAATGTTGAAGAAAATTTCATTGAGATTTAACTAATTTACTGCAAGTTTTATACAGTCTACCCAGGTTGTGACGTACATAATTATAAACTAGACATAATTATAAAACAAGATGGCGGGTGGCTAATATCATTTGTTTTCAAAATTTCAGAAACTAAGTATGTTACGAAAAAATTAACAACGGATGTTACAATTAATTCAAAGGTTTTTATCAATAATTCGATAAAAAAATATGTTGCCATTTTCCTGTAAACTTAAACTGTTGATCCGTGGGGTGGATTTCAGAGTTCAACATAGGATCCGATAATGCAATGTTGTTTTTGTTTTCCAGATCTAATGCTGTAGCGACGGTAATTTTTCCAACTGAGATGAAGAATTATTAAAATCTTCAACAACCGACTTGAGGTCTTTTGTCTAAACTTGTTTTTCCATCTCTTTTACTGGACAGATTTATTGATAATTTTCCAGAGAGAACCTGGATTATTCTTATGGATTTTAACTTCATGAGCTAGATGGTTTATTGCTGCCTCCTTAAGCATAACTTTAACTTTGTTACGAGATTCTGTGTACATTTCAAGTCACCAAGAATAGGTTTATTCATAGATAATGCCCGAATATAGTTTTGTCTAAAATCATCCTGAATGCAATTGAAGGGGCAGTCTGGAGGTCTATAAGTCACGAAAATTACTATTGACTTCATTTTCTTATTTTGAAGCTTAACCCAAAGTTGCTGAAAGTTTGATTCTGATGAATATGTTAGTTCGTTTAATATGGTTACTTTTAAGATTTTTTGACAAATGCGCATACCCATCCACCTTTCTTATGTAATCTATCAAGTCTTAAAATTTTAAAACTACAGTCCTGCTTTTACAAAACAAAGAAACGTAAACTTCGAAATTAAAATGTGGAATCATTACGGCTACTGAATATGGCTACCTTTTATGTATGTTTCCGTTCTGGTTTCCTTCTGTTGGCACGTTTTTTCGTCGTCTTGTCCAAATTTTTTTTTATTTTTATTGTTTTTTAATGATTTCGATTTGTTTCCCTACAGATTTCTTGGCGTTTATTTTAAAAAACCCTCAGAATTCAATGACGTAAGCAAAAAGGTCGAAAGTCCAAACCAAACCAAGCCAACACATAATATGGCAGATGACTTTGGATCTCAGAATTAGTAACCTTCGCCCCGGGCTTTGCCCGGGCAGCGCTCCGCGCTGCGGCTCGGGTACTATACATTTTTTCTCGTTACCTGTTGGCCCAGTAGACATTGTTGCATTTAGTGTTTGTCTTGACTGTGGCAATGTTTCTAAAAACGATAAATGATAAGCTGGTTTTAAATTTCTTCCCACACATGATTTTCTGTAGTGTACGTAATACACGTGTAAAGCGTTGTATGTATGATAAAACGCGCATTGGAATGTATTAAATCACTTCCATTATGCCACATTGCAATGCTAATTTGGTTCTTGTTTTCACAGTACCGCACCCAATTGATCACGACTTCAAGTTCGGTCAGGTTGCGGTAATATTTATTGACATCACTTTCTCTATGGTTAGTTGCTTTTAGATTCAATAATATTATCGTAGTTTTAAAAGCTACACCCATCTTCAAGCTATCCAATTTCAGATCTTGACCATGCGAATCCGGTACCGTGTAAACGGGGTGTAAAACTCAATATTATTGCGTCAAATATTTTCGTTGGTTAATTTTGCCAACATGACGACATTAGATTTCTGACCTTATTTGCGTGCATAAAAGTAATCATAACTAATATATATAATTGTAAATTGACAGAGTTTCAGTGTGTGTGCACGTGTGAACAGAGTGTGAGAGGGATCGAGAGCCATCTGGGCGTGTGATTGTGATTTGGGATTTAAAATACTTAGAAAAGAATTTATGATTTATGTATAGTGTTGTGACTACACAAAACATCTCCTACAATGAGACACATTTTATCACAGTTGTATTATCAATAAAAGACTAGAATTTGTTTTTTTCAGTACCAGTTGGAGCAATAGATATTGATGCATTTGCTGTTTGTGTTGTCTGTGGCGAAGTTGCTATAGGAAAATAATCGAAAAGTAGGTTGAAATTTAATACATGATTTTAGGTATTAATTTTGCTAACGGACTGACTTTAAAACTTCATAAAACAAAAGCAGCTGGAAATATAACAGCTACACGATAGTCATGATAAAAACTATACATGCTTTTCCTTTACCTATTGGCCCAGTAGACATTGTTGCATCTGCTCTTTGTCTTGACTGTGGCAATGTTTCTGGAAAATAAATAATTAACCTGGATTTAAATTTCTTGCCCATACAGGATTTTCTGTGCTGTGTGTTATACACGAGTAAAGCGTTTTATGCATGATAAAACGCGCGTTCGAGTGTATTAAGTGACTTCAAATACGCTGCATTATAATGCTAATTAGGAAAAACATGTCCGCGACATCAAGTTCGGTCAGTTAGCGGTAATATTTATTCATACCGCTTTCTTTATGACCATTTGCTTTAAATTCTGTAATATTATCATAAATTTAAAAACTCATACACTCGTTTTCAAACTATCTAATTTTATATCGTGACCATGCTGATCCGGTACCTTGTCAGCGGGGTGTAGAATACAATATTATTGTGTACAATTTTTTCGTTGGTTAATTATGTTACCATGACAACATTAGTTTTCTGACCTTACTTGCGTGCAGAAAAAGTAATCATTATGTATATAATTGTAGGTTTACATGGTTTTAGTGTGTGTGCATGTAAAAACACAGTGTGAGAGGAGGGATCGAGAGCTACCTGGACGTGTGATTGTGATTTGGGATTTAAAGTACTTAGAAAATAATTTATGATTTGTGAATAGTGTTGCGACTACACATAACATTTCCAACAATAAGACACTTTTTATCACAGTTGTATTATCAATAAAAGACTAGAATTTGTTTTTTACCTGTTGGAGCAATAGATATTGATGCACTTGCTGTCTGTGTGGTTTGTGGCGAAGTTGCTATAGGAAGATTATCGAAAAATGGGTTGGAATTTCATACATTATTTTAGGCATTAATTTTGTTAGCGGACGGACTTTAAAACTTCATAAAACGAAAGCAGCTGAAAAGATAATTACTACATGATAGTCATGATGAAAACTATACATTTTTTTTCCTTACCTGTTGGCCCAGTAGACATCGTTGCATCTGCTCTTTGTCTTGACTGTGGAAATGTTTCTGACAAATAAATAATTAATCTGGATTTAAATTTCTTGCCCCACATGATTTTCGGTACTGTGTGTAATACACGAATAAAGTGTTTTATGTATGAAAAAACGCGCGTTCGAGTGCATTAAGTGACTTCAAATACGCCGCATTATAATGCTAATTAGGAACAACATGTTCACAACATAAAGTTCGGTCAGTTAACGGTAATATTTACTCATACCACTTTCTCTATGATTAGTCGCTTTTAGATTCAGCAATATTATCATAAATTTAAAAGCTACACTGATTTTCGAACTATCCAATTTTATATCGTGACCATGCGCATCCTGTACTGTGTAAACGGAGTGGAGAATACATTATTGTTGTCTCAAATATTTTCGTTGGTTAATTATGTTACCATGCGACATTAATTTTGTGACCTTACTTGCGCGCAGAAGAAGTAATCATGATGTATCTAATTGTAAGTTGACAGTGTTTTAATGTGTGTTCACCTGTGAACGCAGTGTGAGAGGGATCGAAAACAATATGGGCGCGTGATTGAGGTTTAGGATTTAAAATACTTAGAAAAGAAATTATGATTTCTGAACAGTGTTGCGACTAGACATAACAGTTCCAACAATTGGACACTTTTTATCACAGTTGTATTATTAATAAAAGACTCGAATTTGTTTTTACCTGTTGCCACAGTAGATATTGCTGCATTTGCTGTTTGTGTTGACTGTGGAGAAGTTGCTATACCAAGATAATTGATATAATTGGCTGGAATTTCATACATGACTTCACTTACTAATTTTATTATATGGCGCAGTTGAAAACTTCATAAAACGAAAGCAGTTGAAAATATAGATATTGATAATTATAATAAAAACTATACATTTAATTTTTCTCTTTACCTGTTGGCCCAGTAGGTATTGTTGCATTTAGTGTTTGTCTTGACTGTGGCAATGTTTCTGAAAAAGATAAACGATCAGCTGGTTTTAAACTTCTTCCCACACATGATTTTCTGTACTGTACGTAATACACGTGTAAAGCGTTGTATGTATGATAAAACGCCCATTCCAGAGTATTACACCATTTGCCCTTCATTAAGCGAAAAAAAAAGGTCATTAAGATAATTTTGCACCTTCACAAATACAAATAGGAATTTCAATAAGACATTATGTGCAAGTCAATAAGCGTGAAAGGATATTCAATAGCAACAATTTGCGATGTCATGCATAAAACCTGAAAGCCATGAATCAAAGATGGTAATTCAATAAGAATACAAAGAACATTCAAAAACACAAAAGACGTTTTCATTTGAATACAAGCAACGTTCAATTAGAGAAAAATGTAAGTTCAATAAAAACCTAGATTTACTTTATGGCCACCCAATCATATTAACCCCCAAAAAAGAAAATGCAACGTGTATTACCAAGTTTTATCAGTCTAAGTTTGTATGCGGCGTTGCCATAACTCTGCTGTGCTTGCTACCCATCCTGTCCCAAGTCTTGCTTGCTTTCTACAGTGGTACACTGTAATATTTCATTTCGTTTAGACACCTTTGTAACATTTCACGTTATTCAAAAACTTTTAAAACAATTCAGCAAAGCCAAATCTTTGCCGGATAAAGAATATTTTTCAAATAGCCCTTTTCTTTTCTTTGATTATGTTGGTGTTCATGACAACTCCATTCAGAACATACATTTTTATCTAATTGAGCGTTTCTTGTATTCAAAAAAGAACTTCTTTTGTGTTTTTGAATGTTCTTCGTATTCTTATTGAATTGCCATCTTTGATTAATGGCTTTCAATTTTTATGCATACTCGCGTCAATTGTTGCTATTGAATATCCCTTCACGCTTATTGAGTTGCACACAATGTGTCATTGAAATTCCGATTTGTACTCGTGAAGCTCTAAAATGATCTTAATGACATTCTTTTCTCGCTTAATGAGAGGCAAATGGTGTAATTCACTTCCAATATGCGGCATTGCAATCCTGATTAGGCTCCCGTACGTTTACACAGTACAGGACCCTGTTGGTCACGACTTCAACTGCGGACAGGTTGCGCTAATATTTATTGACACCACTTTCTCTATGTTAGTTGCTTTTAGATTCTGTAATAGACCTTATCCATAAGTCGTGATCCGGGCAGTGTGTCCTAGGAGACGCGAACTTACGCATTGTTATTGGTCACTCGTCGCAATCAGTGACCAAGAGCAATGCTTAAATTCCTGTTTCCTTGGAAAAACGACCAGGATAAAGACTTATGCATAAGGTCTTTGTTATCATAGTTTTAAAAGCTACACATTTTCAAACTATCTACTTTCAGATCGTGACCATGCGAGTCCTGTACCGTGTAAACGGGGTGTAGAATACAATATTATTGTGTCCAAAATTTTCGTTAGTAAATTGTGTTACCATGACGACATTAGTTTGAAATATTACTTGTGTGCAGAAAAAGTAATCATAATGTATATAATTGTAAGTTGACAGAGTTTTAGTGTGTGTTCACGTATGAACACAGTGTGAGAGGGACCGAGAACCATGTGGTCGTGTGATTGTGATTTGGGATTTAAAATACTTAGAAAAGAATTTATGATTTGTGAATGGTGTTGCGACTAGACATAACATTTCCAACAATTGGACACTTTTTATCACAGTTCTATTATTAAAAAAAGACTCGAATTTATTTTTTTACTTGTTGCCACAGCAGACATTGCTGCATTTGCTGTTTGTGTTGACTCTGGCAAAGTTGCTATACGAAGATAAATGATTAAATGGGCTGAAATTAAATTTCATACATGATTTTACGTACTAATTTTATTATATAGCGCAGTAAAAAACTTCATAAAACGAAAGCAGCTGGAAAGATAAATACTGATAATTATGATAAAAACTTGATTTTTTTTCTCTTTACCTGTTGGCTCAGTAGACATTGTTGCATTTCCTGTTTGTCTTGACTGCAGCAATGTTTCTAAAAAAAATGATCCACTGGATTTAAATTCTTGCCCACACAGGATTTTTTGTACTGTACGTAATACAAGAGTAAAGCGTTTCGTGTGTGATAAAACGCGCGTTCGAGTGTATTAAGTGACTTCATTGCAATGCTAATTAGGATCCCGTTTTCACAGTTCCGGATCTACTTGATAACGACATCAAGTTCGGTCTGTTTACGGTCATATTTATTCCTACCACATTCTCTGTAATATTATCACAAATTTAAAAGCTATATACTCATCTTGAAACTATATAATTCCATATCGTGTGCTTGCGGATCTGGTTTCGCGTAAACGAGGTGTAGAATGCAATATTTTTTGACACTTTTTAAGAAGATAATTGATAAATAACAAGTAAGAGCATAGTTTCTTACTTGAAGTCGTATCTTTCCAATATTGATGTATTTTGTTTAAATGAGTAGATTTTGTAAAAAAAAACACGGGCTTTAGGACCAATTCGGTTCGTCTATTATGGTGTTTAATTTAGATCTATTTACCTTGTATGTGACCTGAATGCACTGATCAGAATTGTTCAATATCTTGCTTGTAAGTACTTCAAAAATACAACCGTCAAAATTGCCTTTATTCGAGAAATATGTTAATTTTTAGGGTGAATTTTGTAGATATCTACTTTTGAAACAGCCATATTTATTTGCATTAGAACCCAAGCTTTCAAACGTCGCACAAGGAATAATAATAAGGTGACAATCATGAATAATGAGAGGGTAGGACCATCTGATTATCAAATCGTTCGAAGCGAGAGGAAACGACACTACCATATATGGCACAAAGGTGTCCCCAACTTCCATATATGGCACAAACATGTCCCCAGAATATTTTATCATTCCAAAATCAGTCTTCGGTACGTCATAACGTTCCTCAAGCTTGTGACGAAACATTTTGCTCACGTGGTACAGAAATTAGACAGCTGATTGGCTCAAGGATCAGATGATCCTACCCTCTCATTATTCATGATTGTCACCTTATTATTATTCCTTGTGTGCCGTTTGAAAGCTTGGGTTCTAATGCAAATAAATATAGCTGTTTAAAAAGTAGATATTTGCAAAATTCACCCTAAAAATTTACATATTTCTCGAATAAAGGCAATTTTCAGGGATGTATTTTTGAAGTACTTACAAGCAAGATATTGAACAATACACCTTTTGCGTAGTAGCATCTGGCCGCAAAGCATGACGGTAGGAGGCTGTATGTTGCTTCCGAATGAAATGGCCGACGAACAGGCGTGCAATTTTGTTTGGAAGAGGAAATATCGGCTTTTTGCAAACAATTTGAACTGATCGGTAGTATTTTTGTATGGAATATTAAGAAGGAGCTTATGGCTAAGTACAACAAAAATATTACAAAGATTTGTGTATTGACAGCGAAGAAAATGCCTCGCGAAGTGCTCGTGTTGTGAACGTTCTTTGGGAGAACTTGCTTGCAAAAAACCGACTGCTTGAAGTTAGAAAGGTGAGTTAGCTTGTTCAGCCGCGATCGGTCGATTTTTTTTAAAAAACAAGTATCTCTGGTATACTTCCCGGCAGGAAATAGGCTTTACTTACTTTTACCCACGTTAAAATGTGATTTTAGTGAAATCGACAAATGTTGTCACGGTTTTTTCGGATTTGACATTACACATCCTGGTTTTGTTTGGCGGGAAAATATTTTAATTTTAATAAGTTTACAAAGTTTATAACACGAAATTTGTTGATAAAAGTGATTTTCTTGGTTTACTGCTGTTGTTCATCCTCTGCCTCAGACGTGTTTTGGTTTCTCTCCTCCATTATAAACTATTTAATCTATCGTAAGTCTATTTAAAGTCATTTTTAGAATAATAAATATAGTTGAATTTTAGCTTTTGAAATTTTTAAAATTGACTTGGTTGTATTAAACCATAGGTAAAATTATAAAATTTTAGGTGGTAGGAATATTAATTTTAATAATTAGTTGTAATTTTGTAAATTACAAAACATGGAGAAGGGTGCTAGTAATTCACTTAGAGCAGACAGTAACAACAACCCAAATGAAGCTCCTTGTCATCGAATGTGGAAAAGATAATGCTGCGTGACAAACTGTGATAACAACAATCCAAAAAATCTAGAACTGTCATTTCAGAAAATCCCCAAAACTCCTGAGTTAAAGAAAAAGTGGATGCAAGTGTTGAAAAGAAAAGGTGTCAGGGAACCTAACTCGAGTCTAGAACCTAACTAGTCAGGGAACCTAACTAGAAGATTGCTCCCTAGTGTTTTTCTCAATTTCTAATACTTCTGCTAATGTTATCTTAACTGAGCAATTTAATTGACTTTTTGCAGAGTCAAGTGGTTGTTCATCTAATGTATGTTGCAAATTCTGTAAAATTTTACCCCGGACACTGCTGTCATTTATATTAAGTTGTATTGATTCCGTGTGCATCTTTTTTGATGGTAGATCTTCATATGCAGACTATCAAAGTGACAAGGTTGACATTCATTTGATTCTAATACCTTCCCAAGTAACTGTTTGGGTCAAAGCTGTTTAATGAATTTGCTAATTTTTTAATGTCATTTTGTTCAATAGTCTTTGCAAATTCAGAACAAGGGTCATATTCTATTTCACGGAATCTGTTCTTTCGTTTTTTACCCTGGACACCTTTTTCGTAAACTGCTTTTTTGAATGCAATGTTTTCACATAAAACAGGCTTGTCTGACTCAACTTTTCTTGGTACATGCCATTATTGCAGAAGTTGAGTGCATGTAAGCTGATCAGGTATCTCAGTCATGTCTAATTGTTTGTACTCAATTATTTGAAATAGTAGAGCCACAATGTGCTTACATCTTCCCCCTTTGCAAGCTGCACATGTGCAATTGCTGTACACAACCTCCCCATTTGCTTGATCATATACAGTGTATGTGCTACTTTTCATGGCAGCATTTATGCATCCTTTAACCAAGAAGCATGACATGTTATCCTTGCCAACATTTGCTTTAACCTCGACTTTTCCAAAATATTTATCTTTAAGCATTTGGTAGCCTAACTTTTTGTGTTTCTCAGAGCCAGCACCTGAATTTTCCATGCTTAAATGTTTTGCGAACATCTCATATGTAAATGTTGGAAGGCCATTAAGGCTCCTTGTCCATCTTTGCACATTTGGGATTTCATTGTTTGTTCTAAGTGAATTACTGGCACCCTCCTCCATGTTTTGTAATTTACAGCACTACAACTATTGTTAATTTAAAAATTCATATTCCTACCACCTAAAATTTTATAATTTCACCTATGGTTTAATACAACCAAGTCAATTTTAAAAATTTCAAAAGCTAAATTTAACTATATTTATTATTCTAAAAATTACTTTAAATAGACTTACGATAGATTAAATAGCTTATAATGGAGGAGAGAAACCAAAACACGTCTGCGACAGAGGATGAACAACAGTAATAAACCAAGAAAATCACTTTTATCAACAAATTTCGTGTTATAAACTTTGTAAACTTATTAAAATTCAAATATTTTCCCTCCAAACAAAACCAGGATGTGTAATGTCAAATCCGAAAAAAACCGTGACAACATTTGTCGATTTCACAGAGCCTAGAATCACATTTTAACATGGGTAAAAGTAAGTAAAGCCTATTTCCTGCCGCGAAGTATACCAGAGATACTTGTTTTTAAAAAAATCGACCGATCGCGGCTGAGCAAGCTAACTCACCTTTCTAACTTCAAGCAGTCGGTTTTTTGCAAGCAAATTCTCCCAAAGAACGTTCACAACACGACCGCTTCGCGAGGCATTTTCTTCGCTGTCGATGCACAAATCTTTCTAATATTTTTGTTGTACTTAGCCATAAGCTCCTTCTTAATATTCCATACAAAAATACTACCGATCAGTTCAAATTGTTTGCAAAAAGCCGATATTTCTTCTTCCAAGCCAAATTGCACGCCTGTTCGTCGGCCATTTCATTCGGAAGTAACATACAGCCTCCTACCGTCATGCTTTGCGGCCAGATGCTATTACGCAAAAGGTCTATTCTGATCAGTGCATTCAGGTCACATACAAAGTAAATAGTTCTAAATTAAACACCACAATAGACGAACCGAATTGGTCCTAAAGCCCCTTGAAAAAAAACAGCTAAATTTGAACGTAATCGCTCTCAAATTTTACCCGTCATAGTTGTTTGTTTTGTCAAGAAAGTTTGTAATCCCACCTTCTTACGTCAAATTTGATAGGTTCTTCTGTTGTTACTGATCTTTGAACTGCTATTACAGATTTTTGAACAGTTGTTCCAGATTTGTGTACTCCTGTTTGTGATTAAGTGCACTGAAATTGACCAATCACAGTTAAGATAACTGTTATGAAAGACTACGTTTTTTCACTTTACCTGTTGGCGCATGGGACATTGTTGTAATCTTTTTTTGTGTTGACTGCCGTGAATTTACTAAACAAAGAGCACGGAATGACAATTATATAAATTTTATTGGAATCCAGGATCTGCTGGTATTGACGGCTTTATTCAAGACTGGTCTCGTGAGAATTGTCTTGTAGTCTCGCCGGTACCAACTGTAGCTAGAGTGGTTATATTTATAGCGCCTTTAATATCGCATAGATTTTCGCCTTACTTCAAATATAAAATTATTTTTCCCGGGAATGTTGCCCTGGCACAGGAGACAAATGAAAAATCCTTGTTGGTATCCCCTGCGTGGACAGACGAAGTCTTTAAGTGTCAACTTGATTTTTCAGAAACGGGAAAATGTTTATGACTTGCTTCAGTGGCCGGATGGCAAAATATATTTTGTGGGTATTAAAGCCGGGTGGTTTACAGTGATATAGTTCATCGTAAGATCTGCATGCATCCGAGTGGCTCAAAAGGCTAAATTTTATTGTATTTGTATTAGCTGCATTCAGCCTTGTCGCTTCCCGTGCTATAGTTCATTATATGATCTGCATTCAGCCGGGTGGCTCAAGACGCCATATAGTTTATTGCATTATTTGCATTCAGCCGGGTTGCTTTATCAAAAAAAACCAAACAAAAAAAAAACAAAACAAAAAAATTCTCAAAACAAAACAAAACTAGACTGTTGTTGATAGTTCACGGGGTCAACCACACGGTCCAAAATATATAATTAAGGTATAATAAAGTGTTTTTCTACAATTTTCTTACGTTTTATGATTTCTATAAAATGTTCATGATTGTATCTATGCCTAGCTAAGTTATAAATTATGTTATACATGTCTTATTCTTCAGGATCTCGTGCGCTCACAAAGTGGGGGGGGGGGAGGGGGGTTTGCCTGTATACAAGAGCAATTGAGAATTGTGTACAAATCGCGTGCAAACAGCACAGTCAAAAAGTATTTATGGGCGGAGTACAGAAAATATCGTACGTACTTTCAGCAAATTTATAGCTTATATAAATTTAAGTTAATGAGGCAACATGTTGAAGGTAAGCTTTTATGTAAAAGGTGCGAAAAGATAGTTCCTTCCGACTACGTTAATGAGATAATCCCGTCTTATCTTATCGAGTTATAATAATGGCTGAAAGCCAAAACTTCGGTCTAGCTGCATGCCTTTCACGTGAAATGCTCGTGTTATTGCGTAGGCATGTAAAACCTACTGTGGTGTGGACGGGAATTAACCAATGATAAGGCTTATTGCAGCACAGGGTACTTGCGCATATTATGCGGATCACATCATAGGACCACCATTCACAGTTAGCACTCGTGCAGTAAACTTGTTTAAGAAAATTATTCATCGAAATGCCTCCTGTTCGTCGTAAAAACGTCAAAGGGATTTTTAACCGCTGTAATCGATCTCAATCAACGGCGGCCAATAGTGATACGGAGAGTTTACAACGCCAATGTACTGAGAGAGGACTACCTAACCATGGAAAAAAAGAATGCTCCAATATTGCTCTTGGCTACAACAGCACGCAACCACTTCGTCTTCGAGGCAAACGGTAGATGCCACAGGGAACGCAAATTTGCTGTCTACGTCGACATCTCCTGAACGTGAAAACCCACAATCTTCGTTATTTACCGAGGACCACTTGGCGCAAATAAGATATGATCAATTGTTCCTCGTACCAAACCGAACGTCGAGCGTCGCGTCTCAGTCTGTAGCAGAACGAACTTGTATAGTGTCACCAACATCGTTTCAAGCATGCGTGTACACTTGCTGTTAACGTGGTTTCTTCCGTGCGCTCTGGCGAGTATGGTACAGCAGATATTACAACAACACCAACGTTGATCTGAAGAGGATTGTGGCATCTAGTTTAGTGTCGCACCAGATATACATTTATCATGATGCGCGCTAGCTGTGTATGGTATCGTAAGTATTCCGGGCATTCCAAAATTTGTATTGCAGATTGCGTTTAAAATCTAATCAAAATGCATACAGCGCATTTGTGGTAGGACACAGGCATAAATAAGGCTTGCTAAGAGAGATTATTAATGTGCAATCTCACCTGATCTAATCAGCTGAATATATTTTAACGCGGTTTTAGACATGCGATACAAATATGATTGCTTCCCCACATGAGATATCTTGAGAAATACTGAGCACAAGATCTGTATTTGACACATATCAAGAAATTCTATCCCGGTATTACGACCAGTGAAAAAAAAAATTCTGCTTACACAAGGGACAATCTATTCCTTCAAACTGTACTTAAATTTCAATCTTTGTTTTAAAAAATTTATATTAATTCTAGCGGTATTCGGCATCTTATTAGAGCGGCTAAATTTTGACACAGTTTATTTGTTTCAAATTGGTTTCTGCTTGAGTCGCATAATCAAACACTATACTGACTCGTGAAGCATAGCGGCTTGCACAGTGAGTTAAGCATAGCTAGCTGTCAGTCTGCGTTCGCCGCTCGGAATTGAAAAGTATAAGCTTCAATATACCGATTAAAGCGCAGTCGATTTGTAAAATTAACGACAAAAGTTCCCAAAAATATTGAAAATAAAGACAAGGGCAAAACAATGTTTTTAATATGCCAAGTTATTTTTATTCTTGCCAAAAAACACAACTTACATGCAGTCGTGCGAACGTGATTAAAACGGAATAAACAAATAAAAAATATATATATATATATAATTTATATATATGCTGAATTGCATGCTGAACGCATGCGGAACTGATTAAATAGTGATTAACAAATATTTCAAAATGGCTAGAGTGGTCAGCTCTGTTTTCCGTATTACCAATGGTTTAATGATTTAGTTGTACTATAGAAGCTTTGTGGGGAAGCTGCTGGATTTGTCTGGCCCCATCCAGGTTTCCTGTACACGAGGTTTTTCCCGGCCACGCTGATGATCCAGCCGTAATAAAACTAATGGTAATGCCTAAACAGCAAGTCTTACCATTTCCTGGCAAAAGCTGTCTTCTATATGACTACAGCTGTTGTGGGAGTTGGGTCCATTCGTCTATAGGGAATGCACATTTGTGCATTTGTGGGGATGAAGTCTCTAAAATGTCAACTTCAGCCCCATAGACTCAATACGTCACATATATACAATATCTATCTGAGGACTGTCCATAGGGGCCTAGCGCCCCTTGGTCAGGTTAAGGACTGTTCATTGGAGTTTTTATGCTCCCTGGACAGGTTGGGGCCTAAGGACTGTCCAAGTGTTGTTATCTTGGTCAGGTTTAGTCAGGGATTGGCCAACCCTGGCAAGGCTCTATTACAGAGCATTTTCAGTTCAGAATCAGTGCAGCATAGGATGTGACATGAGTAGGGATGAAGCCACGCATTATACAATTTGAGTCTTCTTACCCCAGAACCCCTTCTCCCACATAAACTTTGCATTTTTCAAGTGTTACTTTTTATCCAACAGCTTGGGTCATTAAAGCAAATTTATAGCTTATATAAATTTAAGTTAATGAGGCAACATGTTGAAGGTAAGCTTTTATGTAAAAGGTGCGAAAAGATAGTTCCTTCCGACTACGTTAATGAGATAATCCCGTCTTATCTTATCGAGTTATAATAATGGCTAAAAGCCAAAACTTCGGTCTAGCTGCATGCCTTTCACGTGAAATGCTCGTGTTATTGCGTAGGCATGTAAAACCTCCTGTGGTGTGGACGGGAATTAACCAATGATAAGGCTTATTGCAGCACAGGGTACTTGCGCATATTATGCGGATCACATCATAGGACCACCGTTCACAGTTAGCACTCGTGCAGTAAACTTGTTTAAGAAAATTTTCCCACCCACCCACCACTGTTTCTCCAATGCCTTGCGATTTTTACGTTTACCTTCAATGCGTTCAAAAGCCTCATATAACTTAAATTAGAAAGCTTTCGATAGTACCACTACTGTAGATATACTTCCTATAACGTTATTACAAAAAATAACTTAAGCCAAAAAAAAAAAGAAGAAAGGAAAAGAAAAATATACGGAAATGTAATATCGATACCATCAACGAAAACACTGTTCTAAGAGTAGATAAATATACGAAGGCACGTGCAAGGGAACGGTCGAATGTAGTTAACTCATTGATTAATTTTCTAGTATTCACTGACTAACATTATCATAATTAGATAATACATACTATATAGAATCGTGTAAAAACAAAAGAAAGTTATTTTGTTGTTTTCGTTAATAAATTACGTGGTTCGGGATGAAGTCTCTAAAAATGTCAACTTCAGCCCCATACACTCAATACGTCACATATATACAATATCTATCTGAGGACTGTCCATAGGGGCCTAGCGCCCCTTGGTCAGGTTAAGGACTGTTCATTGGAGTTTTTATGCTCCCTGGACAGGTTGGGGCCTAAGGACTGTCCAAGTGTTGTTATCTTGGTCAGGTTTAGTCAGGGATTGGCCAACCCTGGCAAGGCTCTATTACAGAGCATTTTCAGTTCAGAATCAGTGCAGCATAGGATGTGACATGAGTAGGAATGAAGCCACGCATTATACAATTTGAGTCTTCTTACCCCAGAACCCCTTCTCCCACATAAACTTTGCATTTTTCAAGTGTTACTTTTTATTCAACAGTTTGGGTCATTAATTCGAGGCGAAAGAATATTCTATCGCGTTGCCCTCTACGCCTTTACATATGACAAGTTATCTGTCAATCCATCATTTTCTCAACAAACCAACCCATCTTACAGCATAATTTTACATGCACATACAGTAGTGTTATTAAATAGATACACAGTTTATTACCGATACATCTACATGATAATCCGCCAACACGCTGCTTTCCACAAGCATTGTGGATTGTAGAAGTTAGCAAAAGGTCCTTCTCTAAGCCACCGAACAAGAAAGCGCCACTAACTATTGGTAAAGTAAGACTCGTTTGTGAAAAGTTCGCCGGACCTTCTTGTACGCTAAATGACCTGCAGACAGCGCTCATCTTCTGTAGGTTTTTCTGGTCTCTTTAGAGGCTGAGAATTGTTACAGCTCACAGCGGCGAAGCAATTTTCCGATTTGTAAACGGTCGTTGCCAACATGAACAGTTGGTGCCAACATTGTATCCCTTCGTTTCCCTATGTGTTCCTCACATAAATTACACAACACCAAAATGGCGAGTAAGCAGTCACAACGAGGATTTTAATCTTGATGCACTTATACATTCGGCTTTAGAGAAAGTGCAAAAGCGTTACCAATCTGATAACTTAATAGAAAATGATGATTTCGAAGCTATTATACGGGAAAGACTTCCCGAAGATACTGGCTACCAAATGTCAAACTTGATCGGTTCACAGGAAAAGTTTAAATTTAGAGCAACGAGTACAGATATAACCACTGAAAGCCTGGATGGATGGTTGGTAGAATTCCAGACCATCAACGATGTTTTTTTAAAGTTAAAGACGACAAAGAAACCATGAATTAAGGGATTTTTAATTCAGAACTACTACAGATGCCATCATAATATTGGAATTGAGGTCTTTCTAAAGATCCCCAGCGAAAACTTAAAACAAATCCTACTGCAAGGATAAAGAACACCAACTGCCCTTTCCAAATGGTAATTAAAATAAATACCGACAAGCTTTGCATAATTGATATTGATTGGGAGCATTCAACTCTAGAAACCTCAAACTATAATTACATGTCACCTGAATGTTTAGAAAAAGTTAACACATTGTATGAAGCAGGGCATACACACTGCAGTGCTCGACATCAGTTCATGAAAGATCTAAGGATAACTTACCCTGATATATCCTACCGTCAAAAGTCTATGAGGATAAAACACTAGGATGATTATTTACTGTTGAATATAGTTCCATTCTTTTCCTTGTCAGACTTTCTGTTATACCCAAACCGGACCCTTTAATTTCCGCTTTCGAGGAAAGCCTTTTCGAGGATACAAATTTTATAAAAATTGGACGAGGCTTCGGTCTTGTTTGTGATAAATTTCTTCTCCCAAGTCTATGCGATCGGTCTAGTTTCGTCCTATCAATCTCTAGGTCTAGCCTTTTTCTAAAAATGTCGATAGCTATAGCATCCGTATCCTCTGTCGATTCATTTGGCCGTTCAGCAACACCATGTAAAAGTAGGCCGTTACGGCGCCTACCATATTGTTCGACACTTTGCAATATTCCCACACTAAATCTTTATTTTTTCTTTGCAAATCATTGCAAAGCACCCCAAGTTACTTTAACTTTTTCTTATCTTCACTGTTATCAAATGAAACTGACTCATAAAGCTCTTGTTTAACAGCGTCTTTTGTATTGTGAGCAATTTTAACTGCAACCTTTTGAATTGTTGCTTTGCTGTTCGATAATTTATCAATAATGGCTAAGGAGACTAACTCAGCAAATCGAATTCAGAATGCCTTTATCTTTCATTAATTATTATTATTATTTATTGAAAATATTTTAGGAGTTTAGATTGGTTAAGAGCTAAAGTTGAAATCGTCATATCCGCTTGGTAGTTGCCCAAATTTGGGGTTGAAAACAAATCTACCACATTATGACTCATTTCGTCGTATATTGAAAACAAATACACGACATTATGACTCATTTCATCGTATATTGACTGACCTTTGTTAATCGACCTTTCGTCGTAATCTGACCAGTGATATGTACTTATACTGGATAGCGCACGCTAATACAAGTCTCTAATAAAAATTGAAGCCAGAAGTAAGTCATGCTTTGCGACCGGCGGCCATGTTGAATGGCTTCACTTGAGGAGTGAAGACTATAAATTACTATAAGAAAATTGAAATTTTTGCGTGTTTTGCGTTTAACTGGCGTCGTACGAAATGAAACGAAGACAAATTTAGTTTTTCCAAAAGAAACACCGTTCAGTGAAGAATAAAGAACATTTTATTGTTGAAAGAAGTTAAATTGCAAGTAAATAATTTGATACTTTCACGACTGATTACGATCCGCTTTGACAGCAGAATATCAGACCAAATGGGACGTCAATACAACACTGTACTCGACACATTACAGAAAGTAATCCAGTTTTTAGTACAAAATAGCAACTTACTGCAGTAACTAGACAACTGCTTACGTTTTTTGGTCGTAAAACGGATTTAGAGGTAGGATAAAACTCCGTCACAATTCTGTTGCCCCACAAAACTTCTGTTTTCCTGGCGATTCTAGACTGAAAAGCTGGTGATTTACCTTTCAAAACATTCATGTTGTATATGCTTATCGTAAAAAGATATTTTTTCGGTCCAAGAGAAGAAAAAGACGTTTTAATTAACACGGAAAATATCCTGTATTGCAGTAAAAATCTATGGTCTTCACTCCTCAAGTGGGGCCATTCAACATGGCCGCCATCCGAAAAAACCGCCTACTTCCGGCTTCAGCCTGAACGCTCGGTGCGCCATCTAGTATAAGTGCATATCTATGAATCTGACAATTGTTTTAAGAATATTTTTTTCCGTAGTCTGATTGGTTTATTAAAGTTTTCGAACAATTTCATGCTGTTCCATTATCAGCAGCTTGTGTCTTCTTACTTACAAAGCAAGCATTTAAACTGAGTTTTAAATATTTTCAAAAAATAAAAAACAATTATTGAATTCGGTGTTCGCAGGATGTGAGAAATTATTAAGGCCTGGGTTTGTGTTATCTGCCGAAGCCGAAGGCTATTACACTTGAGCGCCTAAGCTGACAAAATAAACTATTTAATCAGAGCAGTGCAAACCCTGACTGTCTGCCATGTCGGTGTGACGCCGTCAATAGCGAAACCGTCGCTAAAGTTCTTGTTGCGCCAAACGAACAGAGACGGCGTTGTTTTGGAAATATTTAAACTCTCGGTTAGTTTGTTACCGTTTTTGTAAATATGATTTCACAGTTCTTGTTATTTACACGACGTGCGATCCTTGGCATGCGATGGCAACCCAACTGGTCGAATTTCATCGCATTGCTTGCACGAGTGATAAAAAATGTGCGTTGTGTCATGTTCGGCGCGGCAACGCAATTGTAATTTAATCTCTTCGGCAACGTTGCTGAAAGTTAAATCATTTCAAATTTCGGCAACGATTGCAGAAAATATCGTATCAGTAAGCCAATGAAATTCGACTATTCATGTAGTGCAGGACAAATACTGTTGTACCTATGTACTGGAAGCAAAGCAAGAGAATAACTCGTAATTAAAGGTACTTGCCCAGATATATTGAATCTAGATTTTCCAAAAGAGATTTCACACCCTCAGAACATCAATGCGTCGAAAGGTAAAACGAAGCTTAGAAATAGACGGCAGTGCTAATGAAAAGCGAGCTAGGGACCAGCCTTATTGATACGCGCTCAAAAAAATGCGTCGCACGTGATGTCATTTCACTCGCAACGGTAATGAGATGGAATTTGGCCCATTGTCTGCTAGCGCGAGAAAGAAATATCACGTATAACCCTAGCTTTATAGTCAAAACGTTGAGGTGAATGCTTCAAATAAGCATTGACCATGACACTTGCGCGCTCAATGTTAGAAATTTCAGGATTTCTCTTGAGTATGTTTTATGCGAAACTTACCTAGGGAAAATGGAATGCCCTTTTGCGAGATATTTGAACACTTTTAATCATAGTTGCATGCATATACTAGAAATACATGCATGCATGCAAAACCGCTCGCCTTAATATATCAAAGAGGTAACTATATTTCTGTAACTGTTAAAATAATAAAAGAATTACTAGTTTTAATGAAAAAATACTTATTTTTTAAACGTCTGTGGTCCATATATCATCATGTGTAGTGTGAACTTTGGTACGGTATGAAATACAATTCATCACGCTACATGATGAATATTTATAAGCTATTAAATCTTTGTTTTGCAGTAAAAACCATTTCAAGCCATGCATTTTTTATTAAAATAGCTACGTACGGTCGTATTTTTTACCTGTAAATTATTTTCAGTATGTTCCCGAAAGGGCTTTTCAGCATACAATTACAATACGCAATTTAAATAAAGCTATGCTATACTATTCAAAATCGAAGTTATGATTGTCTTTTAAAACCTTCATATATATGATACTAAGAATTTAAAAAGTGTTCTTTTAGTTTTTTCATAAAAACCTTGTGTTCTGTAATCTTTTTCAGTTCATCATCATCAATATCGTTCCATATCTTAACTGCGCGATAATGAAATGTTCTTTGCCACCTGCAGTAGTTTTATAGCTTGGAATATTTAAACAGTGGTTATTTCTAGTCTGGCAATCATGAATATCACATCACTTTGTGAATTTATTTACGAGATAACTTGGCGCAATGTTGTTCAGACATTTGTAAGTCATTATCGTGTCTTTGTAAACAAGTAAGTTTTCAATAGATAGCCAGTTAAGTTCTTGAAGACCTGGTGTTACAGGGTCACACTTTTTAATACTCGTGATGATTCGGCATGCGAAGTTCCGGACTGTTTTGCAATTCTTTAGATTTTTCGATGAGGTGTTAGCCCACGCAGAAGAACTATATAACAACTTGTTAATTCAATGAGTAATATTAAAGCTCTCCTTTACTCGACTAATTTGACATAATTTGTTGACGACAGTTTAGAAATATGGTCATCATAAGAGAGATGTAAATCAAGATGCATCCCAAAGTTTTTGACAATTTAACTGGTTTAAGAGTTTTTCCGAGAAAGCAGTTTTAGCGGTTTAGCGGTTTTATAAAGATCATTTTCTAGTTTAGCTATTGTCTGTTGTACGTCTTTGACAAGAAATGCAAGATGGAGTTTTGAAGCGTCAACGTAGGAGTCGAGATCACTTGAAACCGTTACAGCTGGTAGATCATTAACGTGAATTCTAAACAAAAATGGTGAAAGAATAGAGCACTTCGGTACTCCATGGGTTAGTGCGCCAGTTGAGGAAACAGTAGATCATATTCGTACGTATTGTGATCTGCCCGACAGATAGCTTTCGAACCATTGAATGGCTAGCGGAGACGCTCCCACGCATTTTAACTTATGCAATAAGATATTATGCTGACAGGTCCAATAAAATGAGGGCCGTTACATGTTTTTTGTTCATGGCTTCCAGAACCTTGCCCGTAATGAAAATGCTTAAAGTTTCTGTAGAATGGTGTTTCCTATTTCCATTTTGATGTGGTGATAAACCTTGATTTTATGTTTTGTATGAACTAAATTGGTCGAGTGCATCTCTTTCACAGACCTTTGATAAAACTTCTAAACTTGAAAGGGGTCGATTATTAGACGGTATCTCTTGATTGCCATCTTTATGCATTGGTATTACTTCCGATAGTTTCCACTAATCTGGAAACTTGCCTAACATTAAGGAACTGTTAATTAGGTTCGTAAGGGGGCCCAGAATAACTGGTACACAATCTTTGATAACATCCATGCTGATCTTATCCGGCCCCGGTGATTTGTTTCTGGGCCTTGCCATAATAATTCGTCGAATTATTGCACAAGTAACAGGTTTAAACTTAAACTGTTGATCCGTGGGGTAGATTGCAGAGTTCAACATAGGATCCGATAATGCAATGTTGTTTTTGTTTTCCAGATAGATAGAGCTATCATGTTATCAACAACAAACGAAAGTCTACGGACTGAGACTGTGATAAATAAGACCGTGATAAATCCACTAGTTATTTTGAACAGTGGTAAACTTAAATGGCAAGGTGATTTTCCTTTATTTCAAAAATTCGTGCGAGACTTACTGAATATTGAGGGGAAATGGACAGTTCCACGTAGTGGTTGTAAGCAGATAAAGACGGAGGAAATAACTATTCGGTGGTATGAAAATCAAAGTGTGTTGCTTGAAGGCCCCCTCACCGAAAGATACAGAAAGATTCTGGAAAGGATCGCATCTATTTCGCCAGATAGTGAATCGAATTTGGGTGTTGGCAATGTTGAAGATTCAACGCCCCCACACATGCCTTCCTTTGAGAATATTAATAAGTTCATGCTGAATTTTTCCTCGCCATGTGTAGACAATCCAAGGTCGTTAACTGGGGAATTCTCGAAGACTGATGAACTTTACGGAAATTCAACAATCAACTTGTCTAACGATGAGATAACAAATCAAATTGCGCTGGACTGCGAAGGGGCTTCGTTGTTTTCCGAAAAGATTATACTTAACGATGTAGTAAAACGTCTGGATTCACTGACACAACAATTCGAAAAGCATCGAGCCGAGTCGTCTATTGTTTTGACTGAACTTATAAATGTTTGTGAAATTCGGAAAGCTTCAGCAGACACCGATCAACTTGTTCAGGAAAATATTTTATTGAAAGAACAGAATAGAGCTCTTGAATCTGATTTAGCTGGGCTGAGAAGTGCTTTAACAGAACTAAACAGGAAACTTACAGCTACTGAAAATGAGAAAGCTAGTCTCTTAACAGCTATTCATCAGCACTATGAGTATTGCTCTAAACAAAAGGATGCAAATGTCGACGCACTTAACAATTGTTTGGATAAAACTAAATCCGTAATGACCCGGACAGACAGCGATATAACTCATTCTCAAAGTGGAATGAGCGACGAACCGATTATTGTGCTTGATAATGAAGGAGCGGGATTTATAAAAGTTACTAAATCCCGTAAAACTAAAACAAACATAGACAAAAGGCCGCAAACCCCTACACATACGTCTAAACAGAATAGCATTCTCTCAGGAGGAAACCAGTTGTTTAATAATGAAGTTACCACATTGGCTGCCCACTCGACCATTAAGGATTTTCATAACACAAAGGGAAGCAACCAAGCAAATGATCCTATTCCCCTAATACTAAACACTGAAGCAAAAAAAGTCAATATTGAAGTTAATGATGTCAATGATCTAATTTCCACTAACGTTAGTGTAAGCGAGATCTCCAGCCAAAATAACCCAAATCCTACTACCAGATTTAATAAATCATCATATCCAAATACCCAAACACCGAAACATTTAGTGCCTTGTCCCTTTCTACGTAGAAAGAGACATTGTGTAAAGGGATCTAAATGTGATTTTTCCCACTCCACTAATTCCCACCGACCTCTGCAGATTGGCCCGAGTGGTTCTACTCCCTCTTTTCGAGTTCCAAGTCCATACCCCGGCGATTTTTCTCACTATATTAATTCCCAGCAACCTCCGCAGTTTGACCCGAGAGGTTTTCCTTCCCCTTTTCGGGAACTGAGTCCATATCCCGGCCCTTTGTTTCCACCTGCGATATTTCACCCACTTATGAACCATTTGTACGCGCAGCCTTTCATACAACCTTTACCGACCTTGCAACCCCTAATGGATATACCCACGAGAACAACCAAGTATTGATTAAAGATCACACCCGGAAGACCCGAAATATTAACAACCTGATCTCAATTCCCCTTGTTACTAATAAGAATCCCCCAAAATCCTATGATATCCCGACTATATTGTCCACTAATATTAGATCATTACCAAAGAAAATTGATGAGCTCCAGCAAATTGCAGAGCTAAACTCTGCAAGTGTTATTTGCATAACTGAATCGTGGCTATCACCTGACATTCCTGATCATTGCGTATCTATCCCTGGATTCAATTTATTTCGTAGGGATCGCATAGGATCCTCTGGTGGTGGGGTCTGTGTATATTTGGATCAAAAAATACCTTGTAACCGTTTGGATTCATGCGACCAATCTGATGTAGAATCAATTTGGATTTCATTAAGACCACATAAACTACCAAGAGATATTACATCTATTATTCTAGGAGTAATATATCATTCAACATCTAATAAAGAACCTGAGAATGTTGTCCTTAGGGAACATGTGCAGAATAACCTTGACTCATTACTCTTTAAGGAACCTAACGCTCTTGTTCTACTTACAGGTGACTTTAATCCCACGTCTACAGGTTTTAAAATGAAATATATCACACAGGTGAACCATCTTAAACAACTTATATCTTTTAAAACCTGAGATTCTGCCATATTGGATTGGCTGTTAACAAATAGACCTAAGTTGTTTGAAGTATCTAGATTGCCAAAGGTTGGTTCGTCCGACCACTATACGATCTTAGCAAAACCAAATATAGCAATTTACCAATTACCAAAATTAAAATCCGGGACATGCGGAACTCTGCGTGGTGTGCCTTTGGACGATGGATAACAAAACAAAACTGGTCATCGGTATTAAGTGCAAGTACGAGCAAAGATAAATTTGACCTCTTTATGTCAGAGCTTGACCAAGCAGTTAATACCTTCTTTCCACAAAAAATGATTAAAAAGCATCCGACAGATCGGCCGTGGATTACTAATACGATAAAACTGTGGATTTCTAGACGCCAATGTGTATTCCAGCAACAAGGAAAAAATTCTAAAGACTATAGTTTTTGGAGGAATAAGGTTCAACGTGCGATCCAGTTAGCAAAATCTAATTACTTTCATAGTAAGGTGGCAGATGTTGACAGAGTTAGCCCTGTAAAGTGGTGGAAAGAGATTAAAAAACTATCAGGACAAAATATCCGACAGGAATGGTACCATCAGTTCCTTGATAACAACAGGGATATAGAATCCCTAGCTAATACAGTAAACGACTTCTTTGTTAGCCTTACAGACCATTTCGCCCCTCTGAGCCAACCAACTCCACCTATGCATATCCCGGAAGAATTCCTGGTTACGGAAAGTGAGGTGTTTAAATCATTAGCATCACTGCAAATTAGTAAGGCGATTGGCCCTGATAATATCCCGAAAAGAATCCTGAAAGAGTTTGCTCCTGAACTGGCTCCAGTTATTTGTAATATTTACAACCAGTCAATGAAAGAAGCTAATATTCCATCACCACTTAAGTCATCTATCGTAATTCCAGTTCCGAAGATATCAGCTCCCCAAACAATTGAAAATGATCTCCGCCCAATCTCGCTTACTTCTTCAATGGCAAAAGTTATGGAAGGCTTTAC
This sequence comes from Muricea muricata, assembly GCA_963855995.1. Classification (NCBI taxonomy): domain Eukaryota; kingdom Metazoa; phylum Cnidaria; class Anthozoa; order Malacalcyonacea; family Plexauridae; genus Muricea; species Muricea muricata. The sequence continues at coordinate 2,526,934 of OY979716.1, forward strand.
TTGCACTAGACTATTAAAGGACTTGGAAGGAAAAATCGACCCTCGCCAATATGCCCGTAAAGGGCACTCAACAACAGATGCCCTTCTCTACATGATGCAAACAATTCATGAGGCATTGGACGGGGGCGAAGCTGGTGCTCGTATCTTTTTCGCAGACTTCTCAAAAGGTTTTGACCTAATTGACCACTCTATTTTAATACAAGAACTGTATAAGCTCCAGGTCCACGCTGCCTTGCTGTCCTGGATCTCAGCCTTTCTATTCAATCGTAGGCAGGCGGTTAGAATTGGTAGTGTCCTTTCTCAATGGCAAACTCTGAAGGGAGGAATACCCCAAGGGACTAAACTCGGAGTGGTTCTTTTTACGGTCATGACAAATAGCTTACTGGCTAACTGGCATCTCCGTACAAAATTCGTGGATGATACTTCAGCCCTTGAGATTATTCGGAGGAACTCTATCAGCCTCCTTAATTTCGCAGTCTCGGATATACATGAATTTGCTAACGAACATAACATGAAGCTCAATCCTAAGAAGTGTAAGGAAATGCTTATAAACTTCCTACATAATCCCAATTTCTTACTTCGACCAATCCAAATTGGTAACAATGTTATTGAGCGTGTGACAACGTATAAATCTTTGGGTGTCATTTTGAGTAGTGACCTAAAATGGAATCCCCATATCGAGTACATTGTTAAGAAGGCTAACAAAAAACTATACCCTTTAAGAGTCCTGCGAAGAGCTGGGGTTGACCAAAAGAATTTACTGAAAGTGTACCTGTGCACAGTAAGACCAGTACTTGAGTACGCTGTCCCAATTTGGCAAAACATTCCGGATTATCTATCGAAGGAAATCGAGTCGGTTCAAAAACGAGCACTAAAGATAATTTTCTCGGAGAGCGAGTCATATGCGGAGGTCCTGAACTCTGCACAACTACCAACTTTATCCACAAGAAGAGAGCAAATATGTCAGAAATACATGGTCAGAATGAAGTGAGATAACCATCCCTTACTGCCAATCCCTGTTGTTCCTGACCATAACATTAATTTGAGACAAAACACTGATCGATCTTATCTATTTAATAATGTTACTGATTGTAGAACAATTAAAGCTCAATCCTTTTTTACATTTAAATACTTTTAATATGTTGGTCCTGACCAATTATGCATGCACTATTTACTATTTTGGTAAATGCTTAATGATTTAATTCTTGTAAATAGCTTAGATTCTAAAGCATATCTATGTACTATTTTATCACATATTCTTATTCATTGTAAAGCACTCGTTAATTCAGTTGTCTGTAACTGCAAGAGAGTCCTAATAAACTATTACTATTACTATATACTATTACTATCTAATGCTGTAGCGGCGGTAATTTTTCCAACTGAGATGAAGTAATTATTAAAATCTTCAACAATCGACTTGAGGTCTTTCGTTTAGACTTGTTTTTCCTTCTCTTTTACAGGTATAGTTTTATTGATAATTTTCCAGAGAGAACCTGGATTATTCTTATGGACTTTAACTTCATCAGCTAGATGGTTTATTCCTGCCTCCTTAAGCATAACTTTAACTTTGTTACGAGATTCTGTGTACATTTCAAGTCACCAAGAATAGGTTTATTCATAGATAATGCCCGAATATAGTTTTGTCTAAAATCATCCTGAATGCAATTGAAGGGGCAGTCTGGAGGTCTATAAGTCACGCAAATTACTATTGACTTCATTTTCTTATTTTGAAGCCTAATCCAAAGTTGTTGAAAGTTTGATTCTGATGAATATGTAAGCCTAAAAATTTTATAACTACAGTCCTGCTTTTACAAAACAAAGAAACGTAAACTTCGAAATTAAAATGTGGAATGATTACGGCTACTGAATAGTCTGAATATAGCTACCTTTTACGTACGTTTCCGTTCTTGTTTCCTTCTGTTGGCACGTTTTTTCGTCGTCTTGTCCGTATTTTTTATTTATTTTTATTGTTTTTTAATGATTTCGATTTGTTTCCCTACAGATTTCTTGACGTTTATTTTAAAAAACCCTCAGAATTCAATGACGTGTAAGCAAAAAGGTAGAAAGTCCAAACCAAGCCAACACATAATGGCGGATGACTTTGGCATCTCAGAATTAGTAACCCTCGCCCCGGGCTTTGCCTAGGCAGCGCTCCGCGTTGCGGCTCGGGAACTATACATTTTTTCTCTTTACCTGTTGGACCAGTAGACATTGTTGCATTTAGTGTTACTCTTGACTGTGGCAATGTTTCTAAAAAAGATAAATGATAAGCTGGTTTTAAATTTCTTCCAGCACAGGATTTTCTGTACTGTGTGTAATACACGTGTAAAGCGTTGTATGTGTGATAAAACGCGCATTTGAATGGATTAATTCACTACCAATACGCCGCATTGCAATGTTAATTTGGTTCTCGTTTTCGCAGTACCGGACCCAATTGGTCACGACTTCAAGTTCGGTCAGGTTGCGGTAATATTTATTGACATCACTTTCTCTATGGTTAGTTGCTTTTAGATTCAATGATATTATCGTAGTTTTAAAAGCTACACTAATCTTCAAACTATCCAATTTCAGATCGAGACCATGCCAATCCGGTACCGTGTAAACGGGTTGTAGAACCAATATTGCGTCAAATATTTTCGTAGGTTAATTTTGCCAACACGACGACATTAGATTTCTGACCTTACTTGCGTACAAAAGAGTAATCATAATGTATATAATTGTAAATTGACAGAGTTTTAGTGTGTGTGCACGTGTGAACAGAGTGTGAGAGGGATCAAGAGCCATCTGGGGCGTAATTGTGATTTGGGATTTAAAATACTTAGGAAAGAATTATTGATTTGTGAGTAGTGTTGCGACTACACAAAACATCTCCTACAGTGGGACACTTTTTATCACAGTTGTATTATCAATAAAAGACTAGAATTTGTTTTTTTCAGTACCAGTTGGAGCAATAGATATTGATGCATTTGCTGTCTGTGTTGTCTGTGGCGAAGTTGCTATAGGAAGATAATCGAAAAAATGGGTTGAGATTTCATACATTATTTTGGGTATTAATTTTGTTAACGGACGGACTTTAAAACTTCATAAAACGAAAGCAGCTGAAAAGATAATTACTACACGATAGTCGTGATAAAAACCTTTTTTTTCCTTACCTGTTGGCCCAGTAGACATCGTTGCATCTGCTTTTTGTCTTGACTGTGGAAATGTTTCTGAAAAATAAATAATTAATCTGGATTTAAATTTCTTGCCCCACAGGATTTTCAGTACTGTGTGTAAGTCGCGAGTGAAAAGTTTTATGTACGAAAAAAGCGCGTTCAAGTGTATTAAGTGAGTTCAAATACGCCGCATTATAATGCTAATTAGGAACAACATGTTCACGATATCAAGTTCGGTCAGTTAGCGGTAATATTTATTCATACCACTTTCTCTATGATTAGTCGCTTTTAAATTTTGCAATATTATCATAAATTTAAAAGCTACACTGATTTTCAAACGATCCAATTTTATATCGTGACCATGCGCATCCTGTACTGTGTAAACGGAGTGGAGAATACATTATTATTATTGTCTCAAATATTTTCGTTAATTAATTATGTTACCATGCGACATTAATTTTGTGACCTTACTTGCGCGCAGAAGAAGTAATCATGATGTATATAATTGTAAGTTGACAGAGTTTTAGTGTTTGTTCACGTGTGAACAGTGTGAGAGGGATCGAGAACGATATGAGCGCGTGATTGAGGTTTAGGATTTAAAATACTTAGAAAAGAATTTATCATTTGTGAATAGTGTTGCGACTACACATAACATTTCCAACAATTGGACGCTTTTTATCACAGTTGTATTATTAATAAAAAACTCGATTCTGTCTTTTCTTACCTGTTGGCGCAGTAGATATTGCTGCATTTGCTGTTTGTGTTGACTGTGGAGAAGTTGCTGTACCAAGATAATTGATATAATGGGCTGAAATTTTATACATGATTTCACTTACTAATTTTATTATATGGCGCAGTTGAAAGCTTCATAAAACGAAAGCGGTAGAAAAGATAAATATTGATAATTATAATAAAAACTATACATTTTATTTTTCTCTTTACCTGTTGGCCCAGTAGACATTGTTGCATTTAGTGTTTGTCTTGACTGTGGCAATGTTTCTAAAAAAGATAAATGATCAGCTGGTTTTAAATTTCTTCCCACACATGATTTTCTGTACTGTACTTCATACACGTGTAAAGCGTTGTATGTACTGTACGTCATACACGTGTAAAGCTTTGTATGTATGATAAAACGCCCATTCGAGAGTATTAATTCTCTTCCAATATGCCGCATTGCAATACTAATTAGGCTCCCGTTTACACAGTATAGGATCCAATTGGTCACGGCTTCAAGTCCAGTCAGGTTGCGATAATATTTATTGACACCACTTTCGGGAGTTGACGCATTTTTATTGGTCATTCGTCGCAAACAATGACCAATAGGAATGCTTAAATTCCTGTTTCCTAGGATACACGGCCAGGATCAAGACTTATGCATAAGGTCTATGTTATCATAGTTTTAAAAGCTACACTCATTTTCAAACTATCTAATTTCAGATCGTAACCATGCGAATCCTGTACCGTGTAAGCGGGGTGTAAAATGCAATATTATTGTGTCCAAAATTTTCGTTAGTAAATTGTGTTGCCATGACGACATTAGTTTGAAGTATTACTTGTGTGCAGAAAAGGTAGTCATAACGATCTAATTGTAAGTTGACAGAGTCTTAGTGTGTGTTTCACGTGTGAACACAGTGTGAGAGGGATCGAGAGCCATCAAGGCATGTGATTGTGATTTAGGATTTAAAATACTTCGAAAAGAATTTATGATTTATGAATAGTGTTGCGACTACACATAACATTTCCAAGAATTGTACACTTTTTATCACAGTTTTCTCATGAATTATAAACTCATGAGACCATATTCTTTTATTTTTCGTTGCATGGTTTTTAATTTTCCCGTAATAACCTTTACTCCGGTCGCTTAGCGGCAAAAATTGGCAAGATCTGTACAAAGCGGACAAAGGTAGTATTTCTTTCCCCGCGACTCCTAAGTCAAATTGAAATGTTTTTGGGGGTGTAATGAAGATATTCACAAAATTTATCATCCGGGGGGGGGGGAATTCCGTTTTTGAAATAACGGTTTGGGATTTTTGTTCATGTTTTACTCAATCATTGTATTTAATAATAAGGTGTTGAAATATTGTTCAAAGACATGGACTTGACTACAGATAAATGGGCATATAAAATTTCCTGTTTGATGTTCTCACATTAAATATCATTGACTGGCAGAGAAACATTGCCAACCGTTAACGTACCACCTACTATGGTAACACCCCCCTAACTTGAAAATTTTAGGCACCCGTTCTTAAATTGATTAGGAGGCATAGTTAATCAATTGTAGGGGGGGTGCTCAAGTTTGTACACGCCAGTACAGATCGTTTGGTTAAGCGACTTCACTACTTCCTCATCCTAAAAGCAGGTGGTGGTATTTGATTTTTCCAGGGGAAATGCGGGGTTGAAGGTTATTACGAAAAATAATAACCAGTTACTGGGTTATTACGGAAATAATAACCGGTTACTGGGTTATTACGGAAAATAATAACCTCAGAAAACTTTACGTTCAAAATCAGCTTATTACAACAAAACTCGCTTTAAAACTTATATTTCAACTCTTTCAAATCTTAATTGCCCACGTATTACACACATCTTCAAATAAACAGAGTTCCAGTACATAGATTGTATCGTTATGTAATGCAAACCAAGCCATGCAGTGAGTTCTAACTTCAAAAAGTGATATCGAATCATTGAGCTGGGCCGGCGACACGTACTGTAAGGCCAAGCTTCGAAGGCTCTTACCGCCCATTCGTCTTTTGTAACGAGTTGCTAAAAGAACAGACTGTATAATAATTCGTTTATCAATCTATGTTATCAGATCTTCGTCACTGTCATCCATGACAGACCGCACACTAGTACAGTAGGACAAGATTTACGCGATCTAGCTTTGCATGAACGCCTATATATTATATATGAATTCATGATGCGTTGGATTGACAATTGCAACAATAGAATTAATTTTCCTTTACAAATACAACAATACAGAGTGTCATTGAAATTAAGCCTATTCAATATATAGTTCCCTAGTTCATAAAAGATTTATGCCTAAACAATTAACGAAATGCGCTATAGAATTGAATTCTCAAATACAAAACCTCCGAAAAACAAAAGAATATGGTCTGATGAGCATATACACAAGTTAAAGCCCTCGGGTATCGGTTTTTATTTAACTGTAAAAACCTCTCCCTCGTGCTTTAACCTATATTTAAAGACTAGAGTTTGTTTTTCTACCTGTTGGTGCAGTAGATATTGCTGCATTTGCCGTTCGTGTTGTCTGTGGCAAAGTTGCTATACCAAGATATAAATGATAAAATGCGTTGAAATTTCATACATAATTTTAGGTACTAATTTTGTTAACAGACGGACTTATAAACTTCATAAAGCAAAAGCAGCTGGAAAGATCATTACTACACGATAGTCATTATAAAAACTATACATTTTTTTTTCTTTACCTGTCGGCCTAGTAGACATTGTTGAATCTGCTTTTTGTCTTGACTGTGGCAATGTTTCTGAAAAATAAATAATCAACCTTGATTTAAATTTCTTGACCACACAGGATTTTCTGCACTGTGTGTAATACACGAGTACAGCATTTTATGTATGATAAAACGCGCGTTAGAGTATAATATTAAGTGACTTCAAATACGCCGCATTACAATGCTAATTAGGAACAACATGTTCACGACATCAAGCTCGGTCAGCTAGCGGTAATAATTATTCATACCATTTTCTCCATGATTAGTCGCTCTTAAATTCTGTAATATTATCATATATTTAAAAGCCACACTCATTTTCAAACTATGTTACAAATGTCTGAACAGCCTTGCGCCAAGTTATCTCTTATCACAAAGCGATCTGATATTCATGATTGCCAGACTAGAAATAACCACTATTTAAATATTCCAAGATACAAAACTACAGCCGGGCAAAGAACATTTCATTATCGCGCAGTTAAAACATGGAACGATATTGATGATGAACTGAAAAAGAATCCAGAACTCAAGGTTTTTAGGAAAAAACTAAAAGAACACTTTTTAAATTCTTAGTATCATATATATGAAGGTTTTAAAAGACAATCATAACTTAGATTTTGAATGGTATAGCATAGCTTTATTTTAAATTGCGTATTGTAATTGTATGCTGAAAAACCCTTTGGGGAACATACTGAAAATAATTTACCGGTAAAAAATACGACGGTACGTAGCTATTTTAATAAAAAAATGCATGGCTTGAAATGGTTTTTATTGCAAAACAAAGAGTAGCGTAATAAATTGTATTTCATACTGTACCAAAGTTCACACTAGGCATGATGATAAATTATATGGACCACAGACGTTCAAAAAATAAGTTTTTTTCATTAAAACTGGTAATTCTTTCATTATTTTAACAGTTATTTAAAAAATATAGAAGCCGATTATTAAAAACTGCCGTGTCAGCGTGTTGCAATGACAACAATCCTGAGAATACTTCCTGTTCCAAAAATATAGTTGCATCTTTGATATATTGAGGCGAGGGGTTTTGCATGCATGCATGTATTTTTAGTAATGCATGCAACTATGATTGAAAGTGTTCAAATAACCCGCTAATTATCACCTTACACTTCCAATCATGCGGCAGCTTCACCGTACTGTGCAAAGTGAAATTTTGTTATTGGAAAATAAAGAAATAATTTACCTTTCGGAATCAAACAGGTGGCGTTGTAGTCCTGGAGAAAAAAAATAAGTATTGACTCTCTTCAAGGGTAAAGTTTTAGCATGTCTGCTATTACTATACATTGCTGATGTTTACTTCATGGTATATCCTGCTTGTTAGTGTAGCATAAACACTTATACCTGTAATCAGTCATGGATTTCTTAATTCTAACCTTTTCAGTTCAACTTTTTGTTTAGAAAATTGCGCGAGTGCTTTTAAAATGACAAAAGCGAGTAAATAACCACAGACAGCTACCAAATCCGAGGTCTAATTATAGGACTTGAACTGTCCACGCTCTAGACGGATGCTCTAACCACTGAGCATTTGCACAGTAAAATAATTGTAAGTAAGACGCGGATTTTTGGAATTTTGTCAAAAGTATAGACCTCGTGTCAGTCTTACAGGCCTTGAAGAATGCCTAATGTTTTAAATTTACTGTTATGAACTTCATGTTGTGAAATGTTGTGAACTTAATGAATGCTTTATGTTATGAACTTGATGATTGCTTATAATTTTTGAACTTAATGTTGTGAATTGCTTTTTTCGTCTTTTGTAAATTCTTTATGATCAGTCGCGTTTGTTGAAACACCCTTTCGTCATTTTGGTTGTTTTGGGAAAATCATTAATTGCGCTTCTGTATAATTAGCCATAAACGCTCCGTGAAGTATTTCTGAAAAATCTCACGTGTGTTTGGCAAAATGTTTATTTTAGAGTAGTTTTCATATGTTGCTGACATCGGCGACGATCATTGTCTATGATCAATCGTGTCATCGATATGATTTGCGAACTCCAGAAGTAAATATTTCTTTGTTTACCATTTTCTTTTTAAACAAACGTTATCCTAATGTCTTTTCATCCATTGAAAGTTGTCTACCAGTTTAAAATCATTTTATTCAAATAAATGTGTGGATTTTTTGAATATTTTTAAATGATTAATCACCACAGCTCGTAACCAATCATGATGGACTAAACTAAGCAAGATTATATCAGTGAAATTATTGTGTAACTCTCAACCAATCAGCAACTCGTAGTTTAGCCATGTTAATAATTATTCTTAATTGATATTAAAGTCTTTACCTTCATTGGGCTATTGAAAAAAATATAATTATAGGTGCCATTCTTCTTCAACAGATCACCAGATGTATTGTAAACCAAATTATGCAACATTTCACAATTTTCTTCATTTCCTGCAGTGATGATGGTTTTATAGTTGACTGATCTGCAACAAGAACCCCTCACGCATTCTATTGCACAATCTGCCCAATCACTGGTCGTTTTTTTGCGTAAACTGTTGTATTAAGCCTAAAACCTGAAGTATTAAAGCAATTAATGTCGTGATTTAAAAGTATAGAATTAATATTATATACCATCTACACAATAAACTTCGCACAATTAGGAGTTTTTAAATGGTCGAACAAACGCAACAAGCTGCTTTGAAAAAAACTTGTCCGGGTAGGGTAATGATGTGTAAACGCATACTGTATCCATACCATTATTTGTCCAGGTAAAAATTTGTCTGGTGCCGTTAAAACGGGGCCGTGGAGTCCAAATATTTAAACATGTTTTCCCATACCATGCGAAGATGACTGCAATTAATGAAGTAAATTATCTCAAAGCCCAACATGGTGCGTTTAGTAGAGCCATAAGCAAAGCAGCTCCACAAAGTATATAATTATATACTTATCATTTATTGCAAGTGACGTATCGTCTGAACAGAAGACATCAGATAAAATAAATAAAAGATACATTAGCAGGGAATATTTGAATATGCATAAGTTCTTAGTGTTGTGTCACAAAGTGTTAAATTACAACGGACAATTAGGTATGACTAAGACAAGATAAGAAAGCTTGTACAAACCTACTCTTAATGTCCAAGGTGTAATTTGTTGACTGTCTTTTTGTTGACTGACGTCTTTGTGCGTAAATGCCCTCGTTGTCTTAATTGTATCAGGCTGTCCTATCTTGTCCTAATTGTACCTAATTGTCCCTTTTAATTTAACACTTTGTAACAAAACACAAATAACTTATGTATTCAAATATTACATGCAGTTAAGTATCTTGTATTCATTTCATCTGAGATGTCTTGTGTTAAGACGAAAAGTCACTTCTAATAAATAAATATAGTTTGTGAAGCTGTTTTGTTTATGGCTCGCCTAAAAACACAATTTCCGCTTGGCGCATCCATAGCCCTATTATTGAACAATTTTTTACTTCTTTGAATAAAGACTTCTGATTTGTGCAATCTTATAATTTTACAGTGATAAACAATAATCTCCGGGGATAGTACGTTGCCAGATCTAAACACTGACGACAACATGACGATTTCCTGAGTTCTTTTGTTTCAGGCTGTTTCAACATTAATTTATCTCAATGCGAATTCGAATCCAATCAATAACCTCTTCAATGTCATCAATTCGCAATGTCAAATGGAATGGATCATATATTCAGGCTTTTGTCTACGGTCAACTTACGGTCGTTGCCTCAAGGAAATTTCATGTTTTTTGTCAAAGTGAAGTCGTTAAAAACAGATGGCATTCTGCATCGGTTACTATTAGAGCCAAAAACGAGTAAGAAACTCAATTTAAAAGACCAGCTTTGAATGGATTGCGAGAACCGATTCAGAGGACAGTAATAGTAAGTCGAAGAATGTCGATGAAGATAACATTGCGAAACGCCCTTGCAATAACAAATTACAAATGCGACATCTAAAACAGGTCCGATTCTATTATGCAGATATTCCAACAGATTATTTGAAGGCTTTACACTAGAGTAGAAGCCAATAAATTAAGTTACAAAGAGTATAGATGACACAATCTACACCTTTTTTTACTTTTTCTTCCCTTTTTTTAATTGTGACGCCTTCCCCATGCAGCCCTTATATGCGTTTGGTACCCTTGTCATTATTTTGGGTAACGTTCACAAACTCTCACCTTCAAGAGTTGCATTGAAGCAAAAGTTTAATACGGTATCACCCACTTGAGCGTTTCCACAATAAATGCACAGGAACAAGAAGAAGGAGAAATAGTTTCTTAGCATCACGACTGAGCACCTGTACCTGTATTTGCCTGGAAAATAAAACAGCCGAATATGACTTGAAAAAATCTCAGAACATTCAACTACGAGTTGAACAAAGCGTCCAAAACACCTTCTATTCTTGCAATGTTGTTTTATATTAAATTCAACACATAGAATATTGCAAATTAAATGACTGGACTTACATGAGATTCGCCGAAAATGCGAGGGTACTTTTTACGACAGCTTAAAATAATGAGCATTTTTATTTTTGATTAGCGATCGACATTTTTTTTCAGCGATATTAACGTCATTGCTTCCATATAAATACGTTATACGTAAGAACATATTAAAATATGTATTAAAAATTACACGCCTGGCATTTTTGAATGCGAAATCGCTAGTTCGCCTGTACGCAAATCCAGCGGTTATTCCGCAAAAAATATCCAATAACTTCAGCTTACACCAAGTATTCTGACTTATTGATTCAAAATGGCGAACAAATTTTATTTGCACGAAATCGCAAATTACAATAAGACAAGAAAAGCACAATACTATGGCAAGGAAGATGAAGGGATTTAAGTTTTTAAGAAAGTATTGTACAAATACTACAGCAGGACAATTGTCTATGCCACGTTTCCTTTTCTGTAAAGGCTTCTTCGATTAAATATTGGAGAGAGTGGAGTAGTGGACAGTCACAATTGCAGTGAATAGCTGAATGCTGGCAAATTTTGCCAAAATCTTCTTGTCGTGTCACAGTACACAATTGGATACTTTGTTTACAAGTTTTTACTCGTCAGGAAGTGATCACAAGAAATATGAAAACAATATTCTATCTTGTAATACATTAGCTACTAAACTAGTGCAAGAATGAATTTGTATCAAACAGTATGGCCATAGCAATACACAATATAAAAGCAGAAAGATTTTATGAAAGACATTCTCATCGTGTAAGTCTCAACAGTTTCGTCATACAACAACTGATGCTTTGTTAGTTAGGGTGTACATATATTATTATAGTTTATTATATAAAGTACAGTGCTTTATAAGGAATTCGGGCACTGATAAAACTGATAATCTCACATGTGAGATTATTTATGATGATTTCACATGTGAAAATTATCGCTTTTCAAACAATCACCAATCATAGCTTCTGTACATTTTATATTGGTGGAAAACCTGTAGTTTATATAATAAACAGAAAAATACATGGGTGCTTGGAAATACCAGATTTATTTCTCATATTGAACATGATATTTCTCATGATATATCATGTTCAACACTCGAAATACATCTGGTATTTCTGCGCAGCCATGTATAATACTCTATATCATTGGTTTGAATTAGACCAGCAAAAGATAAAAAGCAAAATTGATTTTTATTTTATATAGTTAATTACTGTAATGTACACAATGGTTACAAGCTTTGTACATTTAAAATTAAATACTGAATAAATTGTCTTAAATTCATATATTGTCATAGTTTGCTTTGGACTCAATGTTTCAAACAGTTAGTATACATAGGCTTCCCTTGACAAGTAAAAGTAATAGTCTATTATTTATAATTCAGCTTTGTGTAATGAAGTAGTGGGGACATGTTCAGTATTACCCACTATGAAACCAATTTTACTTGCCAAGGGGAATTTGTTGCTCAATGGCTTAGGCAAACTACAAAAAAGTTTTAACTAATTTGATTAATTACACCCTAATACAATGTGACACATATAGGTTCATTAATCGTTTGACGTGCAAAACCCTGACCTTCCTGTGAAAACTTATAACTTGCTTGTATAATAAACCTTATATAGGTGGGTAATAATATAGTTAAAATCTACCAAACATCTGCTTGGGGAAGAGCACACAATGTCTGCCCTAATTATGATTTATGACTTGTCATGTCAGCTGATACAGGCAGGTGGAAACAATCTAAATAACACAAGCAGAATGTTAGTTTGGTCACATGATAAATGTTATAGCATATACGTCACCAACCTATCAAATATATCATGTTTCAGGTGTTTTGTTCAACCCACTAAAATTTGGCAAAGACAAGATGATTAGAAATCAGAGCTTTAATCATACATTTTGAAAAGAAATTTGCTGTGCACAATTTTTCTTATAATTCTTGAATTACTAATTTGGCTCACATAGCACAATGATATAAGAAATTGTATAAATAGCAGAAAAATATCAATATATACAATGGTGCAGGCCTAGTTGAATTCAAATATATTCTGTACTATGTCAAGCTTTATACAAAATCATCTTTAATTGCTGACTATTAAACAGTCCTTTCAAATGTAGATGTCTACTAAACAGTCCTTTCAAATGCAGATGTGTACTGAACAGTCCTTTCAAATGCAGATGTCTACAACAGGTGTACCACTAATAATATATAACTCTCGATAAATATATAGCCCATATTGTTCACTATTAACAAAATCTCTCCCGGCAATCATCAACCATCAATTTCTCTTTGCTAATAATCATCTATCAATTTATAATAAATTCATTACTCTGGGTTGGGCCATGTAGTACTTATAGCTTGCCTGTCAAGTGGATTAGTGCAAAATGCTATAGCCCTATAAATCACCAACATAGCACCAACATATCATAACCAACTACATCTATTTTTATTTTCTTTCAGAAAGTTATTAATTTTAGTCTGGCAGAAATTTTTAATGATCATTGACCTGGGCCATGTCATTGAGCTTGGTGTAGTGGTTTTACTAAAACCCAATGTGGCATATGAACACTATATATATATATATATGCACAAAATATAGCATATATATATTAAATCTACTTATAGAAAGCAGATTTTCTGAACTTAAACAAACCTAGGCACTTTAACAGGCGAAAAAAAATTCATCAACACAAAAATATATGTGAGTTCTTCTTTGATGAATAATATATTGTGATATGTTTACTTGAAATTTTATGGAAAAACAATATTAAAATCAGAAACGTTATCACAAGAAATACAAAATCTATTACACGTTTCCTACCTTTTGGAGCAATCGCTTAGGCTTCTGAGTTGTATTTTTTGCTTTTTAATCCTTCTGTTTAACCGTGAACGTGCCGAACCTTTTCCTGCGCCTGTATTCACAATTCGAAATTCGCCAAAATTCATGCCTTTGTAAAAGCCATTTTCTATGTTTTACTAACATTTTTCGAAAAACAAAAAACATACAAATATTTATAGATGTCTTAACTTGTATAGGCAACAAAAATTAAATGAAAAGAAGCCGGAACGAAGAAGCCTATACAAGCCGAAGTTGTCACATTTTTACAACACCGTACAAAAAGTCGCCATTGCGCGAAATGCCTCGAACAAGAAGCCTTCCAGTAGAAAAACATTGCGTGTAACCATGGCAATATTGATATCATTTTGATCCTCGAAAAACCATCTATCTCCCTATTACCATCAGATAACCCTCCAGGAAAACGCGCATGAGGAATAACTCGATGAATTCAAGGCATTTTTCAAGAATTAAATTCGCTACCAAGCTCTCGAATTTTGACGCGCGGTGGCAAAAAAATTGTTACACTTTAAACTAGCGTTTTCGCATGCAAAAATGCCAGGCGTGTTAAGAAAATTATGTTTAACTTTGGAAAACGTGAAGAAAATAATGAATACAAAATAATGACAATGTTTTTAGTAAATGAATTAAAACACTCAAAAACAATTTTTGCGGCTTTTTTTTGCCGAACCACGACGACCCCACGCAAAGGTCGCGAGGATGACGCCTGATCTCACTGATCTATATAAATTATTCATAAACTGTAGGGAGCCACCTTAAAAAAGTCCACAGATACAAGTTCAGAAAAAAACAGCTATATTGGAAGGGTTCCTGAAGCAAGAAATTCCTTGGATCTACAGAGGCAGACAACGGACCGACAAACTAAGTAAAGATTATATATATCAAGCTTTGTTTGAGCTGGACTCAAATTGGTTTTAATCTGAAACCAAGCGCAAAATGTGTGAAAGTTATACCACAACACAACAGTCTATTTTGTGGACTGTTGTTCCAGGTTGTACGCTACATTTGTAGTGCGAAAATATTACTTTTATTAGTACATGTATATCGCTTTCATAATCCTGGCACCGCGCGTTTGCAATGTCAAAATATTGTGAACTAATCTCACTTAAATAGCACTTGTATGCGCTGCATTTATAGACTCATGAGAAACTGTATGTTTAATAACAAAATTTAATGTTAACATCTTTAGGAGTCTGAAAATTTTGGCGAGTTTCTGGCACAGCCTCATCCTGTACAATTATTTATGGCAGTATGTTGGCATATTGGAAAGTATATTCACAACCATGTATTGGAGGACAACAATTTCGTACCATCACCAGTAATATTAGTAGTAATAATGGTAGTGTTGATGCTCCCATTGTCTTGCTGGCAAGTTTGAATACCTGTATGTTGTACAGTATCACAGAGACAGTATGATCATGTACATGATTCTATATGATGTACTTTTTTTCTTAAATTCAGTTGTCTGTGCTGTGTGCAACGCGAAATGTTGTCCAACATTTTGTTGTTGCATCCACGAAAAAACCTTATATTGTTGATCTTAATGTAAATTTAGAGGCAAGTTATTAGCACACTTAACAATACTTTGTACTTTATTATATACATATTACAGTATAACTCAATCAGAACATTTTGCAATTGACATTTTGTCTGCTTTTAATATATGTCTTAAAAAGAATATTATAACTGTGTTCGTATGATCCTTCTTAAATGGTCTAGATTTTATTATATTACTGTTATATTGTAGAAACAGCGCAAGCATATTGCAGTTTCAACCATTTACTTTGCGATCGACACTTTAGCTGTTTAAGAAAAGCAGACTTTTTAGCCCCATGACGTCTAAAGCGGCGTAGAATCGACTCTTTTTAATTGCGACCCCACATATTCCAAAATTTCGCTACAGTGGAGCTAAAAATGGCCCTCATTATCATGAGCCGAAACGGCTATAACGACAGTACTTTTAGGGGCAGAATCGACTCTTAAAATTCAGCCCTATTAATTTCAAAACGTCGCAATAGTGGAGCCAAAATGGCCATCCATTTTAAGAGCCAAAACGGCTGTGACAACGGTACTTTTAGGGGCAGAATCGACTCTTTAAATTCAGCCCTATTAATTTCAAAACGTCTCTATAGTGGAGCTAAAATGGCCTTTATTTTAGGAGCCAAAACGGCCCTTACAACAGTACTTTTAGGGGCGGAATAGACTTTCTAAATTCGGCCCTATGAATGTCAAAACGTCGCCACAGAAGAGCTAAAAATGGCCCTCTACTTCAGGAGCTGAAATGGCTCCTAAATATATCAGTACTTTTTGGGGCTGATATGCCTCTGAATGAGAGCCAATTTAACTTTTTTCTTTTCCAAAATAGCCCCGATATTTTCCTAAACAGCCCCACCTAAAGACCAAAACGGCAGTGTCGTTTTCTATTTTGGCCCTTCACGAGAGTTAAAATGGCCCTATACTAGAAGAGCCGAATCGCCCCTCAGGGGCCACTGCCTCGTAGGTGCTGTTTTGACCCCCAAAAAAGACCTATTTTGTGGTCAACGTTTTGGCCCCAATTTTGGGGTCGTTTCAGCCCTTTTAAATTTACAGTGTGGTATTTGAGTTTTCCGGGGAAAATCAGGTTATTACGAAAAATATAATAACCGGTTACTGGGTTATTACGGAAAACCATAACCGGTTTCTGGGTTATTATGGAAAATAATAACCGGCTACTGGGTTATTACGGAAAATAATAACCTCAGAAAACTTTACGTTCAAAATCAGCTTATTACAACAAAACTCGCAAATACTTCAACTCTTTCAAATCTTAATTGCCCACGTATTATACACATCTTCAAATGAACAGAGTATCCAGTACATAGATTATATCGTTATGTCAAGCAAACCATGTCAAGCAAACCAAGCCATGCAGTGAGTTCTAGCTTCAGAAAGTGATATCGAATCATTGAGCTGGGCCGGTGACACGTACTGTAAAGTCATCGGAAAACAGCGAATACACTTTAAGCCATGCCCATAGTCGCTCTATTTGAACGCCAAGCTTCGAAGTCCTTAACGCCCATTCGTCTTTGTAACGAGTTGCTAAAGGAACAGACTGTATAATAATTCGTTTATCACTCTAAGTCAATCAAATCTGTCTTGAATTTAATATAAACATCGTCACCTAATATAACATCACTTTCTGCTATTTCTGAGTTATCAGATAAAGTTCTTCGTCACTGTCGTCCATGACCGCGGCCACACACTATTAGGATAAGATGTACGCGATCTAGCTTTGCATGAACGCTTATTTTACATGAATTCATGATGCGTTGGCTTGACAATTGCAACAAGAGAATTAATTTTCCTTTGCCATGAAGCCATTGAAATTAAACCTATTCAATATATAGTTCCCCAGTTCATAAAAGATTTATGCATAAACAATTAACGAAACGCACTGTAGAAAAAATATAGAGAAAACCTCCGAAAAACAAAAGAATATGGTCTCATGAGCATATAAACAAGTTAAAGCCCTCGGGTATCGGTTTTTATTTAACTGTAAAGACCTCGGGCCTACGGCCCTCGGTCTTCACAGTCAAATAAAAACCTCTCCCTCGTGCATTAACCTATATATAATAGCCTAGTTCACACTTGTGATGAGATTCGGGGATATTTTTTGGCCGATGTGGTGTGTGAATTCTATAGACTATACCAAAAGCATTCTAATATTTGTGCTGAACTTAGTTTGTTCACATATTCGTTCACATACGTGAGAAGGAGAAAATCCCCGATTCTTACGACAAGTGTGAACAACCAGACTTTATCCATGCATGTATATTATTCTGATATTTTTCATAATGCATGTTCATTGGAGCTGCATGTACAGTGCCAAAATATTGTAGATATAAGTACAAGTATATTATTTTCATCATGTTGGCGCTACATTTGCAGTTCCAAAATATTCTAGATATGAGTTTTTTGGGCCGCATTTGCAATGCCAAAATATCCTACATATAAGTGAACCTATATCATTTTCATGTTGGCAATGCATTTGCGGTGCCAAAAAATTCTAGACACGAGTTGTTGGCGCTGCATTTGTAGTGCCAAAATATTCTTGACACTATATAAATACATGTAATTCATTTTTAAGACGTTGGCGCAGCATTTGCAGTGCTAAAACATTTCAAATGTAGTTATGTGAATGTGTTGTTTGTACGTCTATTGGCGCTGCGTTTCAAGGAGAAAAACCCTCCTATAGCAACAACGCGATTTTTTTGTTGTCAATAACGATTTAAAATGTCCATTTTACCATTGACAAAAATATTTTGCCAATTTTTGAGAAAATGTTAAATTGTGCCCGAATTTAACTAAAATAGAATATTTCACTTTGCTCTAGAACGTGTTTTGACCAAATCGCGTAGGGATAATGAGACTCTTGACACATATAGTAGGCATACATAAGTTCCTTCATCGTGCAGACATTTCATCTATAGAACTTCTATTCTCCACAAAACTCGTTAAACTCCTTTGGACAATGAATGTTAATTTTAACCCGTGCTATGCCAGGCATAAAGACACTCTGAGTTGTCTCTAGCTTCAAACCTTTAAATTGTCATGAACTCTTTAGTTTGTTATAAATAATAAATATTACAACACTAGAGCATCAAGCTTAACAAGCACCTGCTGTCTCGTAAAAAGCAATTAGTAAACTAAACTACAAATGCCAATTGTCGACATGATAGAATGTGTGCATGAAATATTGGAAGCTTTAATTCACATTATTTCTAATGTTGAAAAATTAAGGCTTGCAACACGTCGCTAAGGCATTTTTTTCAAAAACTCTTTTTCCTATTGATAACCCGATCAGTATATACTAAAAATTTCCCCCACGAATGAAATTTGGCGGCATCTAATTTCAAAACGCGATCACGCGTAAGCAAGTCTTTTGTCGCGATTCATTGGATATGTTAGGAAAGTGAGGCGTCAACCTATTGAATGGTACAATTTTTTACAATACTACGTATTAACTAAATGAACGAATACGCGGCTTTTTTTCACTTTTGCGATCAATTAATGCATCGCTTATTAAGAAGAAGGGAGCACTAAAACAGAAACATGTCAAAACTCATTCCAATTTCATGAAACGTTTTGACAACAATATTTTATAAACTCATGAGACCATATTCTTTTGTTTTTCGTCAGTTTTTAATTTTCCCGTAATAACCTCCTTCATCCTAAAAGCAGGCGGTGGTATTTGAGTTTTCCGGGGAAAATGCGGGGTTGAAGGTTATTACGAAAAATATAATAACCGGTTACTGGGTTATTACGGAAAATAATAACCGGTTACTGGGTTATTACGGAAAATAATAACCGGCTACAGGGTTATTACGGAAAATAATAACCTCAGAAAACTTTACGTTCAAAATCAGCTTATTAGCTAGAACAAAACTCGCAAATACTTCAACTCTTTCAAATCTTAATTGCCCACGTATTATACACATATTCAAATGAACAGAGTATCCAGTACATAGACTGTATCGTTATGTCAAGCAAACCAAGCCATGCAGTGAGTTCTAGCTTCAAAAAGTGATATCGAGTCATTGAGCTGGGCCGGTGACACGTACTGTAAAGTCATCGGAAAACAGCGAATGCACTTTAAGCCATGCCCATAGTCGCTCAATTTGCCAAGCTTCGAAGTCCTTAACGCCCATTCGTCTTTGTAACGAGTTGCTAAAGGAACAGACTGTATGATAAATCGTTTATCGATCTAAGTCAATCAAATCTGTCTTCAATTTAATATAAACATCGTCACCTAATATAGCATCACTTTCAGCTATTTCTGAGTTATCAGATAAAGTTCTTCGTCACTGTCGTCCATGACCGGCTGCATACTATTAGGATAAGATTTACGCGATCTAGCTTTACATGAACGCCTATTTTACATGGATTCATGATGCTTTGGCTTCATGATGCTTTGGCTTGACAATTACAGACAACAGCAGAATTAATTTTCCTTTACAAATGCAACAATACAGAGTGTCTCATAAAAGGCAAGCCATTAAAATTAAACCTATTCAATATATAGTTCCCCAGTTCATAAAAGATTTATGCCTAAACAATTAACGAAACGCAATTTCTGTAGAAAAAATATAGATTAACGAAACGCAAACTGTAGAAAAAATATAGAGAAAACCTCCGAAAAACAAAAGAATATGGTCTCATGAGCATATAAACAAGTTAAAGCCCTCGGGTATCAGTTTTTATTTAACTGTAAATTAACTGTTTATTAAACTCAAAAAAAAATCTCTTCCTCGTGCTTTAACCTATATGTACAAACTTGTCCTGATTGAGCTGAACTATCTTGATGATTATTATTATTTAGCTGCAAAATTAAGTCTGGTTGTCAGTGACGATACGAGCACTGACACGACAACAAAGCATAAATGTTACTTTGGTTTGCCTAACTTAAAAGAGGCTTAATTATTTACTCCTTATTCTTAGAGGTTGAAAAATGCAATCTTCATGATTTCTTGTCTTTATTCTACAAGAGTTTTGGGTGCCAAAAAGTTTCATTTTTATTTATAGAATAAACTGCGTTTAAGGCTTCCTCTACAAGCGCATATAATAGCGAGCTGATTTGTAAAAGCGATTCCTCACCCTGAAGACTGAACAACAAACGAGTAACGACCTTGGAATAAAAAGAGTAATAACTACTCCTTTGTGCATGGAAGACTAACAAGGCTATATCACAGCAAACTCTGAAACTGTTCTACTTAGAAACAGTGGCATAGCCAGTCCAAAAAATTTGTTTTGCTAAGCAAACTTCACGTTCGTATCATTATTCAATCATTCGAAAATTTTATGTTTTCATGGTCAGTGGATTTCAAATATTTGTATATAGATATAGACTAAATCGTCTTGCAACATTACTTTCTGGTGAGAAATAATCGACCGCAGCGTCATGAAACCACAACTGTGCTTAAAGAAGAAAGACTCTTAAATAAATATTAACTATAATACATGTTGCCAGAGTGAGACTAGGTAGTGAAGGCGAAAGTAAACCAAAGGGGTATAGCTGTATTCCATTCAATATTGTAGAAAATGTGCTTGAGCCAAAGGCACTCAAAATCATCTCTGTGGATGCTTAATTTGTGTGTCTTTACTTAATTCCCCCAAATGCTTAACTTAAAGATGTATTCAACTCTTTCCCAGCCGCCCTAAAAATTAATTTTGTCGTAAAATGCGTTACCTTCCAGAATTTTGAATTTCTTAAAGTTTCTCTTCAAGCTACATCATAACTACACACAATCAATCTTAAATATCTACGTTGACTTACATTGACGTTCTTCACAAAGCAGAGAACGATTTCAAGTTAATTCGGTATTCTTTTCCGCGAAAACTTAAATTCGCCATATATATATATATATATATATATATATATATATATATATATATATATATATATATATATATATATATATATATATATGTATATGTATATATATATATATATATATATATATATATATATATATATATATATATATATATATATATATATATATATAATATATATAATTATATATATAAACATCAAATTAAGACAAAATAAAAGGTGAATATATATTTAATCAAGACAAAATCATGCATTACTTCTACATTTCGGGGCACTGCCTCTTCTTCTTCTATGCTCACTTGTTTTACTGTAACCTGATTATATGTTAAAATTTGAATTTAGCTAACCTCAAAACGTCTATTGATTGCCAAGTTTTTCTTCAATGACTTTCGCGTGTTTTGACGCTATATAATTGTGATATTTGCGCACATGTGATGGTCGCATCAAAGTAAAACAGTCGCGTCAATAGTAAAACGGCACCAAAACGCTAAAATTTTAATTTAGTATTTAATTAACTTTCCTCAAAACTTTTACCATCGCCAAGTTTTTCCTCAAATGAAGATTGCGTGTAACAGCACTGTAAACACACAGCTGCATTTTTCAGTTAACTGCATGTGTTTTAAATGTCTGTTCATTTCCTGTTGTAAATGTAATTATCACGCTGCGCAATTAACAGACTAAATTTCAAGGAGCATTTGTCAGAAGAATTAGGGAAGCAGATCTGCTACAAATAGAAAACCGGACATAGAATTTGCAGCCTGGGCCTAGTTTCTTCTTTTACCCAGAAAAACATTGATATTGATATTGTAAGACATTATAGCAATGGCGAAATTTTTCCCTTTGGTGGCTTTTTGACCGAGAAAATGTTGTTGAAATCACAGCGATTTTGGTAAGTATCAAAGCTCTAACTTCGGTTGAATATTTTGTCTTTGTAAATTGCACTAGAGCATTAGTTTTAAGGTATTTTCATTCGTGGTAAGGTGGTCTTTTATTATCATTTTTGCATGCTAGCAAAAGTTCGTTTGTGTGTATTGAATAATTTTGTAAAGGCATTTGTAGCAGATGTGCTACATTGCCACGTAGCGGTCACTAGTGCTCATGTTACAAGTGCATTATATTTCTAGTGAAATGCACACCGTCTGCTGTATTTTATTGCAATTTTGTTTGAGTGTAATTCACCATAAGTCAATATTGATTCTTATTTTCAAACTTGGTCGCCTTGACTGCCCTTTTCGAAATCTTTTAGGTATATAATTTACAACCATTTTATGAACTCTTCTATGTATACTGTGTTGAGTATATTACTAGATGAAACAATTGCATATTTTTTAATTATTTATACCATGTATACTGACTGCAAACTCTTAGCTGAATAGTGCAATATATGTATTTTTTAGAATATGGCTAGACACAATCCTAAAAAAATCACTTTTGAAGATACCTTTGATAACATTTTGTATTGCAATGATTCTGAGTTGGAATATCTTAGCTCTGGCTATGAAAGTAAAGAATATGTTGAATACAATGACTATGGTGGTGACATAGTCAACAGTGATACTGAACATACGGACGGTGGTAGTATTAGTGATGATAATTCTTCCAGTGAAAATGGTGGCAGTGCAAATCCAAGAAGCCAATCAAAAGTGAAGAAAACATTTCGATGGAGAAAGAGAGACATGATGCCAGCAGATTCGACGCGTATGAGCAAGTAGAAGATGACATCGAAGAGACCAAGTCACCACTTCAATATTTTAAGCAGTTTTGGCCAGATGAGATCAATGACCTGGTGGTAGAACAGTCTAGCTTCTACAGAACACAGAAATCAGGTACGTCAATAAACACTTCAACCAATCAGATGGAAAAATTTATTGGCATGCACATCAAGATGGGTGTCATAAGACTTCCATCATATAAGTTATACTGGTCACAGAAGTTAAGGTACCCTGCCATAGCAAACCAAATGCCTCATCTCCTTGTATCGAATCAAGATCAAGACAAGGAGATGGTATATCAAGATATTTTGACACCTAGTCAAAATGGCGAATGTAAATGCCTGGCTCCTCTACTGCAGGCATTGTGATCAATTAGGTATTCCAGAAAAACAAAGGTTGTCTTCACTGAACTTTGCTTTGGAAATTGCTTGGGAGTGTTTGATCACAGCCAACAAAGAAGTCCCAATGGAAACATTTACTGGAAAGCCAGGCAGACCAAGCAAAAGGAAATCTGGTAATGGAGAAGGTTCATCAAGTGAAGGTTCATCAGCCATGGTTGGTCGCAAACCCACCACCACATCACCACCAAATGATGCCCAATATGATCAGGTAGGACATTGGCCAAAACCAACAAATCATCGCAGTCGGTGTCGTTTTTGCAAAAATGGATTTTCAGAAATCTTTTGTAGCAAATGTAACACTTGCCTATGTTTGAGGGAGGGGAAAAACTGTTTTCTGGACTATCATACTAGATAAATACTTCTTGAACTGTTTATATGAAAGTTACATGAATATATTTTTTGTGTGACAGTTGAACAGTTGAAAGAATATAGTGTCACACTTGTATAAATTATGTGACAGTTGCATGAATTTAGTTTCAAATATATATATATAAAATTACATGAATATAATTTCAATTTTAGTGTTTAGTAATGTTCTTGGTTTTATTGTAAAAGTGTATTTTCAAGTAAATATACTTAGGATTCTTCATTCACATATTCTGTCAATTTGTTGTATCTTTTTCACCTTTTGGCAGCAATGTAGTAGATCTGCTACAAATTATTTCCCCTCTCAAAAGTGAAAAAAAAAGTCCCATTTTTATTTGATTTCTAGGTCAATTTCTAAATATATTTTGAAAGAAAATATTTTTTCAACAAAATTTCAATAATTGCCGCCTAAAGGGTTAGGGAAAAAGTTTTATCATGATTAGTATAGAAGAATTCATATAGCTAGATTTTCTAGTAAGTTTCTATTAAGATATATTTATTTAGAGTTACTACTCAAAAGTTTGAATACAAGTGTGAAATATAGTTTCATGTATTGGTAAAGTGATACCTATAGCTTTCTTTGGTTATTCTTTCATTGTTAAAAATTCTGACGTGCATCTTCTAAGGTCTTTGCACACTCGCAATTAAAATAGTACCAGTAGAACATGCATATAGCCTCAAATCAAGGAAATTCATTGGCATATAGTTAACTAAGCAGATCAGCAGGTGCATTCAAACTTTTGAGCAGAAACTGTATACATATATTAAGCAAAACAGCTATGAAGGAAAACTAGGTTAGTTAGGTTAGTTTGTTTTAAAATATCTTATGTTACCATGCATGAAAAACACGAAGTTAGAAGCAGGAGTTTGTTGAACCTGACGCCAAAGAAATGAAAAACGAAAAGGTGTAAAAATAAAGAAAATACAGAGTCCACGGTAAAATGTAGAAAGTACAGCCGAGTCTAAACATATCTAAAAGACGGAATCGTTTTGAGAACAAGAAGTCTGTCTAAAATTATATTGAGAACATGGAGCGTGGCGTTAGTTTATTCTGAGCTAAAGTTGGTATATGCATGTAAATATGTAGAAGAACATTAGATACGACGATTTTCAAGAAGCAACAACTTGCTCTTCACACTGCTAATAAATATGTGTTTTGCTATACAGCTGGTTTTGCAGCCATTTTTCAATTAAATTTTTCTTCATTTAATAAGCTGTGTCTCAGTGAGCGACGCAGTCGAACGTGAGTCGGGATACGTACATTACCATGCAGCTGCACGATGTTTCTACCATGTACCGTAGAACATCGGTGATTGAGATGGGCATGTTCGTATATCCGGCTTCATGAAATGAAACAGATTTTTTCGTCTATTTTCAATGAAAATAATAATCACAATAATATAAAATAATAATATGAAAACACAATATAAAATAATAATAATATAAAAGATAATAACAATATAAATATAATATAAAATAATAATATGAAAACACAAGTTAATGTTCAAAATACGTTCCATATTTTTTTAAAACTCGTTTTTGTAGAAAAAACCGTCTCAAGCCATTCAACTATACGAGTTGAACAAATCGTCTCTCAAACAACTTCTATTTTTGCAGTGTAGTTTTATATTAAATTCAACACATAGAATGCTACGTAATATTATTAAATGACTGGACTTACATAAGCTTCGCCGAAAATTCGAGGGTACTTTTTACGACAGCTTAAAATAATAATGAGCATTTTTAAAAAATATTTGAAACTTTCAAGTCAGATTATTTCTAATGTTGAAAAACTAAGGCCTGTAACATGTCGCTAAGACATTTTTTGCAAAAACCCTTTTACCTATTGACAACACCATTGGTATATAATAAAAATTTTCCCCATGAATTAAATTTGGCGAAATCAAATTTCAAAACACGATGACGCGTAAACAAGTCTTTTATCGGGTCTAGAAGCGTGTATAATAGCATGCTGATTTGTAAAAACAATTTCACCCCCTGAATACTGCACAACAAACGAGTAACGACCTTGGAATAAACCAAGGCTATGTTTATTTACAACAAATTTTAAAATTTTTCCGCTTAGAGATATTGTCGTATTTCATCATCATTCATTAAAAAGTTGTCATCATTATTCACTCATTCGGAAATTTTATGTCTCCATGGTCAGTGAACTTCAAATATTTGTATATAGATACACTAAATCTGCAACACTACTTTCTGCTGAGAAATAATTAACCGTTGCGTCGTGAAACCACAACTACGCTTAAGAAGAATTGAAGAAAAACTCTTAAATAAACATGAACTATAATACACGTTGCCAGAGTGAGACTAGGTAGCGAAGGTGAAAGTAAACGAAAGAGATATAGCTGTATTGCAATTCAATATTCTGGAAAATGTGCTTGAGCCAAAGGCACTCAAAATCTTCTCTGTAGATGCTTAATTTTTGTGCGTTTACTTAATTGCACCAAATGCTTAACTTAAAGATGTATACAACTCTTTCCCAGCCGCCCAAAGAATTAATTTTGTTGTAAAATGCGTTACCTTCCGGAATTTTGAATTTCCTAAAGTTTCTCTTCAAGCTACATCATAACTACACACAATCAATCTAAAATATCTACGTTGACTTACATTGACGTTCTTTACAAAGCAGAGAACGCTTTCAAGTTAATTGGGTTTTCTTTTCCACGAAAACTTAAATTCCCCATTATATATATATATATATATATATATATATATATATATATATATATATATATATATATATATATATATATATATATATATATATATATATGTATATATATATATATATATATATATATATATATATATATATATATATATATATATATATATATATATGTATATATATATATATATATATATATATATATATATATATATATATATATATATATATATATATATATATATATATATATATATAGGCGAGTGTCAGTAAATATACTAAGTCTAGAATCATATGAATAGAGTGCTCGATACAAAAGTAGAGCGATATATATATATATATATATATATATATATATATATATATATATATATATATATATATATATATATATATATATATATATATATATATCCAAAAAATAGGTCAAATAGATCAATATCCCTGTACTACAAAATTGTGTTTACGAAACTAGTTAGTAATAAAGATGCCTAGTGGAATTTGTTGAGTCGTATAAATAAATTATATATAATTATATATATATTTATAATTATATATAATATATATATATATATATATATATATATATATAATTATATATAATTGTAAATTATAAATAATCATATATATATATATATATATGATAAAAATATAGGTGCAATGCCTGGTTAAAAATTTATTAAAACTAATATGAAATTTCTACAGGCATAAAAGAGAAAATATTTATTCCCAAACGTTTCGCCAGCTAAGGCTTCATTAGTGGAGTGCTGAAATGAAATATCTAGATCCTATATATACAAGTAATACTAATTAAAATCCTATACTGAAATAAATGAGTGAATTAAAACAATATACATTGTTCTGTAGATAGCAATAGAGTACTCAAACACTAATTATTCTTCCCACGCAGTCATTCATTAACTTGTCACCACGATTTTGAATTTCAAATGCTTCAATGTATTTACGTTCTGAATGTTGTGGTATATTAGCATGCAAAATCCTCCAATTGATATCTGATAAAGTAGGGGTTCAATTCTTGTGAGAAAGAAGATGTTTGTAGACAGTTTGTTTAGTTGTAATATGTTCCTTGACGCGCGATCCTAGTATCCTACTGTTCTGCTCGTTTCTCCAACATAAACAATACCGCATTGTTCACATGTAATCTCGTATACAACGTTCTTAATCTGGCATCGATTTGATCTTTTAGCTGATTTGCATGTTTGACAGCTTTGTGGGCATTCTAATCTGTCTTTTCTTGGAGCATATCTATATATATATATATATATATATATATATCTATATATATATATATATATATATATATATATATATATATATATATATATATATATATATATATATATATATATATATATATATATATATATATATATATATATATATATATATATATATATATATATATATATAACACGTTCTAGAGCAAAGTGAAATATTCTATTTTCCAAATTTCTGGCAAAATGGTACAATTTTCCCTAGTTTTTGCAGAAAATTTTGTTAATTACTTGCCAATAATTAGAATTTTATTGCATTCTGGCAACGCTATAAGATGTCATGGAAGAAATGTAAATATTTTGAAATAATTGTCCACAAATATACATGACAAGCCAAATTGAACCATTGACAAATAACTCAGTTTTTACAAAATATAGAATGAATCAGGAACGAGAAAAAATGTCAAAGTCAATTATTGTAAATACAGTGATATTTGTCCAGAAAGTGTAATTTTGTCATTACCAATATTACATGCTACATTCATTTCTTGCAACACGTAAAAAATAGTTGCTAAAACGGTGCTATATTTTCCCCCTAGCTTCGTAAAGTACATTGCGTTTTCAACGGCAACTTTAGCACTGCACTTGCAGTGACAACTTTGGCTCTGCATTTGCAGCGACAACTTTGGCTCTGCATTTGCAGCGACAACTTTGCCTCTGCATTTGCAGCGACAACTTTGGCTCTGCATTTGCAGCGCCAACTTTGGCCCTGCATTTGCAGCGACAACTTTGGCTCTGCATTTGCAGCGACAACTTTGGCTCTGCATTTGCAGCGACAACTTTGGCTCTGCATTTGCAGCGACAACTTTGGCTCTGCATTTGCAGCGACAACTTTGGCTCTGCATTTGCAGCGACAACTTTGGCTCTGCATTTGCAGCGACAACTTTGGCTCTGCATTTGCAGCGACAACTTCAGTTGGCTCTGCATTTGCAGCGACAACTTTGGCTTTGCATTTGCAGCGACAACTTTGGCTCTGCATTTGCAGCGCCAACTTTGGCACTGCATTTCCAGAGACAACTTTGGCTCTGCATTTGCAGCGACAACTTTGGCTCTGCATTTGCAGCGACAACTTTGGCTCTGCATTTGCAGCGACAACTTTGGCACTGCATTTGCAGCGACAACTTTGGCTCTACATTTGAACGTATGAAAACTAAATGTTTCTATGACTCTACTTCGATCGGCTACTGTTATTAGTGCAGTCATTGTTTCAATCTTTGGGTAATTAACCTCGCTTTGACTTCAGATTTTTCAATGATAATACATTTTCTTCTTGTCATTTGACATGCCACTCCACAAGATCCCACGCCACTGCAAGCGTCAATGAGACAATGACATAGGATGAAGCATCTGCCTTGAGAGACTCTCGTATAGTTTGATGGGCTTTTGTTGACCATAAGAAATACCAGTGTCTTTTTCTTTTGCTATTGCATCCTCAGGACAGGAAAGTAAGCTTGTCGTTTTTATACATTTTGATGTCTTAGTGACTACAAATGGCCACGTTGTGCAGGTAGGAAGACATCGCTCTATAAAGTAGAGAACCATTGCTAGCTACGTCTCTGCTTTGTGATAAACGTGTTGTAATGCACACTTCCCCAGGGTTAAGATTTCCTGTTCACATTTCATGCATATCTTACTGTATTCAAACCTAAATTCCTCCAAAAAAATATTGTTCTACTTTTAGAATACCTTTTTAGAATTGCTTCTGAGTTGTGATAATAGAATATTTCCCACACCAACTCCAATTGTTGCAACACGTTTCCAATCATATCCATTTGTCTGACCATGAGATCCACGGGGTTGGTCACAGGAAATAAAATGAATCTTGCTTCCATCACGTTGTTTCTGAGATTGTTCCCCTGACTAGCTTTAAAAAATGGCTTACATTGTCTGCTGTCTAGTTCTGTAAAGATAAGTATTACTGTTAATTTATGCACAATAATATTGCAATCCATTCCATTTGCATGCCGTAACGAGGGAGTATGAAGCAAGCGAGCAAGGCAGCGCACTAATTATATACTCAGTATTTAAAGAGCAACAACAAAGATTACAATATTGAGTGGTCAACGATCGCCCGAGCGAAAGCCTATAACAACAGGGCAAAGCGCTGTAACCTGTGCGTTACCGAAAAACTGTGCATTATAAATGCAAACAGTGCCAGCTTGCTAAATAAATGGAACGAACTAATATCAAAATGTCGACATAAAAACACATTTTACATTAAAAACGATAAGAAGGAAGTTACGTAATAGTATAAAGAACAATGAAAACGAAGTCTGATCATAAAGTACATTCATGCAAATCTCCTTTAAATTTTATATGCCTTCCTTGCTGCATAAACACAAAGCTCGTACTAAGGCATGGTAGATAAAAAAAGGTAACGTGTGTATAGTTATCTCAGACTACGGGTGCTTGTTGGAAGTCTCAAAATCATGTCAGGAAAATGAGTAATTTTTGTGAGAATCCATGACAATAAGTGTAAGATTTAACGATAATAACAGCATAATTACTTCCCATTACAAATGCAATAAAAACGATGCAACATGTCAATTTTTCTTACCTTTAATGATTCGCTTTTTGTTTTACTTGCGCTAATGTCGTTAACGGCAGAGAGTTCTTAGTCATTGCTCTTTGCACAACCTGTGCTCTTTTCAATAAAAATACCTTCGTCACTCTGTACGAACCACCATTTTGCGCGGTCGTGTCGCTCAACATTCTTTTTCGGAGTACTAGTTCTTTTTGATGGCATTGCGTTTGCAGTTAGCTATATTTTCTTGCCAGCTATAAGGCAACTAAGTTGAACGTACCCCGAGTACTCGCTCGCACGGAATGAGCAGAGAGAAGCAACTATCCGAATTTTATTTTGCAAAAACAAAAGAGGTGGCAAGGCTATCTAACGGATTTGAGGTGTGGCGGCATGTAATGTGCTCTGGCACATGTCAACACTATCTACCGTGTTGACGATGTAGGTCTTGCCGGCCAAGAAAATATTTGTCAACAATAATGTCCCCACCAGGCGGTAAATATCTGCTCTTATTATATGGTTATGAGTGTTTTACTGAAAACTAAAAAAACTTGTATTTTCCATATTTTTACTAGTGAAAAAATATGTAACACACAAAAAACTTGTGCGTATTTCCGCGGGATTTATGTGTGTTCTAGTTCCGACTTCTGACCATATATGAAAAGAATATCGTGTTGAAATCAATATTTTAGGAACGAGCGCAGTGAGTAAGTCAAATATTGTTTTGATTAAATAATAGAAAATACAATATTCATATGTTCGCGCCACGTACTATGTAATGTCCTTTATACATTTTGTGTTTTGGCAGGTTTGTTCATAGCATACTCCACATATTCAGCCTACAAAATTGCGAGTTTGGGAAATTTAAAAGGGCTTTTAGTTTTGCCCAAATGTGTCGCTAAAATTTTGTTAAGGAAAGTTAAAGAATAATTAAATTTCATTGTAAGGTGAACAAGAAGTACCCTCCCGTTATCTTTCACGCCGAAAAAATGGATAATTTGTTCCTATTTTTAACGAAAGCACACCCCGGGATGTTTGACAACTTCCCGCAGAAAAGAAATAACAAACACGATGATGATTGATATAATTGTGGCAAACTGAGTGCAACACAGCACCTTGGTAGAAAGCAAAAACTCTGGCAACTGTTGGCTAAATTAGATGTATTTTATATCTTGCAATCCATCAAGCGTGCTTTAAGTCCAGTATGGACTTAAACACGAGTGATCTGCTGGAACCAGACATGGATGAACAAGCCAGCCAACTTTCGTTAACGCCGTTCACAAGTCCTAGCAGTAAAAGTTCACTGGCCACGAGTGACCTGTTAGAGGTAGATATTGACGTCGAGAGCTGCAGTGAAGTCCTTGAATCAAGTGTTACGACATACGAAGAAGCTGAATTAGATTCAACGGTCTTTGATGACGACTTTGGTTTCACCCCAATTGTTTACACAAGTGATGAATGCAATGCAGAAGGTAAGAACATACAACGTTCATAGAATGATGACCTGTGTTGCCCAATACATAACTGATCGCGAACATTAACCTAATTTCATTTTACAATACATGCATGTGTATCCACTTTTATTCAAGTTGCTTAAATGGAACTAAATAACTACAATTAAGAGAAATATTATGCATTCACAAACTGAGTAGATGCTTCTGTATATGTGTAGTTTGAGAGTCGCGATCAAAGTATAAAAACTGATAAGTAGGATTTTGACAATTCTGAAATTTTTTGTAGTGCATTCTTATTCCTAGTTTATACAACATCTTTTAGAGTCACAAAATGATTCACATGTGGAACAAGCACCTAAATCGTCGAACTCGGGGAAAACTCGCGAAGACTGTTGTCCCTTGAAAGGTACATTTTTTTACCTAAATTTAAACAAACAAAAACATTGCAAAGCAAGGCACATTCATGAAAGGATGCTAGTCCAACGGGGAGCAAAAATTTGTGCATTTTTACATGAACGCGTAACACACATGTTGATCGAGAAGAAGACCAAATATCACGAAACATTTCTGTGGGCCACAGAATGACTGAAAATCGCCTACCAGCGCACACACGATCTATGAGGATGATAGACGCCAGAATCAAGCTGTAAACTTATTAACTTGCTCTGTGTATGTTGCCGCAGATCGATTGGATATCAAAAGAGTGACATTATCAGAAATTTTGCGTTCAGACAAAATACAAAACCAATACGGTCATACATAAAGTAGATTGGGTGTTTTACTTACATAGCTTTGTTATTAGTCAACTTACGTTGCAAATTACATTGATAATCCAAATTTCTTTTTTAACATTGAACTATTGAATTCATGGTACAGAAATGCGAAACACAACAAATTACTTGTTTGTTATGACCTGATTCATCGAATACGAATCATATTGGACATTAATCGTATAACCAATTAATAAAAGTTCATGCGTTTAAGTATTTAAACCTGATCCAGCTCTATATACCATAAGTGTATATGGGGTCTTGAAAACGAACCGCACATTTGTGTACTTTGAAATGGAGTGCCCTCAGTTTCACAATACAAGGATCAATTAATGTATCGTTTTCAACGTCGCCGTCGGTTATTAACTTGTAGAAGCAGTAAATGTCAGTCTGAACAAAACTCATCAACTGGAAAAGCAGAGAAGTTGAAATCAATCGATGAAGGTATTTATTGAATAGGCTTATATTGTGAACTTCCATAAGGAAACAAAAGTTAATGATTTTCTGATAAAACATTTTCAAATATCGTTGGTTATCCGTTTGTTATCGTTAAAACGAATTAGCATTTCGTTCACAGATTTTTCAGATCTTTAAACGTTCATAATAGAGCGGTTAGGATGTCAGAAAAGATCATTATAAAAATGTCACTAAAGCGTTTATCAAATTGTTAGAAATGTTACTAAAACGTCTTAGAAGCATCGCACAAAACGTTCACATAAGTCATAAGTCATAATTGTCTGTAGCTACGTCTGGTTGGGTCAAATTGCGGCACCGAGTACATGGATTGTTTACAGCCCGGGCTGAGTTTCCGTCCGGTTTGTCGAGCTAAAATTTCAACTCGGCTGAAGACTAAAATCGCAATAAAATTCAGCGAGCGATTACATCCCGGTTTAAGCTACACGGCAAAAAAAAATTAGGAGTTGAGGATTAAACAATGTTGTGCTGCCCATGTTGTTCTATTTTGTCAACAATATTGTTCAGCACTGTTATACCGGATTGTGGGCTGCATTCAGGCTCAACAACTTGTTCAGTATTCAAAACCTGTAAGCATATATCAAAAAACGAATTCATCAGTGCGAACACAAATTTATTAACGCAAACAAAAGTGCTCACTGGGCTATGCCTATGCATTGTGAGTATCAGAGTAGGAGTTATTCACGGATCACTATGTAGTGTCATTGCTATAGCTTACGTGTTGAACAAAATTTCAACTTCTGTTCTCAACGTGGGCACTGGGCAGGCAGTATACCATTGATAATCAAGGTCCATTATCAGTCACTAGAACCTTGCGTCAACCAAATTCCAAGTCGTAATACTAAGTCAAAGCCGCCCACAAGTATGTCGTCTCAAAACGTTTGAGGAAGTTCAAAACAGCGAAAGAAAAGGAAAGAGCTTCTTATTTGTACGGGGAAAGAGATCGAAACGCGCAAGGCTAGACCCGAACGTTTCGTTGCTTGCGGAGCGAGAAGTGGCTGATAACGGACATTTAATTTATTATCAATAGTAATCACAATTGCCTGCCAGCTTTGAGAGCAGACCTTGAAATTTTGTTCAACACGTGAGCTACAACAATGTCAAAACATTGTGATCCATGAAATTCCTGCTCTGATACTCACAATGCAGCACACGTGTTATCGCCTCGAGAAAATGCCCCCATAGTGATATATTATGTATTTTCCCTGGTACTTTGTGAAACCGACATTAATTACTGTCGCTAATAAATTTGTGTTTGCGCTAATAAATTTGTGTTTCCTAACAAATTTGTGTTCGCTCTAATAAATTCGTGATCGCGCTAATAAATCCGTGTTCGCGTTAATAAATTTGTGTTTTGATACACGCTTACTCGATTTGCCCTTGTCGGTCACCGTAGAGTACACACAGAGTGCATGTTATTTTGCCGTACAAAAATCAATCTGCAATGCGAAAGGCCATGTCACGCAGCTATTTAGATTCATAAAAATATAGTCGGTTCGGGTGAAAATACTTCAAGCGGGTGAATGCTACTAATGCTTAGAACGCCTTTGCTATAGTATAGATATTGCCGTTCGTCATCGTTTAACTGACCAAATATCGTTAACATTTCTTTCTACCATGAATATTCAGTATATAATTAATTTCATAGTAGAATACAAATAACCCGGTAATTGTTCTAAATGAATCAATTTTAGTATACGTACACTACAATGCTGCCCAAAGGAATGCACAAGTGCAATGGACTTCCCTAACATGGTATTAGCAAGGAATTCATTTCAGCAGTTATCTTCCATGGGAAAGAGTCAGTGGCTATTAGATTATTTAACAGATCATTCAAATGACAGGTATTTTGCGACTTAACAAAATCCACGTGTTTCCCGTTTCACATTTTGTATAGTTAGTGTCCGGAGCGTCTGTTAAGGGCAAATTCTTACAGTTTTTTTTAACAAAAATCGTCAGGAACGTAACTGAGAGTAGTTTGCATTTAATATGAGAGATTTCAAACTTGTCATCGAAGGTTTGCTAGGGCAAGAAGATATAACGAATTGGCAAAATTATAGCCTCTTATTACCTCAGCACCTAACAATGGATCTGTCAATTCGTTAAAATGACAACTAATCGTCTAATAATGCGTTAGTATACAGACTTAATTTTATGCTAGTTTACAGGGTTGCGAATGTATAAATTGCATACTTTAAAGCCTTTATCATATTAAAGCGATTTACTGGACTATGCACGCTGAAAATTCCATATTATTAGCCCCGTAAATCGATTCCGTATAGCACCTGTAAGATTTGCTGAGTGTTTTTGAAAATAGACAGTGTGTCTGCAGCCCCATATTATCCTAAACACCTTGTTTGCCAGAAAAACCATTATATATTACTATTTCTACTGCGTTTAATAGGGATGGCACAACCTACCTAGTGAGAGGGTATTCAGTCTGTAGAGCTTCTTGGATGGCAATACACGCTATTTCACAAAGTTTAATGGCAAAACTCGTGTCAATGCACAAGAATGGTTTCCAAACAACGAGAAGCCCTGATAAAGAAAAGACGAAGACAAAAACTTATATCGCCAAAGCATGGATGGAATCGTCCTTCCAAAAAATGGGAGATAAAATGCCGGACAGTCCAATCATTCACAGTCGATATAAAATTCAACTTATCACACAGTTTTCAGGACCTGAGTTTGTGCTTGATTTACGCAGTGGGAGTGTTTATATATCTGGGTATTGGCGCTACATTTGAGTGCCCAAATATTTTAGTTATTAATTAATGTTATATCATTTTGATAGCCAAAATATTCTAGATATTAAAGCTTGTTATATCATTTTCATAATGTTGGCGCTGCATTTGCAGTGCCAAATATTTTAGATAACAATGAAAGTTATATCATTTTCGTAATTTTTGTTGCTGCATTTGCAGTGCCAAAATGTTCTTGATATTAATCCATGTATATCATATTTGTAATGTTGGCGCTGCATTTGCAGTGCCAAAATATTTTAGATGCTGATGAAAGTTATATCATTTTCATAATTTTGTCGCTGCATTTGCAGAGCCAAAATGTTCTAGATATTAACTCATGTATATCATATACATTCATAATGTTGGCGCTGCATTTGCAGTGCCAAAATATTTAAGATACTGATGAAAGTTATATCATTTTCATAATTTTGTCGCTGCATTTGCAGAGCCAAAATATTTTAGATACTGACGAAAGTTATATCATTTTCATAATTTTGTCGCTGCATTTGCAGAGCCAAAATATTTTAGATACTGATGAAAGTTATATCATTTTCATAATTTTTGTCGCTGCATTTGCAGAGCCAAAATATTTTAGATACTGATGAAAGTTATATCATTTTCAAAATTTTTGTCGCTGCATTTGCAGAGCCAAAATGTAATAGATATTAACCCATGTATATCATAATTATTCATAATGTTGGCGCTGCATTTGCAGTGCCAAAATATTTTAGATAATAATGAATGTCATATCATTTCCATAATTTTGGTGCTGCATTTGCAGTGCCAAAATATTTTGAATATCATATTATAAAAATATTGTTATTTTATGGTTGTTATTGACGTCGCCTATTAAACAGAAAAAACTCCATTTTTGCAACAACGTTTTTTTTGTGGCGAAAAACCATTTAAAATTTCCATTTTATCTTTAAAGAAAATAATTTTGCAATTGTGTTGCCATTATT
This sequence comes from Muricea muricata, assembly GCA_963855995.1. Classification (NCBI taxonomy): domain Eukaryota; kingdom Metazoa; phylum Cnidaria; class Anthozoa; order Malacalcyonacea; family Plexauridae; genus Muricea; species Muricea muricata. The sequence goes on from OY979716.1 coordinate 2,563,593, forward strand.
CGAGAAAATGATAAAATAATGCAGGAATTTTACTAAATAGAATATTTCACTTTGCTCTAGAACGTGTTATATATATATATATATATATATATATATATATATATATATATATATATATATATATATATATATATATATATATATATATATATATATATATATATATATATATATTATATATATATATATATATATATATATATATATATATATATATATATATATATATATATATATATATATATATATATATATGAATGGATGTGAGGTACCATGTCTGGATAGTTTATGAACTTGGCTTATAAGATTTCTTCAGACATAAAAATACACAAGGTATATTTCCCAAACGTTTCGCCTATTACGGCTTCTTCAGTGGAATGTTTGTACAATAATATTTCCTCCTATTTATATAAACCTAATTAAAATACTAAATTTACAATGATGAATATGCTGATATATATGAAAACATGCAAAACATACAATAGATTTATTATTACACAGTGTAGAATACTATACCATGTTAATAGATTAAAATGATTCAAACATGTGATTAGTTAATTGTCCCGTAGCTTAAATACTATACAATGTCTGAAGAAATCTTATAAGCCAAGTTCATAAACTATCCAGACATGGTACCTCACATCCATTCATATTATCGTACAGCGAAGAAAATTATTCGTCATCTCAGTAATATTTCCTTCTTACGTACGTGCAAGTCACTAAATGTTATACCTAATGGTCTACGAGCTAAAAACAAACTTGCAAACACCACCGATTGTCCAGCAGCCAAGAAACTAACACAACAACATAGCAGACAGTGGTTGCAATTAGCAATCAATACTCAATATCATCGCTTACACAAGACTCGCAAGTACGTATTCCCACTGATTCAACACGAAGATCAAGAAATTGTACGCTTCCAAAACTCCCTAAACGAGACCAAACAACGTAAACTCCAGCAACTACTGAACCGACAATGTTACCACATTTCGTCAACATCAACTTCCAACAAGCCACAAGGATTCAAAAACATATCGTCTCAAGCGTTGAATGATGGCCTTAAAAATATTCTGGAAAAGGGCCCCTCCTTCGTAAACGCCGAACCTAAACATCTCCCCAGACTTAGTTTATTAGCTAAAGCCAGTCTTCAAAATGCTACAGACCAACTCAAACGCCAAAATATTCCTGACAACGCCATAAATGAATTCAAAGGAGGGATGGCTCGCGTGATCGAAGAAGGTAATAAGCATGGCAAAAAGATTCTTAAAAATAAATCACTGACCTATGATTTACCACCTAAGGACATAGTTATCACCCCCACGGATAAGACTAAACGATTACTTGCTTTGGATTCAACATCATATTATGATATGCTACATAGATCAACAACAGAGACAGGAAATTATAAAGTATTGAATAGACTAAATCTACCGAGGACGGAACAAATAAATTTTAATACTCGTTTGAACAAGGTTACTAACAAATACCGACACAAGAACCCCAAGTTATATAAGGACCTTAAAGCTACCATCTGCAGTGAACCACTACCCTGCTCGGCCTACTGTTTACCCAAAGATCATAAAGAGGGATCCGAACTTAAAGGCAGACCTATACACGCAGCTACAGATACACCCGCAACTTCTCTCTCCAAGTACCTAGCCAAATCACTACAAGAACTTTTAAAACATATTCCAGCTCATTTAAAAAATACTGATGAATTTATCAATTTCATCTCCAATACGGACAGCAATTCAGTACAGGGTTTCTGCAGCTTAGACGTATGTAACTTATATGGGTCTATACCTTTGACTGATATAGACGATCATACTCCCAGCATTTTCACAGTTGCACGACGCTTCTTCCACCAATATAAAGCTGATTGCCGATTGCATGCCCTTAGCGACGAAGATTTCGAAGAACTTGTTCGTCTTTGTCTGACTAGCGACCGGGTTTTGATTGACGGCAAGGGCTACAAACAACAATCAGGTTTGGCCATGGGGAACAACTTGGCCCCCATTTTAGCGACTATATATATGAACGAACTCGACAATCAAATTTTAGTTAAGTCTAATGGACTTGTCACTCTCAAGCGATTTATCGACGATTATTTTGCTTTCCTGTTATGTATAGACCTTTCAGGACAAAAGCTTTTAACACTAGCTAATAACCTAAACAGCGCAATTAAATTCACACTTGAACTGCCAAATAACAACCAATTACCTTTTTTGGATACCCTTGCTACTTGGAACCCCGATACTAAAATATTCACTACAACCCTCTACATAAAACCAATTCACAGTCGATGCATTATACACCATGGGACAGCCACGGGTCAATATCCTCTAAACGAGTCATAGTAACTGGGGAAGTAAACAGAGCTATTAAATGTTCAACTGATTCCACAACACAAAAGAAGTCACTTAATCTTATTACGGAGTTATTCACCGCCAATGGATATCCCAAAACATTCATTAAATCCATAATTAGAAGAACGATTCATAAAAACAGACAACGGCATAATAAGCAAGATAATGAACCGGAGGAATCAGAACAACAGCAATTTACTTATGTAAAGCTACCATTTATCAACGAAGGATTAAAACGGCAGGCTATAAGTATAGTAAAGCGATCACGAATACCGAATATAAGATTACAATTTATCAACGGCCAACCCCTTTCTAAAGTTTTTGCTCCACCAAAGACCAAACAGAACTGCCAGAGTGAATGTGAAATGTGTAAGTTATCTTCTAAACCGAACCTTTGCCTTAAGAAGAATGCAGTTTACAAAATTGAATGTTCAATATGTGGAATTGTTTACATTGGAGAAACGGGGCGAACAATTGGATCACGGATCAAAGAACACTTAACAATGGAAAAGCAGACGGTTTACAAACATTTGGAATCCCACAAGAAATCAAGGTTACCTACAATAAAGTGGAAGATTTTACATGCTAACATTGTGAACGACGCGGAGAGGAAATACGTCGAAGCTTTTGAAATACAAAAACATTCTGGAGACTTGATGAACGGCTGTACTGGTAGAATAATTAGTGTTTGAATTATTTTAACCTATTAACATTGTATAGTATTTAAGCTACGGGACAATTAACTAATCACATGTTTGAATCATTTTAATCTATTAACATGGTATAGTATTCTACACTGTGTAATAATAAATCTATTGTATGTTTTGCATGTTTTCATATATATCAGCATATTCATCATTGTAAATTTAGTATTTTAATTAGGTTTATATAAATAGGAGGAAATATTATTGTACAAACATTCCACTGAAGAAGCCGTAATAGGCGAAACGTTTGGGAAATATACCTTGTGTATTTTTATGTCTGAAGAAATCTTATAAGCCAAGTTCATATATATATATATATATATATATATATATATATATATATATATATATATATATATATATATATATATATATATATATATATATATATATATATATATATATAATTGTGCAAAATACCTCAAAAACTTACCACTACAGTCTGTTTCATCCAAAGGGAATCTTCAGGTGGTAGACAAATTTCGAAAATGTGCGAGCTTCTTTTATGCTCAAGGCGGAAACGTGGGCGCGTGGGTGGTTGAATGTCATGCATTCCTTTCTTTGTTTAGGTTGTTTACCTGAAATCTGATTTTGTGTTGGCAGGCCGAAACTATTTCCGATCTTTTGTTAAGCAAGCAATTGTTTTTTTCTTTCAAAATACTGATTTTTTCCTCCAAACATAAATTACATCTTTTGGATCCTCCCGTGTAAGAAATAGACTTTTTTATTATGGACCATTTTATGGTGAAATCTGTTTTCTTTTGCTTTAAGTGCCAAACGTGTTTCGAAAGTTCCGTCTCGTTCGAATATTTTTTGTGTGTGAAAGATTTGGTATGATTCCTGTATCGCTCTTTGAATGTGTTTGAGGTCATGCCAATGTAGTGCTTTGTGTCCTGTGTGTTGCCTGTCAAAATTGTTGCTTTGTATACAATGTCCTTACTCATGCACTTGTTCTGCAATGGGCATGTGTGCTTGTTCCTACAGTTACAGTTCTCTGTGCTAATGTCTTGTGGTTGGCTTTTCCTAATTATGCGTGTGTTGTGACTTGTGATAATTGACTTAACGTTGTTCATGCAGCTGTAACTGACCTTAACTGTGTTCCTATTGAAAATCTTGTGTAACTTGTTGCCTATTGGAAAGTGCGTGTCTACAAGCTTGAGGAAACTGCGTGCGATGTTTGTCTTGACATTTTTGCTAAATGGAGGGTTAAACCAAATGATGTTGCGTTGCCTGTTCCTGCGTGGTTGCTGTGTTACATGTGGCATGTATTCCAGCTTGTGGCTGAAGTTGCTATGTCCTAGTGCGTTTTGATATGTTTGTACTGCATCGTCAAATACTTGTTTGTCAGATGACAGCGTTGAAATGCGCTTGTTGATAGATGCTGGAAGTTGCCTTAAGATGCTGGGTGGGTGGTTAGAGTGCTTGTGTATGTATAACGGATCGTCATTGGGCTTCCTATAAGGTTTATATTTTCCGGTAGAAAGGTCGAATGTTACGTCTAGAAAGTTTACCACGTGTAAATTTGATTCTGCTGTTATTTTTAGGCCAAACTGTTCGAAAATTTTGTGTAGCTCTTTCCTGGTTTTGTCTGCCAAACGTGCTGATCTGTTTTTAATAACCGCCAAACCGTCATCTCTGTACAAGCCGATGTTTTTCTTGCCAAACTTTTTTCCTAAATGGTTTAAGATGAAAAGACCTACTAGTTCGCAAATTTCTGCCCCGTCATAGCTACCCATGGTAACATCAAACAAATTGCTATTGTTGTTTTTGATCCACGGTCTTCCGTGATTGAAAAGGAGTGATTTCCTAGCGTGTTTTATTATAGAAATGTCTTCGTCCGAAATATCAACCAAATTGGAGGCCCAAGATAGTGCTTGGTCCAGTAAATTTTCTGAAATTGACGGGTAAAAGTCGACTATGTCAAACGAAATAAAAGAATGCCTAGTTTTTTCCTCGATGCTGCCAAACCATTCTATGACGTTTTGCGTGTTTCTCCATTGGTTTACGTTCAAAATTGTCCGAAGTTTTGTGTTTAATCTGTCCAAAATTGATTTACTAATTTTTCCGGAATCGCTTTTTGCTGGGTTGATGAGCCGGCATTTTGGGTTGGTCTGAAAATTTTCCTTATGATCTTTGAGAGAAATAAAAGCTTCGCGTTTTTTCATGCATTCAATCCGGTTGCCAATCGAAAGTTTATTTGCGATGTGGTTTAGTTCGTTGTTTATTTCCGAAATGTTTTCCTCAGATCCGTGTTTATATGTTTTTGTGATGTTATCGTGCAAGAGCTTGTTGTATGTGTCGAGCGAGGTTTCATATATGTTCCTAGTTTTATCGGCGAAACCAAAACTAGCACATTACATCGCACCCTACATTGGTTGTGCACTCTCGTTTTCGAAATCTAATTTTCTACCTTAAAATGAGGCAATTTCGACTAGACTATTCACTGAAAAACATCCCTATACCATCAAGGGACAACTATTTGAGGAATTTGATTGAAAAAGCGGAAAGCGTACTAAAACGTATGAGATGGAAAGCTCATTTCTTTCTAAAAGGAGAAAAAAGTCAGGAAAACACTAGGAATTTCGGCCTTTCGTCTAACAAAACACCTCCCACAGTTTTGGAACTGAAACCTTTCGAAGAAGACGTTATAAAATTACTAGAAACCATCAAATTTCGAGACACAAAAGACTATTTTCAAGACACTTTGGCAAACGACTTAAAGAAAATCAATTCATCCGACAAAATGTTTGTTTTCGCCGATAAAACTAGGAACATATATGAAACCTCGCTCGACACATACAACAAGCTCTTGCACGATAACATCACAAAAACATATAAACACGGATCTGAGGAAAACATTTCGGAAATAAACAACGAACTAAACCACATCGCAAATAAACTTTCGATTGGCAACCGGATTGAATGCATGAAAAAACGCGAAGCTTTTATTTCTCTCAAAGATCATAAGGAAAATTTTCAGACCAACCCAAAATGCCGGCTCATCAACCCAGCAAAAAGCGATTCCGGAAAAATTAGTAAATCAATTTTGGACAGATTAAACACAAAACTTCGGACAATTTTGAACGTAAACCAATGGAGAAACACGCAAAACGTCATAGAATGGTTTGGCAGCATCGAGGAAAAAACTAGGCATTCTTTTATTTCGTTTGACTTAGTCGACTTTTACCCGTCAATTTCAGAAAATTTACTGGACCAAGCACTATCTTGGGCCTCCAATTTGGTTGATATTTCGGACGAAGACATTTCTATAATAAAACACGCTAGGAAATCACTCCTTTTCAATCACGGAAGACCGTGGATCAAAAACAACAATAGCAATTTGTTTGATGTTACCATGGGTAGCTATGACGGGGCAGAAATTTGCGAACTAGTAGGTCTTTTCATCTTAAACCATTTAGGAAAAAAGTTTGGCAAGAAAAACATCGGCTTGTACAGAGATGACGGTTTGGCGGTTATTAAAAACAGATCAGCACGTTTGGCAGACAAAACCAGGAAAGAGCTACACAAAATTTTCGAACAGTTTGGCCTAAAAATAACAGCAGAATCAAATTTACACGTGGTAAACTTTCTAGACGTAACATTCGACCTTTCTACCGGAAAATATAAACCTTATAGGAAGCCCAATGACGATCCGTTATACATACACAAGCACTCTAACCACCCACCCAGCATCTTAAGGCAACTTCCAGCATCTATCAACAAGCGCATTTCAACGCTGTCATCTGACAAACAAGTATTTGACGATGCAGTACAAACATATCAAAACGCACTAGGACATAGCAACTTCAGCCACAAGCTGGAATACATGCCACATGTAACACAGCAACCACGCAGGAACAGGCAACGCAACATCATTTGGTTTAACCCTCCATTTAGCAAAAATGTCAAGACAAACATCGCACGCAGTTTCCTCAAGCTTGTAGACACGCACTTTCCAATAGGCAACAAGTTACACAAGATTTTCAATAGGAACACAGTTAAGGTCAGTTACAGCTGCATGAACAACGTTAAGTCAATTATCACAAGTCACAACACACGCATAATTAGGAAAAGCCAACCACAAGACATTAGCACAGAGAACTGTAACTGTAGGAACAAGCACACATGCCCATTGCAGAACAAGTGCATGAGTAAGGACATTGTATACAAAGCAACAATTTTGACAGGCAACACACAGGACACAAAGCACTACATTGGCATGACCTCAAACACATTCAAAGAGCGATACAGGAATCATATCAAATCTTTCACACACAAAAAATATTCGAACGAGACGGAACTTTCGAAACACGTTTGGCACTTAAAGCAAAAGAAAACAGATTTCACCATAAAATGGTCCATAATAAAAAAGTCTATTTCTTACACGGGAGGATCCAAAAGATGTAATTTATGTTTGGAGGAAAAAATCAGTATTTTGAAAGAAAAAAACAATTGCTTGCTTAACAAAAGATCGGAAATAGTTTCGGCCTGCCAACACAAAAGCAGATTTCAGGTAAACAACCTAAACAAAGAAAGGAATGCATGCCATTCAACCACCCACGCGCCCACGTTTCCGCCTTGAGCATAAAAGAAGCTCGCACATTTTCGAAATTTGTCTACCACCTGAAGATTCCCTTTGGATGAAACAGACTGTAGTGGTAAGTTTTTGAGGTATTTTGCACAATTATACATTTCGCTCTGTCTACATGTCATTGAGCACTCTTTTGTATTTCGCTAACCAAAACTAGCACATTACATCGCACCCTACATTGGTTGTGCACTCTCGTTTTCGAAATCTAATTTCCTACCTTAAAATGAGGCAATTTCGACTAGACTATTCACTGAAAAACATCCCTATACCATCAAGGGACAACTATTTGAGGAATTTGATTGAAAAAGCGGAAAGCGTACTAAAACGTATGAGATGGAAAGCTCATTTCTTTCTAAAAGGAGAAAAAAGTCAGGAAAACACTAGGAATTTCGGCCTTTCGTCTAACAAAACACCTCCCACAGTTTTGGAACTGAAACCTTTCGAAGAAGACGTTATAAAATTACTAGAAACCATCAAATTTCGAGACACAAAAGACTATTTTCAAGACACTTTGGCAAACGACTTAAAGAAAATCAATTCATCCGACAAAATGTTTGTTTTCGCCGATAAAACTAGGAACATATATGAAACCTCGCTCGACACATACAACAAGCTCTTGCACGATAACATCACAAAAACATATAAACACGGATCTGAGGAAAACATTTCGGAAATAAACAACGAACTAAACCACATCGCAAATAAACTTTCGATTGGCAACCGGATTGAATGCATGAAAAAACGCGAAGCTTTTATTTCTCTCAAAGATCATAAGGAAAATTTTCAGACCAACCCAAAATGCCGGCTCATCAACCCAGCAAAAAGCGATTCCGGAAAAATTAGTAAATCAATTTTGGACAGATTAAACACAAAACTTCGGACAATTTTGAACGTAAACCAATGGAGAAACACGCAAAACGTCATAGAATGGTTTGGCAGCATCGAGGAAAAAACTAGGCATTCTTTTATTTCGTTTGACATAGTCGACTTTTACCCGTCAATTTCAGAAAATTTACTGGACCAAGCACTATCTTGGGCCTCCAATTTGGTTGATATTTCGGACGAAGACATTTCTATAATAAAACACGCTAGGAAATCACTCCTTTTCAATCACGGAAGACCGTGGATCAAAAACAACAATAGCAATTTGTTTGATGTTACCATGGGTAGCTATGACGGGGCAGAAATTTGCGAACTAGTAGGTCTTTTCATCTTAAACCATTTAGGAAAAAAGTTTGGCAAGAAAAACATCGGCTTGTACAGAGATGACGGTTTGGCGGTTATTAAAAACAGATCAGCACGTTTGGCAGACAAAACCAGGAAAGAGCTACACAAAATTTTCGAACAGTTTGGCCTAAAAATAACAGCAGAATCAAATTTACACGTGGTAAACTTTCTAGACGTAACATTCGACCTTTCTACCGGAAAATATAAACCTTATAGGAAGCCCAATGACGATCCGTTATACATACACAAGCACTCTAACCACCCACCCAGCATCTTAAGGCAACTTCCAGCATCTATCAACAAGCGCATTTCAACGCTGTCATCTGACAAACAAGTATTTGACGATGCAGTACAAACATATCAAAACGCACTAGGACATAGCAACTTCAGCCACAAGCTGGAATACATGCCACATGTAACACAGCAACCACGCAGGAACAGGCAACGCAACATCATTTGGTTTAACCCTCCATTTAGCAAAAATGTCAAGACAAACATCGCACGCAGTTTCCTCAAGCTTGTAGACACGCACTTTCCAATAGGCAACAAGTTACACAAGATTTTCAATAGGAACACAGTTAAGGTCAGTTACAGCTGCATGAACAACGTTAAGTCAATTATCACAAGTCACAACACACGCATAATTAGGAAAAGCCAACCACAAGACATTAGCACAGAGAACTGTAACTGTAGGAACAAGCACACATGCCCATTGCAGAACAAGTGCATGAGTAAGGACATTGTATACAAAGCAACAATTTTGACAGGCAACACACAGGACACAAAGCACTACATTGGCATGACCTCAAACACATTCAAAGAGCGATACAGGAATCATATCAAATCTTTCACACACAAAAAATATTCGAACGAGACGGAACTTTCGAAACACGTTTGGCACTTAAAGCAAAAGAAAACAGATTTCACCATAAAATGGTCCATAATAAAAAAGTCTATTTCTTACACGGGAGGATCCAAAAGATGTAATTTATGTTTGGAGGAAAAAATCAGTATTTTGAAAGAAAAAAACAATTGCTTGCTTAACAAAAGATCGGAAATAGTTTCGGCCTGCCAACACAAAAGCAGATTTCAGGTAAACAACCTAAACAAAGAAAGGAATGCATGCCATTCAACCACCCACGCGCCCACGTTTCCGCCTTGAGCATAAAAGAAGCTCGCACATTTTCGAAATTTGTCTACCACCTGAAGATTCCCTTTGGATGAAACAGACTGTAGTGGTAAGTTTTTGAGGTATTTTGCACAATTATACATTTCGCTCTGTCTACATGTCATTGAGCACTCTTTTGTATTTCGCTAACCAAAACTAGCACATTACATCGCACCCTACATTGGTTGTGCACTCTCGTTTTCGAAATCTAATTTCCTACCTTAAAATGAGGCAATTTCGACTAGACTATTCACTGAAAAACATCCCTATACCATCAAGGGACAACTATTTGAGGAATTTGATTGAAAAAGCGGAAAGCGTACTAAAACGTATGAGATGGAAAGCTCATTTCTTTCTAAAAGGAGAAAAAAGTCAGGAAAACACTAGGAATTTCGGCCTTTCGTCTAACAAAACACCTCCCACAGTTTTGGAACTGAAACCTTTCGAAGAAGACGTTATAAAATTACTAGAAACCATCAAATTTCGAGACACAAAAGACTATTTTCAAGACACTTTGGCAAACGACTTAAAGAAAATCAATTCATCCGACAAAATGTTTGTTTTCGCCGATAAAACTAGGAACATATATGAAACCTCGCTCGACACATACAACAAGCTCTTGCACGATAACATCACAAAAACATATAAACACGGATCTGAGGAAAACATTTCGGAAATAAACAACGAACTAAACCACATCGCAAATAAACTTTCGATTGGCAACCGGATTGAATGCATGAAAAAACGCGAAGCTTTTATTTCTCTCAAAGATCATAAGGAAAATTTTCAGACCAACCCAAAATGCCGGCTCATCAACCCAGCAAAAAGCGATTCCGGAAAAATTAGTAAATCAATTTTGGACAGATTAAACACAAAACTTCGGACAATTTTGAACGTAAACCAATGGAGAAACACGCAAAACGTCATAGAATGGTTTGGCAGCATCGAGGAAAAAACTAGGCATTCTTTTATTTCGTTTGACATAGTCGACTTTTACCCGTCAATTTCAGAAAATTTACTGGACCAAGCACTATCTTGGGCCTCCAATTTGGTTGATATTTCGGACGAAGACATTTCTATAATAAAACACGCTAGGAAATCACTCCTTTTCAATCACGGAAGACCGTGGATCAAAAACAACAATAGCAATTTGTTTGATGTTACCATGGGTAGCTATGACGGGGCAGAAATTTGCGAACTAGTAGGTCTTTTCATCTTAAACCATTTAGGAAAAAAGTTTGGCAAGAAAAACATCGGCTTGTACAGAGATGACGGTTTGGCGGTTATTAAAAACAGATCAGCACGTTTGGCAGACAAAACCAGGAAAGAGCTACACAAAATTTTCGAACAGTTTGGCCTAAAAATAACAGCAGAATCAAATTTACACGTGGTAAACTTTCTAGACGTAACATTCGACCTTTCTACCGGAAAATATAAACCTTATAGGAAGCCCAATGACGATCCGTTATACATACACAAGCACTCTAACCACCCACCCAGCATCTTAAGGCAACTTCCAGCATCTATCAACAAGCGCATTTCAACGCTGTCATCTGACAAACAAGTATTTGACGATGCAGTACAAACATATCAAAACGCACTAGGACATAGCAACTTCAGCCACAAGCTGGAATACATGCCACATGTAACACAGCAACCACGCAGGAACAGGCAACGCAACATCATTTGGTTTAACCCTCCATTTAGCAAAAATGTCAAGACAAACATCGCACGCAGTTTCCTCAAGCTTGTAGACACGCACTTTCCAATAGGCAACAAGTTACACAAGATTTTCAATAGGAACACAGTTAAGGTCAGTTACAGCTGCATGAACAACGTTAAGTCAATTATCACAAGTCACAACACACGCATAATTAGGAAAAGCCAACCACAAGACATTAGCACAGAGAACTGTAACTGTAGGAACAAGCACACATGCCCATTGCAGAACAAGTGCATGAGTAAGGACATTGTATACAAAGCAACAATTTTGACAGGCATCACACAGGACACAAAGCACTACATTGGCATGACCTCAAACACATTCAAAGAGCGATACAGGAATCATATCAAATCTTTCACACACAAAAAATATTCGAACGAGACGGAACTTTCGAAACACGTTTGGCACTTAAAGCAAAAGAAAACAGATTTCACCATAAAATGGTCCATAATAAAAAAGTCTATTTCTTACACGGGAGGATCCAAAAGATGTAATTTATGTTTGGAGGAAAAAATCAGTATTTTGAAAGAAAAAAACAATTGCTTGCTTAACAAAAGATCGGAAATAGTTTCGGCCTGCCAACACAAAAGCAGATTTCAGGTAAACAACCTAAACAAAGAAAGGAATGCATGCCATTCAACCACCCACGCGCCCACGTTTCCGCCTTGAGCATAAAAGAAGCTCGCACATTTTCGAAATTTGTCTACCACCTGAAGATTCCCTTTGGATGAAACAGACTGTAGTGGTAAGTTTTTGAGGTATTTTGCACAATTATACATTTCGCTCTGTCTACATGTCATTGAGCACTCTTTTGTATTTCGCTAACCAAAACTAGCACATTATATATATATATATATATATATATATATATATATATATATATATATATATATATATATATATATATATATATATATATATATATATGAAATAAAAGTTGAATATATATTTAATCAACACAAAATCATGCATTACTTCTACGTTTTGGGGCAATGCCTCTTTTTCTTTTTCATCTATATATATACCTGTACGGAGCACGGAGTGCGGAGTACGGAGTCTGTAAAGTGTGTTTCTAGACTTGGCGGTGACTTTTAAACAGACTCCGTCTTTTCCACTTTATTGGGCATAAGGTGGAAAACACGGAGTCTGTCGTAAAGTGTTTCCCTGGACATGGCGGTGATTTTCACGTGGACGCCAAAATTTTTTTAAAGATCAAGCTCTTTTTTCGACGAACTATCGTTTATTTAGATGAATGAATCAATCGATAAGTGTTAAGTTGAATTAGTCCTTATTGTTGAGACTACATGGCACATAGCTATAATTGTAATATAATTGATACATTTTTCTAAAAACTGCTGACTAGTACTGTTTAATAGACTACATGGCGTCCGTGTAAGTTACTCGCTTGTGACACTGACGGCTTCTTTATACGTGCTTGTGATTCTCACAGACAATGTGAGGCGAAATTGCTGGTTTTTAACTAGTTAGTATGGTTTTTAAACCGCCAACTTTGCGTAATTTACCGCGACAGATTACCAGCGATCTGCTATCTTTCGATTATGAAGATGTCGCCAGTGAAAAACCAATCGCAAAAATAAGTTCCGGTTTTGTTTACAAAGCTAACTCTAAAAATTAAACGGTCATTTTCATTAGAAAATTTTTTATATGATTAGATATAAAGATATCGATATCAGTTATGATTATATGACATGTGATTAAATAAAATAGAACGCTGTAATATGAACGGAGATATATTTATGCCCCCATAAAGTGGAAAAGACGGAGTCTGTTTAAAAGTTACCGCCAAGTCTAGGGAAACACTTTACAGACAGACACCATGTTTTCCACTTTATACCCCCATAAAGTGGAAAAGACGGAGTCTGTTTAAAAGTCACCGCCAAGTCCGGGGAAACACTTTACAGACAGACTCCGTGTTTTCCACTTTATGCCCCCATAAAGTGGAAAAGATGGAGTCTGTTTAAAAATCACCGCCAAGTCTAGAAACGCACTTTACAGAGAGACTCCGCACTCCGTAGTCCGTACTCCGTACTCCAAACTCCACACTCCACACTCCGTACCCAGCACTCCATTTTTTCCGCCATGCCGTCGCATTAAGACCAAAACGCTCAGATTTGAATTTAATACGTAAGTAATTTCCCCCCAAAACTTTTACTATTGCCACGTTTTTCTTCAAATGTAGATTGTGTGTAACGGCACTTTAAGCGCTTGGCTGCAAGTGAGTAACATTGTTTTTATTAACTGTGCGTGTTTGTATTAAAGTGCCTATCACCCAATTTTTTTTATTTGATTAATGAAAAGTACAGCCTTCAAATAGTAGAATTGTCTAAACATATATTTGTTTAGTGCTGTCTTTCTTATTTATTTTGCGCCTTGAAAGTGCAAAATCGCACATATTTTGTCAAAAATTCCATATTGGCCGCGAGAATGACTTTCCAGAAGATTGGGTCGAGTGACGTAGCAGGAGTAACTCGCGCTTGTAGCAATTTGTAAATTCTATATAAATTTATACGGCAATTTTACGTTGTTGAAATTTTCTTGGCTTTTGCAAGAGAAAATGTGCAATAGTTGTGTAGCAGTTGGTTGCTCAAATGTCTCTAACCCTTCCAAGAATGTTAGTGTTCATAAATATAATGATTCAGAAAAGAAAAGAGGTAGACTTTGGCGTTTAGTGCGTACAAGACAAGCCAAACGTGGAAATGGTCTCCCACTGATACATCGCCTTTTCAGGCTTTCGTTGGTCGTTCAGTGTAGGAAAGAATGCTGTTCCTATGATATACACACTTACACAGCCAGAAACGGAACCTAGCAATGTTAGCAATGATAACAGTGATATTCACGCTCAACATTGCGCTTATACAGACAGCATTGTGCTTTAGTTAAAATATGTACATATTATGTTTCATGATTTGTTTAGACTTCAGACTGGTTCAATTGTCATATTTTTGCCTGAAAAAATATGCGTACTTGTTTGAATACGTTATATAAAAGATCTGTCTGAAAACCAGTTACGAGCTGGACTCTTTTTTGCAGCAACAGTCTCAGTGTGTTTTGAAGTAAAAGGGGCGCGAGATGGTAATCTGATACTATGTTTATATATTTATATATATGTACTAAATTGTCCTAAAAACTGCTTGAAAATACGAGTATATATTCATGCAATAGCAAGAGCGTATATAGTTTCCGTTATAGGATCACTTTGCGTTAGATATATGATAACTATAAAAATCACAAAAATCGCGTGTATCGAGTTGTCTGAAATGGAATCGTACCATGTGAGAATAGCATGATGTAGTTTGTGTTGTGTGGCATTTTGCAATTGAGTATTTATTCTTTCTCCGCTTGTCAGTGCATTTCTTGTTCCATTACCCATACTTTGTCCGTTATAAGTTCGCGAGAGAGCATGGTTCAACATGGGAAGTTTCAATATCGCATTTGTTTTCATTCCTATCATCTGCGCCATTCTCACTATAATCTCGGACTGGACAGCAAGATAATTGCTTAGACAGAAACTGAGCATTGAGCGTAAACACAAAGACTTCAAAAACATATTTAGGTAGTCATAAAATGCAACAAATAACGCAAAAACATGATTGAAATGTGTTCACCTCCACGATAAATATACTGTATGTAACATAAGTATATCACGCAACTTACTCCTGCTACGTCACAGCTACCAGGCCACGACGTGCTCGGTCAAATAATGTAAAAGCACAGTTTTGTGCGAAAAAAAGTAGAATGAAACGGTTTTTTCCAAAAAAGATATATCGACTATTTATTCAGGGGACTATATAGCCTTCATTAATAAAATAAAAAAAATTGGGTGATAGGCACTTTAATATTACGCAGCACAATTGTCAGAAAAAGTAAGGAACAAGTTTCATCATGATCAGTATACAGGGTGTATGAAAAAAGTAGACAATTTTGAAACCGCTCTCATGAACCTCAAAAGTATGATGATTTTTATTGATATAGATTGCTTGAATACTTATGGTGTAGAGTTAAATGTTTACAACCAGGAGGGAGGGCGTCCATTCGAACAGATTAGGAATGGCATGCGCACGATATTTGAATGCTTAAAAGTAACTTTGAGTCGGTTGCTAGAAAATTTGTTTCATCGATAAACATGTTTTATCGCTGTTCAAAATTTTAAAAAATTTGTTTGAGTTGAAGCCTTTCAAAGCGTCGTGGGAACGTATATATGTCTTAATAAGAATCGTTTTTGTAAAGAAATGGAGTTTCCTCGGAGGGTGACTTACCTGAAGGGGAGACGTAGTTCTCCGAACTTCTTCGTGGACTGATATGAGCAATACTTGTACAGAAATCGTGCGGCTAGAGGTCTGGTACCACGAATAATAAAATATGCTGCGCATGTGTCATGCTTCCTCTTTGAACGAGTGGACTTCTTCACCTGTAACTTATACGAATGGCAGCAAAGGGTGGGGAGGAAGAGACAGAACTTCCTTCATTAATTAATTATAACACATCTTAAACACTCTATACCATCTGGTTGAGGAAGTATTGCTTGTATCAGTCTACGAAGATGTTCGGAGAACTACGTTTATGGACCACGCTATTAGTTTCAACAATAATGATAACACGACAGGACGTCGTTTTTAACTTAATTGGAAGTGAAAACGGCATTCTTTAACCAAAAACAACATACTAGGTAACAACAAGAGAATGTTTTAGTTTGAGTCATAGTTTGAGGATTTTTCAAAGAATACGTGCAACAGAGGAAAAGAGGGATTCTGGACTTCTAAAATGGATAAGAATGGGAGGTATTAGGCGTTTGAAGGAGAACTGTTTGTAAATTATCATGATCAACGTATGTCAACATTTTGAGAAAGTTTGCTTTGCCATATATCTTCAAAACTAGCAATGATGGATTCCTGGTAAGCAATAATGATTCCAAAAATATACCTTTACTCTTGCCATGGAAGAACGTTTGAAACTGGATTAAGCGAAAAGTGCATGAAAGCACAACGGAAATTTCATCTTTTGACAGACAAGTCGAGATCAACATGATAGTGCCCTAATGCTGGGAAAAGGAACTTCTGCTGAATGGTTTTATGTACCTGCCATAAGAGGTGGTAGAACGATTATTCAGATCCGTATTATTAGCGACCAACATGTCTTCATATGTGCCTAAATGTGCAAAAGAGACCTCTGATCTCTATTTCCGCTGTTATCAGCGGAACTTTACCACTTTTATGCTGAGTCCTTAGCCTCACCGGTCACATAACATAATTGAATATCAATAATCTAACCCATGCATGCATTTTCCAAGCTTTATCATGCTGACTTAGTCTGCCTGTCAAAAGGACAAACTTCCGTTGTGCTTTCAAGCATTTTTTGCTTCAATCTAGATCCAAACGTTTATTCCACGACACCAGTGAAGGTACTTTTAGAATTATTACTTCTTACCAGGAATCCATCATTGATAGTTTTGAAGATATATGGCAAAGCAAACTTTCTCAAAATGTTGACAGACGTTGATCATGATAATTTACGAACAGTTCTCCTTTAAACGCCTAATATCTCCCATTCTTATCCACTCGAGAAGTCTAGAATCCCACTTTTCTTCCGTTCCACGTATTCTTTGAAAATCCTCCAACTATGACACCAAGTTCGTTTATTTTCCTAACTAAAACATTCTCTTGTTGTTATCTATTCTGTTTTTGGTTAAAGAATGTCGTTTCCACTTCCAATTAAGTTAAAAACAACGTCTTATCGTGTTATCATATTTTTGAAACTAATAGCGTGGTCCACCTCAAATATGGAACAACGCCATATTTTTTCAGTCATGTGACTAACATCAAATATCAACATGGTAAAGATCTTCTCACAACTTTGTTTTGATGTTCCCTGGAAACGAGATCATCAGGTGCTTGACCATCTCGGAGGTGTCCGACCGTCTACGGAATCGAAGTTCTCTCATAAGTTCCCTGGGGAATCGCCCAGGGAACAGCGAATTTCGGTACAGATTCCAATCTCGTAGGATCGTCTACGAATTTAATCCCACTATTAACACTGCAATTTCTAAGGTCGTTGATCATCGAAGCAAAAAGCCATGGTCCGAGTTTTGTTCCGTGGGGAACACAAGCGGAGACTTTACCCCACACCGAAAAACAATCTTCTAGTTTGGCTCGTTGTTGCCTATTTGTAAAAAAATCTGTTATCCATTTAATAGTTGCATGGCTGATTTCCAACGATTCTAATTTGGAAACAATGATAGAGTGATCAATAAAGTCAAATGCCTTTTGATAATCAAAAAGCACCACTCTAACCAGGGCTCTCGATCCATCTGTAGCTTCTGTCCAGCGGTGGATCATCTTTATAAGGGCTTGACTTGTCGAAGAGCCGGAGATTACGCCAAATTGATTCGGATATAAGATTTTTAAAATAGCTGGTTTCAACTCTTTTTTCCACAACAAAATCTTCAGCTACCTTGGAAAGAATGGATCTAAGGGAAACTGGGCGAAGATGTTGATTAATATGTTGCACTGGTGTCGATTTTTGGATAGGAACTACATTTGCCTATTTCCAACTCTTTGGGAGTTTACATTCTCCAAACGCACGGTATAAGATTTTCATAACAGGCAACGACAGAATGATCGCATAATCTTTAAGGACCCAAGTTGAAATATCGTGATGGCCACTTGCCTTGGAAGGATTGAGATCTTTTAAACAATTATAGACTTCAATTTCAGAAACTGTAAGGACATTTAAGGTTGTGTCATCCAGATCAATTTCATTCATCAATTGTAAGGGATTGAAATGACGAAGAGGTTCAAGAAAACTACTGTTTATGGTATTTGCAACCTGAAAATTGCTCAGGTGCTGTTAATCATTCACTTGCAGTGATGAGTAAAAATCAGGCTCCTGAACCGGGTTCATACCACTGGATTTTTTTACTGCACTCCACCACTCTTTAGGTTTAACATAGTTCAGATTTTTAATATTGCTGTTGTAGAAAGAGGATCTACATCTTTCCTTTCAGGGTTTACCAAGTTGCGGTAATATCTAAAGGAGCTTCTGTTTCCTTCTTGAAAGGCCCGTTGGCGCTTCTTAATTGCTTGCTTCAGTTTTACCGAAATCTAGGGAGCATCGTTGTTGTGGATTCTTTTGGTTTTAATTGGCATGACAGTATTGAGAATATTATGTATCATTGTGTTAAAAAACATTAGTTTTTCCTCACATGAACCAAAATTATCTAGGGACGACCCGTCCACTTTTGAGAGGACTCTTCCCACGATACTCTTGTTACTGTGTCTGAAATCACGTGTTCTAATCACCTTAGATTTGTTGTCGATGATTTGTCTAGCCTTGGGGAACATAAAGATTGTAAGATGGTCTGACAGACCAAAGGGTGGTGATTGTTTAGGATCGTCATAATATTGGGACAGATTAGTCAGATTCACATCTAGGAAAATGTACTCCTTGTTTCAACTTGAACTGCCTCGATATGCTCGTTGTTTTTAACTTATTTAGGTCCTCCATTATAATAATCCCACAATTCCTATACGTTGCTTCTACTCTAGTCAAACAGTCGGTAAGATACTTGATCATAGCCTTGTTATCAGACCCTGGAGGATGATATATTGCACCTAAGACAATTGAGGGTAGTCCACGAGGCAATTTCCTAGGTTGTAACTTAATCCAGAGTACTTCAAATTGTGAACTCTCTAAGTCAGGGAGAATACAGCACTTCATTTGTTTTTTAATGTAAACACAAACTCCGCCATCTATTCTTTCAATTCTGTCTTTTCGTATTATTCTAAACCCTAGAATATCAATGACAGAATCCAGGATACTGCTTTTAAGCCATGTTACGGTTAACACAGCGACATCGGCATTGGCATTGATAACATAAGGGCGGACTTCATCAATTTTAGGAACTAACGACATGAGATTAGATAAAATAAGACTCGGCACAAACATTGAGCGATGAGACTGGGCATCACTTTCCGTACATCTAATTCGAAATAAGTTGTAATAATTGAGTCCTCTTCGAAGGGACTTCATTGCATGAGCCACCCAATTTTGTCTCTTCCCCACAGTTTCATACAAAAATCCTCATTATTTCTTGCGTAGTTGCTGTTTCGATTTTTAGATTGTTTGTAAGTTTTTGAAACATTATTCATGTCATAGAGAGAAGCATTTCTGTTATAGTTCTTTCGTTTTGAATTGTGTTTTATTCCTACATTTCTTGTTCGTTTCCTTATAGAGATGCGCGATCGTTGTTATAATTGCACTGATTTTTATTCTGATAGGAATGCTGTTGATGTAAATATCTATTGAACTTGTGATTGCAATCCCTCCTCTTGTTTACGTAAGGAACTATATTCGAGATATCTAATTTCTATAGTTGGATTTGTACGGAATTATTTCCATACATAATTATGGAGCTTTTCCCAGTTTTTCAGGGGCAAAGTTCTTAAGAGCGGAACCATTCTCACTGGCATTAATAGTATTCGGTTTATCAATATTTAAATATTCATCTTGAACCACAACTTCGAAAATAGCTTTATCTAACTTTACAGCCTGAACAGTAGTGTTAAACGCAAAATTGTTATCAATGTGGTCATCTGTTAAGGTACATTCGTTCTCGGTTATTGTACATTCATTCTTATTGCTTTTCTCAGCATAAACTTTCTTGATTGATATTTTGTCTTGGGAAAATATTTTCTCTTCCGTGACTTTAAATGCAAATTTTCCGAACTTAGTCGATTTACTTCTTCTTTACTCGCAACAATAATTTGATAATGACCTTTACACTTTCTACTCATATATAACAAATAAGAAGTAAAAGTACTAGTATTAAACATCTCAACTATCCAGGACACTTAAGCTCGAATGGACGATTGGAAGCCTATTTACGTAAAAATATACATAAATTCGCTCACCTGAACACTTTTGAGTATCGTTAATATAAATTTGAGGTGAGAGAACACATTCCCCACGGAAATAAAAAATAGACATAAAAGCATTGATTTTTCTATCGTGATTTTGTGCCTCGTGATTAAAGTTTTCAAAGTTATTTTAAAATATTCAATAATTTTCACCCTCCGTGATAGCGTAGCAGTTACAAGGCCAGGTTACAAAAATATCCAGAATTTGTGAGGTCACGTGACCAGATTTTACCAAGGTCTTCTCTCGCGCAGCTTCTCTACCAAAAGGCCCTGGGTTCGAGGTTGAACGATGTTATAGTCTACTGTCTGATAACCCATTATGTAAATATTTGTGACGTAATAAATGGCAAACAAAAAAAAATTAAACTGAAATATTTCATCAGCAGAGCGTTACATCACCCAATAAAAAATTTATTCTCATAGGCACTTTACGTAAGCTTGCAAATCACAGTGATTCAATAATGACAAAAAGTAAAAGTCGACCAATGAAAGTAAGACACTCAGAACGATCCATGACTACCATATAAACAAACCAAATATAGATGCAGTTAGATTAATTCAAGTTAAGAAGTGAACTACTGACTGACATCCGGTTTTTAGGTCCAGCATATCTCAGTGTGAATAAAACTTTGATTTAGAAATACCATTCAAATCTTCACACAATTTTCAAGTGCACAATTTCCAAAGTTTTGCTATTTCATACATGGGGTCACCAAAAAAGTACCCCTATATATGAAAAAATGGCTTACCTGGATTATAATGGCTATTAAGTAAAATGTTAACAAAAGTTGTGTTTATGCTGACAAAAGTTGTGTTTTCCAAGATATTTGGCAAAGCACACTTTCTTTTGGGACACGTTATTCATGGTAGTTGATAATCATGAACGACCAGTTCTGCTTCAAACACGGAATATTTCCAATTGTCGATTTCACAAAACTAGAATCCCACTTTTCCGCCGCCCTACCGATTCTTCGAAAAATCCTCGAGTTATGGCACAAATTTGGTTATTTTTTAAATAAAGCATTCTCCTGTTGTTTCCATTAATTTTTGCATGGATAAAAAATGCCAGTGCCAGTTCCAATTAAGTTTCAACCACGTCCTACCGGGTTATCATGTTTCCAAAACAAATAGTGAGGCCCACCACAAAAACAGAACAGCCCAATAATTTTTCAATCATGTAACTGGTATCAAACAGCAACATCACTAAGATATTGTAACAACTTTGTCTTGATGTTTGTAAGTTTTAATGAATATCATTGCTCATTTTGAATACGTAGGCATAAATATGTTAAAAACTAATTCTATAGTTCGCAGTGTACTACTATACAGCTACTGTACCTCAATAAAGTTTGTCCTTTCAAAAACGTGAACTGTAATCTATGAGCGCGCAAGAGACTGATATGACAGATTACTGAAATATATATGCATTGATTGCATACCTTTTCTTTGTCAGGTAGGATTGGGGATATCTGTAAACCAACACTATCTGTTCGGATTATCAATGTACCACTGATGGAGAGTAGGCCGTGTTATCTGGCATGAATTTTTTTCCCTGCCAAAACCGCTAAAACGTTGCGTAAAACCGGCATTTTGCATTTAGTATGGATAAATTTGTATTAGGACTTTCATCAAGAATATTGATTTCTGGTTAGGAACGTATAAGTTCGCACATCCTTTGGAAGGGCTTACATTTCAGCAAGTTTCTTGGAAATTTGAACACAACAACTAACAAATTTTTTGCTCACTAACTAAAAAGCTACCCGAACAGTTGCTGTGATTAGTATAATAAAAGACAAAAAACTAAAGAAATGAATCTAAAGAACTAAAGAAAACGAATCATAAACGTTCATCACTACTATTCAAAAACATCCAAACACAAACCATGTTCATATTACATACATATTTGCTGATTAATGAATATTTTAGGAATACAACTTTCGTGTTCCCCCCCCCCCCCCATAATGCAAGGAGATTCCACATGAGATTAGAGAGTCTGAGGCTGGGAAGACGGAGTTTTGGTGAAATTAGAGTGTCGAAACAACAATTGAAATTTAAAAATAGAAAAAAAACATGATATTAATGTAAGTAATTATGACAAGTATTGTCCTGTTAAAAACGTCATTAAGCAGTGCACTTTTTAATATAGACGGGGGGAAAGGACCACCCAAGAAGAAGCCCGTACAGACCTCGTACTCGGTTATATACTAATTCCTTAATAAATCCAAACTTCTGGGGCAAGTTGTCCAAAGCTGGGTTACTGCTAATCCTGGGTTGATATTTAACCCAATGGTCTAGTTGTTGTGTTTTTTCAAATCTTCAGTAACTGAAACTACTATTGATACAAACAAGAATTGCGAAAAATATTTCCAAACTTCCCTGAAATTACCTTCAAACTTTACGCTAACCCAGGGCAGGGTTTAGCTAACCGATTTTTGTGCAACTTACGCCTGTACTTAAATTTTTGTTTTTAAAACACATGTCCAATATTAATATGTCTTCAATTGTGCTAAATTGTGTCTCAGTTTATCAATTCAACATGAGTAATATTTGCAAAGGGTGTACAAGCCCCGCAATAGCCGCCACACTTTGCTGACCAACGTTGACGATTTTCATCCATGGTTGCGTTGTAAAGCTTCCTGTTACACTCAGGATGAGAATCATTAAAGTCATATTGAATTGACTGTGGTAGAATGAATTTGGTTCCAGAAATATCAACTTGGAAATTACCCACTTTTTTATCGGGCAAACATTCGCGAGAATGACAATCACCTGCACTTGCGAAAGGATGGTAAACGCCTGAAACATTTGTTGCAAATTTGTAATCATTTGTAACGATGTGCATGTCTCCCAGAGAGATGCGAACCTAGACAGGGTAAAATAATTACATATTAAATACACACTTGGAGTGATAGTGTGGAAAAAGCAGAATATGCATGCATTCGTCTTTCTAATCTTATATTAAAAAGTTGCGCGGTCACTGCTATAAAAATCTTTTCAAGTGAATAGCTTGTAATACGTATCATTAAAGATTAAATACGATATTACAAAGCTTACGATATGGGACAATGGCTTAGATTCCAGTAAAATTTGTGCGAAATTGAAAAAAAACAACAATCGTAGCTGTTGCTACAATGAAGCAGTCAGAAAAGTTCATTTTCAATTGCTTTTAGGTCTCCCAATATTCCTCATGATCTCTAAATTAGAATATGGATCTACATTAAGTGGCGTGGTGAAACCAAGCAAAGATGAAAATAACTTGAAAGTTAATATTCAATGAAATGATTTGCTGTCATCATCAAGAATTTGGTACGACTTGTGCAGTCTATAATGAGCTCAGTTATAAGCGAGACCTGTAAAACTCGGCAATCCTCAATATTCATAATTAAATAATTAAGTCTTTATTGATTATGTTAAGGCTTTTTTTAGAGCTTCAAATAAATTGCTTTATTGAATAAAATATAATTCCAGGAGAGAATATATTTCACAAAATTATTTACATTTAGAAGTCTTGAAAATAATCGATTTTAAAAGAAATTAATAATAAACACGATACATGAACATTCGTTCGTCCAATTATAAACGTTGGATACGGCTCAGCCAATTGCTTCGAATGAATGCACGTAGAGTCAAAAATGGATTAAACTGTATTATTCAAGTAAGATTCACACTATCAACTAAGACTCTTCTCATGTAGCTAACAAGTGGATTTCATTTTTTCATGTGCCTGTATTGTAATATGTAGATCACAGGTTACGTCATGGCGTGCGAAGAACAAAAACGTTCGGCGCGGAAAATAACACTGGATGATGCCAATGTGATCTGTTGTGTAGATCACTAAAAATCCAGAATGAATTCTCATTTTTCTATATTTAGCACTTATAACTTACCTTGTCGAAAAAAGTTTCTTCTTCTTCGAAAGAATAGCGATTATAATGCTTGGCAAAGTTGTTCTGCCTCCCTGCAGTTAATGTGATATACTCTAAAGGTGTTTCAGTATCCATGTCAGCACAGTATATTTTTACTGCTTCGTTATTGCTTAGGTACATGTCATATTCTCCATCTTGTTTTGTGCCGTTCTCTTGGATATCTTTACAACTCATTGGACCTGAAAATTATAGACAGAATGAGATTACTTCATCACGATCACCTCGCACGATTTTGAACGAACGTGCCCTCCTAAACCATTGATATGTATTAAGACTGGATAGTGGCATAGTGCATCGCAATGCAAAACCCAAATAAAATTGAAGCAAGACACATGTCTTATTTTGAGATAGGCGGCGATATTGAATGGTCACACTTGAGGAATAAATCGATGTAGTTTCTGTTAGAAAACTGATTTTCTTGAAAACTTTTTCCTTAAAACGTAATTTTTATGTCAAAATGAAAACTATACATCCTGTAATAGAAATCTATAATAGCATTACTCCTCAAGTGGGGCACTCCAAAACTGTCGTAAGTCTTAAAATATTACGTCCTTCTGGCCTCAAAATTCAACAACAATAGATGTGCTATCTAGCTTTGATACATATCAAGGTTTATATCATAGAAATTTCCAACATTAGGTCATGCAACATGAGTTTACTGAAATTTAGTATACTTCATGTTCTGTAATTCTGAACAAATGCAGTTAATTATATGAATAAAGCTTCCATACTTCCATGCTAAACACCTGATTCTGAAACATAAATCTTACTCAGGCCAGGACGTGCAATGAAATAGTCTTTGGAAGGAAATTGAACCCACATGCAACACCTAATAAAGAACTTAAAGCCAGCCAGGCTGGTTATGTTTATACTGTATATGCTTTGTCCTCGTTGCTATGATTGTATTTCAAGTTATATGTTAGAATTTCATTGAATTTAATTTAATTTTAAACCATAATTACGCTGTGAGCATGTTTTGCCGTCCCCAAGGTAACCGGCGCGACATTTACAGGTGTAGGATCCTTCAGTATTGGTGCATTCCGCGTTTACATCACATTCATTAACAGATTCTGCTGGACATTCATCGATATCTACAAATAGTAGAACTAATCATTATAATATGTTGTAAATTGTCTACCACTCCTCTGTAATAAACCAACTTGATTCGTTGAACCTGAATGCCTAAAAGTATCTCGTATATCTTCAATGCGCTCACGGGTATACGAATTTTGAGCTCTCTGATTCACTGGTGGCAACCAAAGATTCTCTTACAAACAAATCATTATTGTTATTAATGATGTAAAAGCTATAAACTAAAATGTTCATTGTTAGGAAAAAACATATTTTAGGAACAAAACTATATTTTTATATTGTTTTGTTGTGAAAAGTCCTTTTTGCACGCTTTCGATGTTGTCAGATAAATATAATGGTAATGTAGTGTATCAAACAAGACAGGCATATTCTAAGACAGACCGCACCAACGAAAAGCAAACAGTCAAAAAGTCGGACGGTTGGTGGGAGGCCACAATTTCGCAGAACACGAATGATGTGTAAGCGTTTCGATGCTTTCTTATTCATTGCGTAACGCCTGGGACTTTGAAGGCAGTGAAAAATTCAAGGAGAATATTTTCGAGACATAGATGGGGAATGTCAATTTCGTCACGGAAGAAACCAATTATCTCTTTGCACTTCCAATCATACAGCAGCTACACAGTACTGTGCAAACTGAAATTTCGTTATTGGAAAATAAAGAAATGATTTACCTTTCGGGGTCAAACAGCTGGCGTTGTACTCCTGGAGAAAAAAAAATAACTATTGACTCTCTTCAAGGTTAAAGTTTTAGCATGTTGTCTTCCATAACCATTGCTCATGTTTACTTCATGTAATATTCTGCTTGTTAGTGTAGCATAAACAGTTATACCTATAGTTAGTCTTGGATTTCTTTATTCTATTTTTGTAATTTTGAGAAAAAGTGTAGACTTTGTGTTGGTCTTACAGGCCTTGAAGAATGCTTAATGTTGTAAATTGAGTGTTGTACGTGAACTTCATGTTGTGAAATATTGTGAACTTAATGAATACTTATAATGTTTTGAACTTGATGTTGTGAATTACTATTTTCTTCTTTTGTAAATTCGTTATGATCAGTCGCTTTTGTTGAAATACCTTTTCGCGATTTGTTTTGGGAAAATCATTAATAATTGCGCTTCTATACAACTAGCTATAAACGGTCCGTGAAGTATTGAATGAAAAATCTCACGTGTGTTTTGCCAAATGTTTAAGCGTGGTTTCCGAATCCAAGCCGGCACACGACGTTGTTTCGACGTCGAAGTTAGGTCGAAATTTGGTCGAGACGTCGATCGACTAAATTTCGACGTCGTTTCGACGTCACCTTGTCGACGTCTTATTTCACGTAATATGAGCAACGTCGTTTCGACGTCATTTTGACAACCTGTGTGCAACGTCACATAAGCAACGTTGTTTCGACGTTGCTTTGACAACCTGTGTGCAACGTCACATAAACAACGTTGTTTCGACGTCGTTTTGCATCTGTGATACCACCGTAGGGAAGAACAATATTATTCTTTTAATTAAGCTATTAATCCGCCTTTGTTCGGTAATAACCAGCGTATAATTAATCACCGTTGGGATTTTATATAATATTTATGCATTATAAATCATGAAATACTGCAAAATATGGTCGATGAAATTAGTCTATGATCTGTGCGAGAATGGCAACAATTTTTGTTAATATGCGAACTATGAGAGGCCATATATATATAATCAAAACCTCAATACACAATTTTCATATCGAAGAGAGGCGGCTATATATGAACCGAATTGTTTGTAGAGCTTTGCGAAGACGGATCAGACTCAGAGCTGGTAGAATTATGCTAGCTCTGGACTGCTGTCTTCCAAGAGGTCCGCCAACTACAACGGCGAATCAGAAGCCAGGATGGTCGAATTAATTTGAATGAAAAATTTTGCAACTATATATAATTTATCAATGTTACACGTATGAGTGTGACAATTGTTGTTGAAAATTCTTGAATTGGAGCGTTGCTGTGTATCAACATTTTGGAGAGGTTCACATCACTTTACAAGCGGACAATATTTTAAAGATATTAGTAGCTTATCTTCGTGAAAAGGTATGTTTTCTACGATTGTTTTCGTTTTTGTAGTTACAGTTAGCGTGCCACGATACATTTCGTCTCTTGAGGAAGGTTTATCAATTCACATGTGTTCCACATGTGGATCACATGTGTTTTTACCACATGTGGATCACATGTGAAATGTTGTTCCAATTTCACACGTGATTCACATGTGGGTTTTTTCATGTGGTTTTTTCATAAGGGACGACCTATGTAGATCAGTAATTCAACAATAAAAGATACAAAGCGATCCACAGTATATTTAAGACGATCTTTTACGATAACCTAAAGCGACATGTTTATTTCTAAGCAAAATGATATACTTTTTGGATTACAATATTTCAAATTGTCTATTACACATGGGTATAGCAACATTATGTAGGGGGATACAACAACTCGTATAATATAATAACGTTAGGATATAGCTGTAATGGATGATTATAGTAAGGCTTGATCTTCATTATTTTAATAGAGCATTACTAAGAACATTATAGGTTACTCAAAACATTACTAAGATTGTGCATATTCTATTTGTTATCATTGCTTTGGTACCTGCTGATGATTAAAATTGCATTTAATATAAGTCTAATTATGATCCTCAGTTTGCACTGTCTACTTTTTTCCTAATTAACTCTTGTGTCCCTTAATATGGATAAAATATTGATAAATCTGCATAACGTTACACTTAGTTAATCTTAAAATCCATGTTAGTGTAAGGGAAGGGGGGTACTTAAAGACTGGTAAAATTTGATACTTTGTGGAAACCAACACTGAACCTTCTCTTCTTCAGGACAAATTAAGAATTTTAAGGCAGTAAAGGTTTTAAACAATAAGTTAATTAGAACATTTTTTTCTCAAAAGCCAGTTAGGAGCTAAAAGCAT
Organism: Muricea muricata; assembly: GCA_963855995.1. NCBI lineage: Eukaryota > Metazoa > Cnidaria > Anthozoa > Malacalcyonacea > Plexauridae > Muricea > Muricea muricata. The sequence continues at coordinate 2,592,262 of OY979716.1, forward strand.
GACACTGTTGCATTCGAAAAGTAGAGAACACTTATCATGGGCCATTAAATCAATGAGTAAAGCAAGCAGTGTTTAACTTTTCAAAAAGAAGTAAGCATGAAAGTGAACAAAAATACAGTAAGCATGAAAGTGAACAAAAATGTTGGACTTTCACAGTAGTTACAAGAAACAGCATTGAGAAAATATATATAGTGCTCATTAATTATGGAATTCTATTGCAGAAGTATTCCCAGAAATGGTTAAGTAGCACCCAACATGATTAATTTATAATTACAAATAGTAGGTTTCTGACAAAAGTATAATTTCTTATCAATGGGCTTTAGACTCTTTACATTGCATTCAAATGATTGCTTTGATATATATCTTTTACCACCATATGCAAATTACAAAGTTGGGTATCTTATATAATGATATGTGTTCAATTTGTTCAATAATTAATAATCATAATAAGGACATTATTATTGCCAAATAATGAAAATACCGGTACCAACATTGTTTTCACAACTGAAGTAAGGTATTAACTGAAAAGCAAGTTCATGTTAATTTATAGTTAATGGGAAATTTTTGTAGCCATATGTGTAGTAATAATAATATTGGCGAGTGGACTTATCTAATTTTCTTGCTTCAAGTTATACAAATTTATAAACTTTGGTTATGAATAGCTGGCCCCAGATGATTTCTAGTGAAAGATTCCAACTTGTACAATTGATATATAAACATAACTTTTTGTTACTTTTTAGTACAACAAAAATCACAAAAAAATTAAGTCATAAACTTATAGCTGTGAAAGTTTTTATAAGGCAGTAAAAAGTATAAATCCCTCTAAAAAAGATCCATAGAGCCACTATAACTTAGGTAGTTAAATTATTTAAGTATTTCCCCCTCTAAGTCCCTTTTTTGTGCTGCTAGGGCAAAAATTCAATGGCATATTGGAAAAATTACAGAAAGTACACCTCTGAAGTACATACACTGGCTTTAGGAAATAACAGTGATGAGGAAATAACTGCTTCTCTGCATGGTGATGATAGCAAAATTGAACACAGTAATTCATGTGAATCCCAGGAATCAGACATTAGTGATCAATCAAATATTCTTGACTCTGATGATTGGAACTAGATTTAGTCGTTGATTCGTCTCCTTCAAATCAAAATGTATAATTGATGATGATACAATTAATGCAGTTCCTAACTGTGAGGAAACTTTGAAAAACAAACTGGCGGCTTGGGTTGTAAAGAACAGATGTCGTAGAGATGCCACAAATGAATTACTTGAAATTTTAAACGAACATGGCCATAACCTTCCTAAGGATAGCCGTACACTTTTGAAAACCCCTAGGCATTTAACAATCCTTACGAAAATGTTCTATAGAATCCTATAGAATATGGTATAGAATATTCTACATCCTATAGAATATTCTATAGGACGTTCATATTCCATAGAATATTCCATTGAGCTACTCTATAGGATTCTAAATCTTATAGAATATTCTAATTCTATTCCACATTCATGTCAATTGCAATTTTGTAACAATGTCGATATCGAAAAACAATACTAGTAATATCGACACATTCAATATTTCGTCGGCATGCTCCATGTTCAGCATCATACACATGTTTTTTAGCAACTTTCATGAAACATGTGTCGCAGCAATACTATACATGCATTCCTGAAAACTTACTAGGATTATTTTAGATTTATTTGGCAACTTGCATTTTAACTGCAGTTTCCTTAAGGGATGTGTAAGTGTTTGGAGATTCCACTAATATTAATTTTACAAATGTTAATTTTTTTAAATAGGAAATACATAGAAGCATAGCATAAAATCCCCAAAATTTTTTATTAAAATAGATTCTAAAATTTACAGGAGATTTTATATACATAGTGAGCACCCATATGGTAGATTGTAAGCAAAGAAATATGTCATATCTGAATATTCTGGCTTTCCATTCACTTTTTTGAAATTCAAATTTTAGGACAAAGTGAGTAGATGAAAATTTTGCAAGACATTTGTGAAAAATAGGAAACCCCTATCTAATTCTTGCGTTTATATCCTTTCTGTAAAACGTGCTTAACATTCCTTTCTACTTTCAACGCATTTCTTTGCTAATTTTATCTTACTATTTGACTAGTTAATACTTAGTTTGAATAGTTGTTTGCAATTGATGTAATCTGTGATTTAGTTGAATATAGGTGTTTACTATAAACTCTACATTTCCTTGCAGTTTTTCAGAAGAAATGTACTAGATGTAAGAACTGAATCCAGTAAATGTAGTCAAGTCAAAATTTTAGGTTCAAGATTGATATTCAATCTAAGTCAATAAATAACAGACAACACCAATTGCAATCTGAGTAATTATATACATATTTACACTAATCATCATAAATTCTATAGGGCAATGGACAGAAATATGCTTTGCTACCCAAGCTTACACAGATACACTTACGAATTATATCCGATGGATATATTGCAATTATGTCCTCGCTTTCCTCAACTTCCACAATAAAATTGCTTGAAACTTTAAAATCTACGTCTCTAAATAGCATTCTATGGCTAGCATGCATTAGTTTTACAAAGACTACATTATATATAGTGCAATGACAATATTGTGAGGCTTCTAAAGCACAACGACACAGTGGCTTGATGCTTAAAAGACCTAAAATTCTACCATATTTCGATGCTGGGTGCTGAATTAATACATCATGGTTTGTGTGACGTTTAGATCGAGTGTAACTAAGAGAAGAATACAACTTATGGCTGAACAAAAATCTATCATACATCTTACCACAACGGTTGTTAACAGTTAGATTTAGAAGAGCTTCCAAAGCAACTAACATACGTGCATTCAAAGTGGCCGGTTTTGCAGATCCTAAAGATACCAATCGACCAGAGGCATTATTATGAGCAAATCTAGCATTTTCAGTTAGTTTACCGATTGTCTCTTTTACACTAGCAAAAGAATCGTCATCAACACAAGTTCTCGCAAGTAAAGAAATCTTGTTTCTTAGCAAAAACGTAGCTGTTATTTGCTGTGGAACACACTGTGTCCCATGAAACATACTAATGAGTACATGATTATGTGACTCAAAAGTGAAGGTAGAAGTCGCCCACAAGGGACCACAATCCTTAACACAATGTGCCAAATGTGTCAAACAATGAACATTGAATTTGCAACTTGACAAACCATACAATTCCTCTATCTTGATGACAAACTTTGTCAAACAAACCTCACCAAGACAAATTGAAGACCTAGAAATTGAATCACCTAACAGTGTATAAATACCATACACAAAAAGAAAGTAGTGGTTCAAGAAGGGATGAGGGAGAATTCCTTGAAGAACAACAAGGCTGTAAAAAATGAAAGCCCTCCACTCAGATGCCTTCCAGTAATGACGTTGGGACATGCTACGAGGGCTTCTGTGTATTTCACTAGGAGGGCTAATCAGCTGCAATCACTCATCAACTAACTTGACCTTTTGGCCAATATAGAAGTCTTCACCATGATGTTTGCTCTCAAACCAAAGATCAACCATTTGCCTCATGACCCCTTGGCAGACAGAATGCATGTGATCTGTCACCGTTCCTCTAACGGTATCAAATGATGGTAATAGATCAGCTACTGTGATACCTTTCACTCCCTTAACTGAATGAGCTGCTGTAGCCCGCAGTGCATAAGATGCTTGTTTCTTAGAACTCCGCATCACCACTGGCATTCTATGGGGATAGTAACGAACTGGCGGACCACCTGCTGTTGACACAGCTACTCCTTCAAACTCACACCAATCACACCCAAACTGACCATTGAATTGTTTTACATTTCGAATAATAGCCCGAGCTGGTGAATCAGCAGACAAAAGAAAAGCAAACACCCTCCTTCACTGAGCCTCACTGCCAAACAGAAAACCCTCAGTCTCTAACTTTATACACTCTTCAACAAAAGGAACCAAGAAAACATTCATATTTGGTTTCTGACCAAACCACAGACCTAGTAGCAAGATGTTTTTGTGGCGAAGAGGAGGAGGAAGCTCATTCACAGAAGCTTGCAATGGCCATATTGCATAGTTGGAAGATTTAAATACAGGAATGCCATCTGAATTCCACATTAAGGATATGTCATTTGAACTAAGGCCTTGTTCATTTATAAGTTCTTTGTACAAGTCAGAAGTTATTACATCAGTTACAACTAATGAATTAAGACTTTCTTCTATATTTCTATTAGTTAAATAGGAGAATAATTTTGCATTACCAAGCAATGACTCAATCTGTTTCTGCAGGGGAATATACAGAAAATAATTTCCACTCTTGATGCTTTCTTTTTCATTGAATAACCTTCTACATGACTTGCAAGCTGCTATAGAGGTGTCCTTTCCCAAGTATGCTGTACATGTGGAGCAGTAAAAATGTTTCTACAAATTAAAATATAAAGGTTGGACCAGTTTCTGCTAAATAAGAAGAGGATGATTCTGTGGCACATATTGAACCCCAGGATATTATGCTCCTCTTCAATTTTTTTCATTCCAAAACTAAGAAAGTGACAAGTGGCAAATCTGAGCTTTTTGAGCTTTGGGGGAAAATTTACTAGAGTATACATCTGCTTAATGACATAAGTCACCAACAGTAATTAAAATTTAAATAACATACCTCTGATTGCTCTAGCTGGAATGATTTGTAAAATTTGTATTTGCTGGTTGGAACTATATTTGGAAATAAAGTGTTAAACACCAGCAGCAGATCCTCTATGGCCACATCTGTAAGTTTGTGCCTCAGCACAAAACAAAGAATCAGAAAGAGACTTTGGGCCTTCGTGTCATTCGAGCCAGGATAAATAGGACCATTTCCATCTTCCATGTTCTGAAATAAGTACATGTTTTTATGTTTAGTGAAAATGGTTGCACAAGGCAAATATACATAAACAAGATTGACGGGAAAAACAAAATAAATGGGCAATCTATCTATAATACAATGTGTAAAATACAATTCTTAAAATTCAATTCAATCATTTCAACCATTAATAAGAAAAAGGGACAATTCATGTAGCATAATGTCTTGAGTGGTCACAAATAAGGCAGTCATAAGTTCTATTTCCAAATATAGGAGTCGAAAAATATACCGGGTACTATACTTTGATATAAGGGACAGTTCATTATTTATGGCCGGGGGTGGGCTGGTAAGAAGGTAGGGGGGCATCCAAAATTTTAGGCAATTTGAGGGGGGGTGATAAAATATATATATATATATATATATGTATATATATATATATATATATATATATATATATATATATATATATATATATATATATATATATATATATACATATATATATATATATATACATACCAGTGTGTATTGATTGATCTATTACGCTCTACTTCGGTATTGAGCACTATAAACTATATATGATTCCGCCATCCACAATCATTATATATATATATATATAATATATATAATTATATATATATATATATATATATATATATATATATATATATATATATATATATATATATATATATATATATATATATATATATATATATATATATATATATATATATATATATATATTTTATATATATATATACATTGCTATACCATATGGCCAAATTTAAACTATAAATACCTGTTGATTGTCAACACTGTTCCTCTCATCGCTTACAACATTGATGCCTGGATCAGCATTATTATCTAAATCATCACCATCCAAATTCTCATCTGCACCACTACAATATTCACTTTGATCTTCTAAATCTTCATTCATACACTGAGCCTATATATGTAGCCATAAAATACGAAAGCATTGTTAAATAGTTATTGTGATTAGCTTTTAAAATTTGTAAATGAGCAAGACACAACAAAACACATTAAAAATCCCACCACACTTTACCTGAAAAGCTAATGCTTGAAAGTTCTCTTGATCATGTTCAATTACATTCCCATCAAAACTTTCCGCAGAATACCTCTAAAATAATATTATACATGTATTACATATATAGAAGGGTTGCAAGCAAGTAAACAAATATAAACACCTACATGAAAAATACGCTGCATTCCATGCATGTGTTAATAGGAAATATTTATCCCTAGGTGTCAATTATATACTAATTTCAAAGCAAAATATATGAATTTTAGATATACATATACAAAATATTTCAGGAGTCTATAGTATATAGAGATATAACAAAATGTCAGAATACTATATGATACTAAAATATTACTCACTGGGAGACGCTCATCGCAAATATCGCCGAGACATTCAGCCACTGATGTCTCGTAGTTTTGACGTTTTCGTTTGTTGTATGATGTAGTTTTCGGCACAGATTCAGTGGGATCGTATTTGTAGCGCTTATAAGATCCTCGCGACATTTGCTTTTGAATTATTGTTTGATTATTTTACATATCGTTTATTACCCAACAGTGCTTCAACTTTCAATGATGTTTCAACTTGTGTTTCGCTCAGCGTTTCAATTAGCATGCGTGGCCACTGATTATAGCCAATCATATTGTCTGATGTGTTCACGTGTTAGTGTATCAAATTCCATCACACTATTTAAATTTTCATTTGTGATCAAGAAACAAGCTACAGAAGCATTCAAAGGTTTTCATACGATATTTATTTGTAATTTTCGGATATAACTTTTCTTCTTTGATTATGAAGTATGCCCTGTTTGAATTTGTGAACGAGAAGGCATGTGAGGTCGGCGAAACACGGTGGATTACTCGCGAAAATCCTGAAAATTTTAACAACAAAACCTGGGACACTGACAGAGAAGTGATGGTCTCATGGCCACTTGAATTCACCAAAGTCTCTAAAAAAATCGTTAAAGGGTCTATTGATCCTTTAACGGTTTCAACAACAAGATGTGTGGCTAGAGTGCTTAAATTTAGTGGTAAGTGTCCAAATTTGTGTTATGATTCTTAATGGTAGCAATATAAATTATATATTATATCAATACACGTGTATCCAGTATATGGAATGAAATGTTACAGTTTTAATTGAGACACACTCAAAGCTTATTAGAAATTACAGTACATACTGTGAATTATCCGCTAATAGTAGAAATATTTTATGCACAAGATGTGTTAAAATATTAAATATTAAAAAAAAGGATAAAAATATTGCCATTAAATGCAATTCAATGTAGTAGGCAAAATGCCTAAAGCACACATGTATATAAACTTTAATGTTTTCAGATGACTATGAAAGTATACGGCAGCATATGAAGCAATATATTGAAACTGGTTCAACAACCACTCCTAGTCACGGAAGAGAGCAACGAACATCAAGGAAGAACAGCAGATTTGATGAGTTTGAAGACGAACCAGAGTTTGAGAATTCAGAGGTAACCCCTTTGTCTGGAATATGCAAATTGGCCTTCCCTTGCATGGCCCAAAATAATGTCTATTTTTTTCCATATTTCCCAGGTAGTCTAGGTATTATTCACAGGGCTACTAGCACTATACTTTAATTTTCACAATATTTCGCTAGACTAGTACTGCTACACTGGTATTCAAGCCAAAAATGTTCACTTCATAGTGCTACAGTTTTTATAACAATATAATTTCTTTTCAGACACCCAAACGAAAAAGAACTCAAATGCATTCACATGATGAATTGCCAAGCACTGCAATTGATGCCTTGAAAGCAAAATACAATTTAGCTAAAGGAAAGGTCAGTGTTGTGATCCTAAAACTATAATTATTTAACCTATTTAACAGTCAATATGTGGCATTTTCAATCTAATGCAAGTGGGTTTTCACTGTTTCCATCAAAGACTAATTAGTAACATGTCCGCTGATTGCTTATGTGGACCCATTGCAATTAAGTACTCAAACATGGTACCTGAAATGCATTTAAATCCATCAGGCGATTAATAATACCAATATTATTATATGGGTTTATAACTAAAACTTTCCATTTCCTTCTAGCTTTTCCATAATAGTCAAAAGCAGTTGAATGAATCTGACAATGTAAGTTTATGCTGACAGTAAATATACTGTGTGTCTCTAAATAAAGCCAACCATTTCAAATTAAAATTGAAATGAGCTGCAAATTTTATCGATTAATTTGAAGAACATCCAACTGTAGGCTAAATACTGTATATACTCCATCAAACGAATTCCAATCACTTTGAATATATGGTTTAAGTCGATATGTGTCAGTATTATTTTCCTTCCTTTGCTATTACTAGGACACGTCCATTTCTGGATCAGAGGATGAGGAAGTAGTTGAGTTAAAGAAAGAGAATTCTGAGCTTCGTCGACAAATTAAAAGTAAAGATAAAAAAATTAGAAATTTGCACTGCATTATTAACAACCTTAAAGGTACAATGTAATTTTTAATTTATTGTTTGACTTGCTGTGTACTTTTTATACAACCATGCTCTGCAAAATCATATTAATTTTTTTAATCTCATATTTTAGAAATCTCATCTCTACCTGATATTGTCAGCGATTTGAGAAAACAAGTAGAAAAACTCAAAGATGGCAGAAACAGCAGCAGTAGTTCTGTTGCCAATTCTCCTGTTATGTCTAGAAGCCCTTCTGTAAGAGAGTCAGCTGACTTTGATAATGAATCTGACATGGTAAGCAATATAAATTTTACAATAGAACCTATTTTAGTAGAATACTGGGGGTTTAGTCGACTAACTGTTTTAAACTTTTCAATGTTTGTTATTACAGTTAAAAAATTGTTGTTTTAAATTTAAATATTTATTTACACCTTATTTTGTATAACTATAATTGCAGATATCATTTGGTCCAAATACCTTTATAACAAAGCCACAATACCAAGTTATCAAGTCTAAAGGAACCCTTAAAGAGTATGTTTATTCTATCATGGGTATGCTGTGGAGCAGAGAAACTTTATGCACACACTCAATGACAGGAAGGGTGTCAAATGCATTTAAAGAGAAAGAGGCTAAACCTCAACTTGATAAAGAGAAAGTGCAGGGTATATGTGGTAAGCTGCTGCACGTCTTATTTGAACTCAGATCATCTATTAATTGATTAATTATATCATTTCTCTGAGTTTCATTATTTCTGGATCATCAGGCAAATGTCCAAATTTGATTTGTCAAATTTAGCCACCAGATATCCAACCTGATTCTCAGGGTCTTCACCTCCGCTACCCGCGCTGGTAGGGGAGGTGAAGACCCTGAGAATTAGGTTGCCAGATATCGTGAAACTCGGAGTTACTGTTAAAAGGATTTGTATTGAATACTAATATCTATTTTGAAATTGTCTACAATATGTATATAATATATTCAATGTAACATAATTTTATTTACATTCTAATTTCTCTAGAATTTGGCTGTAAAAGGTTTGGATGCAAAACAGAAGATGTCCGGAAAGTGATGATTACAAGAATCAACAATATTTATAAGGCAGAAAAAGTAAAAGAGAAAACACCCCAAAAATAGCTATGCTGAACATGTGAGACAAAAACTGAACTTTTAAATTTTTTTGTTTATTTTCCAGTAATTTTGTATATACTTTTATATGTTTTATGTAGGATTTATATAGGTCATTATAAGATTTTACCATGTGTATTTAAAAAATGAAAAATATATATTTATGGAAATTACGTTTGCTCAAAATTGGACAAATCTTATGCTAGTGTTACTTTTATTCTGTGACTCATGAATCAGCTGTTATGCTCGTAGAAATTTCTTTCATTTGAGATATTTTATAGAACTTGAATTGAATGTGTTATGGAATATTCCACAGAATTTCAAATAAATATGCTATCAGATATTTTATTGAATGTGTTATAGAATATTCCATAGAACATCAATTGAATGTGCTATATGATATTCCATAGAATATCAATTGAATATGCTATATGATATTCTATATAACTTCAATTGAATGTACCATAGAACATCCTATAGAATATCCCATAGAATAGGTTCCAATATCCTTTCGAATATTCTATAGAACATGCCATAGAATATTTCAATGTAATATTCAATAGAATATTTTCGTAAGGGAACACAAACGAAGTGCGGTGGTCAATATATTTACTTTGGAATAGAAGCTGGGATTGCTCAAATTCTATCTTCAAAGTATTCTGCTGTAGCCAACTTAACTACCATTGATTTAATTGTTAATATTGACGGTCTTCCCCTTTTCAAATCAACTAGTCAGCAGTTCTGGCCAATTTTGGGTCGTTTCAGCAACCTTGACGTTTTAGTCATTGCCCTATTTTATGGAAACAGTAAGCCAAGTTCTGTTGAAGAGTACTTGCAAGATTTCATTGAGGAAGTAAATAGACTAAATGATGCTGGGATTTATACCCATGAAGAGAAGCATTATAAATTTCGTGTGAAATGTTTTTGTTGCGATGTCCCTGCTCGTTGCTTTCTGAAATGCATTATTGGTCACACTGCCTACTTTGCCTGCGAACGATGTATGGTCGAGGGTACGTGGAGTGGAAGAGTTGTTTTTAACCTAGATAGTAATGAGGTTCCGCGAACTGACGAATGTTTTTCTTCATGTTCTTATGAAAAACATCAAAAGAAACCATCACCTCTCTTGTCTTGCAATGTTTCATGTGTTAAGCAATTCAGCTTAGATTATATGCATATGGTTTGTCTTGGTGTCACTAAGCGTATTCTTCACTAGTTGAAAAAAGGGCCGCGTAAGTGTAAGTTATCTTCCCAACAGTTTGCACAAATATCAGATAATCTGAAAGCTTTACGGGGTGCGATGCCCAGTGAGTTCGCCAGAAGTTTACTAACAGGGGTTTTTAGCGTTTCTGCTGAACTCGATAAAGTTTTTTTTCCTAATTGTGTCTCAATATCTATTTTCTTAGAGTGTGTGCTAAAGAATTTTAAAACTAGCGAAAGCGAGATAACCGACTGTGTTAAGAAGTTTTTGAAGTATGCCCCGGATCGCAAAGGTGGTGAAAGAAAACAAAAAGCAAAAAAAGATTAGTCATGCAAGTTTATATAGTGTTTAGTGTAGATATATGTATAATTATATTGTATTGTAATTGTATGTGCTATATTTGTGAATATATAAACATTTCAAAAAGGAAATTGCAGTGGGGTTATTTTCATAGGCAATACACATCAGTGGCGGATCTAGCGTAAGTCAAAATAAATTACCACAGCTTATTCTAGGATATATTTACATTTTAAAATACCTTCAAAGCAACTTCATTGGTAAGATTTTATTCTTTTGAAACTCATAACCTATGACATTGTTATAAAGTTATTTTGAATTTAAAATTGAGCTGCTATAATTTATTGTGACTTACCCTGGATCCGTGACTGATACACATATAGTTTGGGAAGCTGGCACCTTTCTGAGGTCGAGTTTAGGTCGAAACATGTATGTCGAAATGACGTCGACATTTCAACGTTGATCCATTTGCATTTTCACCTGTTATTTGACGTTGAAACGACGTCGAAAATGCAACGTAGAAACAACGTCAATATTCCGACGTTGAAGAGACGTCGATTTCCAAACGTCGAAACAACGTCGATCTCTCAACGTCGATTCCCTTTGCGTTTTCAACCCTTTTTCGGCGTCGTTTCGACGACCTGCTCTGACGTTGTTTCAACGTCGTTTCGACGTCGCTTTGCCGGCTGGGATGTTGCTGACATTGGCGACAACCATTGTCTATGACCAATCTTGAGTAAAAGCCTTTGTGAATTTTGTCTTTGAATGACTACCGATGATAACACGTTGATCATCGGCGACAACCCTACAGGCTTTATAATAACGCGAGTGCGAAACACGAGATGTATTATGAATATTTTGCCAAACACCATTGCGATATCTCATTCATACTTCGAAAACAAGTGATTTCCTGTTAAAATTATTTTACTCAATATTTTAATGAGGAACTTAACTGTTTTCGTGGATTGTTCAAGATTTAACTATTATGCATAAGTTTCATCGACATTCTTTGCAAACTTTCGAAGTAAATATTTCTGTGTTTGCCATTTTCTTTTTAAACAAACTTTATGCTAATGTCTTTTCACCCATTAAAAGTTTTCTGCCATTTTAAAATCATTTTATTCAAATATAATAAATATGTTAATTTTGAATATTTTGAAATGATTAATCACCACAGCTCTTAACCAATCATAATGGACTAAACTAAGAAAAATTATATTAATGAAATAATTGTGCAAATCTCAACCAATTAGCAACTCGCAGTTCAGTTATGTTTATAATTTTTCTTAATTGATATTAAAGCTTAAAGTCTTTACCTTCATTGGGCTATTGAAAAAAATATAATTATAGGTGCCATTCTCCTTCAACTGATCATCAGATGTATTGTAAACCAAATTATGCAACATTTCACAATTTTCTTCATTTCCTGCAGTGATGATGGTTTTATAGTTGACTGATCTGCAACAAGAATCTTTCACGCATTCTATTGCACAATCTACCCAATGACCGGTCGTTTTTTTTGCGTAAACTGTTGTATTAAGCCTAAAACCTGAAATGTTGAAGGAAATTATGTCGTGATTCAAAAGTATAGAATTAATATTATATACCATATACACAATAAACTTCGCACAATGAGGAGTTTTTAAATATATGGTCCAACAAACGCAACAAGCTGCTTCGAAAAAAGACAATTCTATAAATTTTCGTTTTCTATTTCGATGAAAACTTGCTTTTGCTACCAGTAAAGTCATGTTCAGTATCTATACAGCAGCAATAGCTTTCTTAAAAGCAAACATACTAACAATGTTGTAATAAATGCAAACAATATATTATTCCTATTAAAGTGATTCAAATTTTGTTTTTTTGGGTTTTTTTCACTTGTTATTATACAGAACTGAGCTGAAACCAAACCAAGATTGTTATACAGAACTGTGCTGACACAAAACCAGCACAGAATTATAAATGACGTTAAATGACGTGTTAACGTTACTTAGTAAAGTTGGTCAAAAACTTGTCCGGGCAGGGTAATGTCGTGTAAACGCATACTGTACCTATTCGATGATTTGTCCAGGTTAATATTTGTCTGACGTCGTTTGAACAGGGCCGTAGAGTACAATATTTAACTATGTTATCCCATAACATGCAAAGATGACTACAATCATAGAAGTAAATTATCAAATCCCAACATGGTGCGTTTAGAGGCATAAGCAAAACAGCTTTACAAAGTATATATAATATATTTGTAATTGTTTGGAAGTGACGTTTCGTCTTAACACAAGAGACCTTCAGATAAAATGAATACAAGATAGCTACATTACCATGCAATATTTGAATACATATAAGTCGTTAGTGTTATGCTCCAAAGTGTTAAATTACAGCGGACAATTAGCTATAACTAGGACAAGATTAGACAGCGTGTAAAAACCTACTCTTAATGTCCAAGGAGTAATTTGTTGACTGTCTTTTTGTTAACTGCCTTTGTGTGTAAATGCCCTTGTTGTCTCAATTGTATCAGGCTGTCTTATCTTGTCTAGTTATACCAAATGGTCCCTTTTAATTTAACACTTTGTAGCATAACACAAAATAACTTATGTACTCAAATATTACATGCTTAAGTATCTTGTATTCATTTTATCTTATTTCTGTCTTGTGTCAAGACGAAAAGTCACTTCTAATAAATAAATATACTTTGTGAAGCTGTTTTGCTTATGGCTCGCATAAAAACACAATTTCCGCCCGGCGCATCCATAGCCACATTATTTACTTCTTTGCATAAAGACTTCTGATTTGTGCAATTTTTTAATTTTGCAGTGATAAACAATAATCTCCTAAAATAGTACGTTGCCAGATCTAAACTCTGATGACAACTTGACGACATCCTGAGTTCTTTTGTTTCAGTCTGTTTCAACATTTTATCTCAATGCGAATTCGAATCCAATCAATAACCTCTTCAATGTCGTCAATTCACAATACCAAATGGAATGGATCATACTCAGGCTTTTGTCGACAGTCAACTTACGGTCGTTGCCTCAAGGAAATTTCATGTTTTTTTTTAAAGTGAAGTCGTTAAAAACAGATATCATTCTGCATCGCTTATTATTTAAGCCCACAACGAGTAAGAAAGTCAATTTAAAAGACCAACTGTGAATGAATTGCGAGAACCGATTCAGAGGACAGTAACAGTAAGTCGAATGTCGATGAAATTAACATTGCGAAACGCCCTTGAAGTTACAAATTACACATGTGACATCTAAAACAGGCCCGATGATATACAGATATTCCAATTTGAAGCCTGTACACAAGAGTAGAAGCCAATAAATTAAGTTACCAAGAGTACATAGATGACACAATCTACACATTTTCATTTTTACTTCCCTTTTTTTTAATTGTGATGCCTTTCCCATGCAGCCCTTATATACCTTTGGTACCTTTCTCATTATTTTGGGCCACGTTCACAAACTCTCACCTTCAAGAGTTGCATTGAAACAAAAGTCTAATACGGTATCACCCGCTTGAGCGTTTCCACAATAAATGCACAGGAACAAGAAGAAGGAGAAATAGTTTCTTAGCATCACGACTGAGCACTTGTACTTGTAGTTGCCTGGAAAATAGAACAGCCGAATGAGACTTCAAAAACGCCTCAAATCATTCAACTACGAGTTGAGCAATCGATCAAAACACCTTCTACTCTTGCAATGTAGTTTTATTTTAAATTCAACACATAGAATACTGCAGATTAAATGACTGGACTTACATGAGATTCGCCAAAAATGCGAGGGTACTTTTTACGACAGCTTAAAATAATGAGCATTTTTATTTTTGATCCGCGACATTTTTTTCGGCAATATTAGAGTCATAGATAAGTCTAATTTCGTACAGATAAGTACGTTGTACGTAAGAACATATTAAAATATATATTAAAAATTAAGAAAATTATGTTTAACTTTGGAAAACGTGAAGAAAATAATGAATATAAAATAAGGACAATGTTTTTAGTAAATGTATTAAAACACTCAAAAACAAGCTCTTTTTTTGCCGAACCACGAAGATCCCACGCAAAAGTCACGTGGATGACGCCTGATCTCACTGATCTATATAAATTATTCATAAACTGTAGGGAGCCTCCTTAAAAAGTCCACAGTTACAAGTTCACAAAAACGCAGCTATATTGGAAGGGTTCCTGAAACAAAAAATTCCTTGGATCTACAAAGGCAGACAACGGACCGACAAACTAAGTAAAGATCATATTTATCAAGCTTTGTAAAATGCGTGAAAATTTTACAGCAGTTTATTTTGTGAACTGTTGTTCCAGGCTGTACGCTACATTTGTAGTGCGAAAATATTGTTTTTATTAGTACCTGTACATGTATATTGCTTTCATCATCCTTGCCACGCGCGTTTGCAATGTCAAAATATTGTGAACTAATCTCACCTAAATAGCGCTTGTATGCCTGCATATAATAGCCTAGCTACAGTAGTTGACACTTGTGAGATTCGGGAATAGCTTCTTTAGCCAATTTATAATACCAAAATTATAAATTAAAGCTAATGGAGCAATGTGAATAATTGCAGGGAAGTCCCTCGAATATTTTTCACGCAGTCATATTGGCTGTGCTAAGTTCTCATGTTTCTGTTAGGTGTGATTTGAATATTTCACGCATGGATCAAAGGTTATCGCTGTTTAACATCAGCTCAATAATCATGCTCTATGCATGCTGTGGGCACGTGCACATCATGCCAGGTTGTCTTAAATAACCAATGAGAATTCTGAATAATACGGCCGAGATCTGATCTGCCAATAAAAACCGTCCATTTGTAAGGATAATGCATGCTCGCTAGTCATATCTTTAATTTGAGTAAAAGCTCTCAAGAGATAGAAGCTGCTACAATAATTTTGAATTTCAAGGCAAATTATTATTTATCGAAATGCCTCCTGTTCGTCGTAAAAACGCCGAAGGGATTTCTAACCGCAATAATCGATCTCGGTCAACGGCGGCCAATAATAGTGATAGGGAGAGTTTACGACGCCAATGTACTGAGAGAGGACTACCTAACCATGGACAAAAGAATGCTTTAGTCTCTCGGCTACAACAGCACGCAATTACTTCGTCTTCGAGGCCAACGGTAGATGCCGCAGGGAACGCAAATTTGCCGTCTACGTCGAGATTTCGTTAACTTGACTACCCTGAGGACCACGTGGCGCATAAAAGATATGATCAATTGTTTCTCGTAGCGTGGAAGAATTGGTAGCCGTTATAGCAACCAATGCGGCCCGTGCCGCTGTCAAAGCCATGTCCACGATGCCTCAGCAAGTTTGTTACAACAGCAGCCCAGCTGTTCTAGACGAGATCGCGGTCAACACGGAAGATTCTTGTCCAAACCCAACGTCGAGCGTCGCGTCTCAGTCCTGTAGAAGAGCTTGTATAGTGTCTCCAACATCGTTTCAAGCATGCGTGTATACTAGCTGTTGACGCGGTTTCTTCCCTGCGCTCTGGCGAGTACGGTACAGCAGATTTTGCAACAACACCACCGTCTGAAGGGGATTGTGGCACCTATATAGTTGAGTGTCGCATCTGATATTACATTTATCATGATGTGCGCTAGCTGTATATCGTATCGTAAGTATTCCGGGCATTCCAGAATTTTTATTGCATATTTCGTTTAAAATCTAATCAAAATGCACACAATTTGTCATTTGTGGTAGAACACGAGCATAAATAAGGCTTGCTAAGAGAGATTATTGTGTAATCCTACCTGATCTAATCAGCTGAATATATTTTAACGCGGTTTAGACATGCGATACAAATATGATTGCTTTCCTAGATGAGATATCTTGAGAAATATTGAGCACAAGATCTGTGTTTGATACATATCAAAAAATTCTACCTCGTTATTAAGACCAGTGGAAAAAATTCTGCTTACACAAAGGAAAATCTATTTCTTCAAACTGTACTTAAATTTCAATGTTTACTTTCAAAAAATTAATATTAATTCTAGCGGCTTTCGGCATCTTATTAGAGTTAAGTTTTGACACATTTTATTTATTTCAAATTAGTTTCTGCTTAAGTCGTATAACCAAACACTATACTGAATCGTGAAACATAGCGGCTTGTGCAGTGAGTTAAGCATCGCTAGCTGTCAGTGTGCGCGCGCCGCTCGGAATTACAAAGTACAAGCTTCAGTATATCGATTAACGGCGCAGTCGATTTGTAAAACAAACGACAAAAGTTTCCAAAAATATTGAAACTGAAGAGCAGGGCAAAGCAATGTTTTTAATATGCCAAGTTATTTTTATTGTTGCCATAAAATACAACTCACATGCAATCGTGTGAAAGTGATTAAAACAGAATGAACAAATACTGTGTATATATATATAAAAATAATTGAATAAATAAATGAAAAAAAATAATGATAATAGAAGGTCATTTCTGTTTGTCTCCCTGCGGAAAAAAAAAATCTTGAAAATTAAATAGTGATGAACAAATATTTCAAAAAGGCTACAATGGTCAGCTCTGTTTTCCGTATTACCAGTGGTTTCATCATTAAGTTGTAATATAGAAGCTTTGTGGGGAAGCTGCTGGTATTTGTCTGGCCCCATCCAGGTTTCCTGTGCCCAGGTTTTTCCCGGCCACCCTGATGATCCAGCTGTAATAAAACCAATGGTAATGCCTAAACAGCAAGACTTACCATTTCCTGGCAAAAGCTGTCTTCTATATGACTACAGCTGTTGTGGGAGTTGGTTGTTCGTCTATGGGGAATACACATTCTGAGTATTTGTGGGGATGAAGTGCTCCCATAATCACGTTCAGGCCATAGACTTGCATCTTTAATGTTACTACAATCTGTGTAAATAGTTCTAAGGACTGTCCAAGGGGATCTTAACCCCTTGAGCAGGTTAATGTTAGAGGGGATCTTAACCCCTTTAGCATTGTCTTATGGGGATCTTCTAGGGACTGTCCAAGGGGATCTTAACCCCTTGGACAGGTTAATGTTAGGGGGGATCTTAACCCCTCTAACATTGCCTGATGGGAATCTTAATCCCAAGGGCACTCAGCTTACAAGCGGGCCTATATGCAGCCCGCTGGTTACTGTATACGAGTCTATGATTACATGAGTAATGCTATGTAATAGTTCTTTTGTATTGGATCACCTCATCACCATGACCCATTTCTCCCACATAAACATTGCGTTATTCTTTGTGTGTTTTTAACGGACAATCTATTTTATACCCAAAAGCAATTGATCTATTAATGGCCGGTGTGATTAAGTGAATTCTATACCAAAAGCAATCTAATATTTGTCCTGTACTTAGTTTGTTCAAATATTCGTTCACATACAAAATGTTTGTAGGGAGAATACAACATTTTTGTAATTGGTGTTACCCTCTTAAAATAAAGTGTATTTGATTTGATACGTGAGAAGGAGAAATCGTAGTGCAATCGTGTAAAGCCGTTTAAATCATGCCCGGAATAGGTCCAATTAGTTCTAAGTTTGATTAACAGCGATCCATTTGTTTAGAATGTATTCTGATGTATGTAGGGGGGAACTTTCTTTTTGTGCAGTGTTTAATATTTGTCCTGAACTTAGTTTGTTCACATATTTATTCATATACGTGAGAAGAAGAAAATTCCCGATTCTTACGACAAGTGTGAACCAGGCTTTAACCACGCATGTATATTATTATGATAACTCTCATAATCCATGTTCATTGGAACTGCATTTACAGTGCCGAAAAACTGTAGATATAAGTACAAATATATTATTGTCATCATGTTGGCGCTGCATTTGGAGTGCCAAAACATTTTAAATGTAGTTATGTGAATGTGCTGTTTGTACGTCTATTGGCGCTGCGTTTCAAGAAGAAAAACCCTCCCATAGCAACAACGATTTTTTGGTGGTCGATAACCATTTAAAATGTCCATTTTACCACTGACAAAACGATTTTGTACAAGTGTTGCCAAATTTTGAGAAAATGTTAAAATTGTGCCGGAATTTAACTAAACAGAATATTTCACTTTGCTCTAGAACGTGTTTAGACCAAATCGAGTAGGGATAATTCAGACTCTTGACATATAGTTGGCATACATGAATTTCTTCATTGTGCAGACATTTCATCTATAGAACTTCTATTCTCCACAATCCCACAAAGCTCGTTAAACTCCTTTGGACAATGAATGTTAATTTTAACCCGTGCTATGCCAGGCATAAAGACACTCTGAGATGTCTCTAGCTTCAAACCTTCAAATTGTTATGAACTCTTTAGTTTGTTATAAATAATAAATATTACAGCACTAGAGCATCAAGCTTAACAAGCACCAGCTGCCTCGTAAAAAGCAATTAGTAAACTAAACTACAAATGCAATTTTATAATATTTGAAACTTTCAATTCAGATTAATTCTAACGTTGAAAAATTAAGGCTTGCAACACGTCGCTAAGACATTTTTTGCAAAAACCCTTTTACCTAGTAATCCGATCGGTGTATACTAAAATTTTCCCCATTAATGAAATTTGGCGGCATCCAATTTCAAAACACGATCACGCGTAAACAAGTCTTTTATCGCGATTGGTTGAGTAAATTAGAAAAGTGAGGCTTCAACCGATTGAATGTTAAAATTGTTTTACAATAGTACGTACTAACTAAATGAGCGAATACACTTTTTTACTTTCGCAACAATTAATGCATCGCTTATTAAGAAGAAGGGAGCACTAAAACAGAAACATGTCAAAACTAATTCCAATTTCATGAAACGTTTTGACAACATGTACAAACTTGTCCTGATTGAGCTGAACTATCTTGATGATTAAAATTATTTACCTGCAAAATTAAGTCTGGTTGTCAGTGACGATACAAGCACTGCCACGAGAACAAAGCATAAATGTTACTTTGGTTTGCCTAACTTCAAAGAGGCTTAATTATTTACACCCTATTCTTAGACGTTGAAAAATGCAATCTTCATCATTTCTTGTCTTTCTTGTACAAAAGTTTTGGGTTCCAAAAAACTTCATTTTTATTTATATAAAAAACTGCGTTTAAGCCTTCCTCTACAAGCACATATAATAGCGAGCTGAAATGTAAAAGCGATTCCTCACCGTGAAGACTGAACAACAAACGAGTAACGACCTTGGAATAAAAAGAGTAAAAACTACTACTTTGCGCAAAACTACCAAGGCTATATCACAGCAAACTTTGGAATTGTTCTTTTTAGAAACAGTGGCATAACCAGTCATAAAAATTTGTTCCGCTAAGCAAATTTCACGTTTTTATCACTATTCACTTATTCGGAAATTTTATGTTTCCATGGTCAGTGAACTTTAAATATTTGCATATATTTAAATATTTCATGGTCAGTGAACTTTGAATATTCGTTTACTTTGCAACATTACATTCTGCTGAGAAATATTCAACCGCTGCGTCATGAAACCACAGTAAGCGCTTAAGAAGAATGACTCTTAAATAAACATAATTAACTATAATAGACGCTGCCAGAGTTGCAGTTCAATATTGTAGAATATGTGTTTGAGCCAAAGGCACTCAAAATCATCTTTGTGCATGCCTAATTTGTGTGTCTGTACGTAACTGCACTAAATGTTTAACCTAAGGATGTATTCAACTGTCTCCCAGCCGCCTTAAACATTTATTTTGTTTTAAAATGCGTTACGTTAATTCTTCTATAGATATATATCATGTTCACTTGTTTTACTTTAACCTGATTATACGTTAAAATTTAACTAACCTCAAAACGTTTATTGATTGCCAAGTTTTTCTTCAACGACTTTCGCGTGTTTCGACGCTATATAACTGTGATATTTGCCCACATGTAAGTGTCGCATTAAAGCAAAGCAATCGCGTCAAAAGCAAAGCAGTCGCGTCAATAGGAAAACGGCACCAAAACGCTAAAATTTGAACTTGATATATAACTAACTTCTTCCAAAATTTTACTTTATATCACCAAATTTTTCCTCAAATGAAGATTGCATGGAACAGTACTGTAAACGCCCAGCTGCAATTTATTTATGTAGCTGCATGTGTTTTAAATGTCTGTTCATCAGTTCCTGTCGTATAATTATGTAATCATTGTGCTGCATAATGAACAGGCTGAATTTCAAGGAACATTTGTCAGAGGAATTAGGAAAAAAGTTTCATCATGATCAATATAGCTATAAAGGAATTTAGCTATATAGGTTTTCTAGTAGGGTTCCATTAAGATATATTTATTTATATATTAAGCAAAAACAGCTATGGAGGAAAACTGACGAGTTTTAGTAAACGTTAGGTTAGTTTGTTTTAAAATACATTATGTTGCCATGCATGGAAAACACAGAGTTAGAAGCAGTAATTTGTGGAATCTGAGGCCAAAGAAATGAAAAAAATAGGTGTAAAAATATAGAAAACACAGACTCCACTGTAAAATATAGAAAGCACAGCCGGGTCTAAAATATCTAAAAGACGGAATCATTTTGAAAACAAGAAGTCTATCTAAAGTTATATTGAGAACACGGAGCGTGGCGTTAGTTTATTCTGAGCTAAAGCTGGTATGCATACAATTATGTAGGAGAGAATCAGATACGATGATTTTCAAGATGCAACAACTGATTCTTGACACTGTTGATAATTATATGTGGATTGTTATACAGCTTGTTTTGCAGGCAGTTTTAAATTTAAATTTTCTTTTATCTAATAAGGTGTGCCTCAGTGAGCGACGCAGTCGAACGTGAGTCGGGATACATTGCTGTGCAGCTGCACGATGTTTCTGCCATGGACCGTAGACGATTGGTGATTGAGATGGGCATATTTGTATATTCGGCTTCATGAACCATAAAAACAATAAATTTAGTAATAGATTAATTAATGAGACAGAATCCAAATATATGAATATTGCCCCCCTCAATTATTGATTTTTCGTGGTGGCTGACTGCTGATTCTGCCACCTAATGGACCTTGAACCTTTTAGACGAAATTTTAAAAAAAATTGAAATTGGAAAAAATATTACCACAGCTTGAAAGAGCATCCTAAACTTAGTAAAATTGCAATGTTTGGTTGTAAAATTTTGTAAACTATAGAAAATATAGCCTTGCAAAGTTGGCAAATTTTCTGTAGTTTTGTATTATCCGTGAGAAATGAATACCCAAG
This sequence comes from Muricea muricata, assembly GCA_963855995.1. NCBI lineage: Eukaryota > Metazoa > Cnidaria > Anthozoa > Malacalcyonacea > Plexauridae > Muricea > Muricea muricata. The sequence goes on from OY979716.1 coordinate 2,614,301, forward strand.
GGTATCAACTGGGTATTATTTTCCACCCATAATACAAATGTATACAAAATTTGCCAAATTCACAAGGCTATATTTTCCTTACTTTAGAACATTTCACGACCAAACTTTGCAATTTTACTAAGTTTAGGATGCTCTCTCAAGATGTGGTAATATTTTTGCCTGTTTCCAATTTTTTTAAAATTTCGTCTAAAAGGTTAAAGGTCCATAGAAGGCAACATATTTTTTTGCTGTCATTTTTAGTGATTTCGTTTCGAGCTGTTTGGCCTATATGTTATGAAACAGATCTTTTTATTTATTCGAAACGGAAACACAGGTTAATGTTCAAAATGCGTTGCATAGTTCGTTAAACTCGTTTTTGTAGAAAAACATCTCAAAACATTGAACTACGAGTTGAACAAAGCGTCCCTGAAACAAGTTAGAACGCTACGCAATGTTATTAAATGACTGGACTTGTGAAGCTTCGCTGAAAATTCGAGGGTACTTTTTACGACAGCTTAAAATAATAATGAGCATTTTTTATGAGCACTTTATTTTGTTATAAATAATGCATGTTACAACAATTGAGCGGCATACTTAACAAGCACCTGCTGCCTCTTAAAAAGCAATTAGTAAACTAATTTATTTACAACTACAAATTGTCGACATGATAAATTGTGTTCCAAGATATTTGAAACTTTCAATTCAGATTATTTCTAATGTTGAAAAACTAAGGCCTGCAACACGTCACTAAGATATTTTTTGCAAAAACTTTTTACCTATTGATAACCCGATTGGTAAATAAAAATTTTCTCCATGAATGAAATTTTGCGAGATCCAATTTCAAAACACGATCACGCGTAAACAAGTATTTTATCGCAACTCATCTAATAAATTAGGAAAGTGCACGCCTGGCATTTTTGAATGCGAAATCGCTAGTTCGCCGGTACGCAAATCCAGCGGTTACTCCGCAAAAAATATCCAATAACTTCAGCTTACACCAAGTATTCCTCGTTATTGATTCAAAATGGCGAACAAATTTTATTTGCACGAAATCGCAAATTACAATAAGACAAGAGATGCACAATACTATGGCAAGGAAAATGAAGGGATTTAAGTTTTTAAGAAAGGATTGTACAAATTTTACAGCAGGACAATTTTCCATGCCACGTTTTCTTCTCTGTAAAGGCTTCGATTATATATTGGATAGAGTGGACACTGGACAGTCACAATTGCATTATTGTAGTGAATAGCTGAGTGCGAGCAAATTTTGTCAAAATCTTCTTGTCTTGTCACAGTACACAATTGGAAACTTTGTTTAGAAGTTTTTACCCGTCAGGAAGTGATCACAAGAAATATGAAAACAATATGTTATCTTGTAATACATTAGCTACTAAACTAGTACAAGAATGAATTTGTATCAAACAGTATTAATATGGTCACAGCAATAAACAATATAAAAGCAGAAAGATTTTATGAAAGACGTTCTCATCGTGTAAGTCTCAACAGTTTCGTCATACAACTGATGCTTTGTTAGTAAGGGTGGACATTATTATAGTTTATTTTATAAAGTACAGTGCTTTATAAGGATTTTGGGCACTGATAAAACTGATAATCTCACATGTGAGATTAATCTCACATGTGAGATTATTTATGATGATTTCACATGCGAAAATTATCGCTTTTCAAACAATTACCAATCATAGCTTCTGGACATTTTATATTGGTGGAAAACCTGTAGTTTATAATAATAAACAGAAAAATACATGGGTGCTTGGAAATACCAGATTTATTTCTCTGCGCTTACTCGTGAGATATCATGTTCAACACTCGAAATAAATCTGGTATTTCCGAGCACCCATGGATTATTCTCTATATCATTGATGTGAATTAGACCAACAAAAGATAAAAAGCAAAACTGTTTTTTATTTTATGTGGTTAATTACTGTAATTTACACAATAGTTACAGGCTTTGTAAATTTAAAATTAAATACTGAATAAATTGTCTTAAATTCATATATTGTCATAGTTTGCTTCGGACTCAATGGTTCAAACAGTTAGTATCCATAGGCTTCCCTTGACAAGTAAAAGTAATAGTCTATTATGTATATGTTATGTGTAATGAGGTAGTGGGGACATGTTCAGTATTACCCACTATGAAACCAATTTTACTTGCCAAGGGGAATCTGTTGCTCAATGGCTTAGGCAAACTATAAAAAAGTTAACTAATTTGACCAATTAGGCAATTACACCCTAATATAATGTGACACATATAGGTTCATTAATTGTCTGATGTGCAAAACCCTGACCTTCCTGTAAAAACTTAACTTGTTTGTATAATAACCTTATATAGGTGGGTAATAATATAGTTAAAATCTACCAAATATCTGCTTGGGGGAGACCACACAATGTCTGCCCTAATTATGATAATCATAACATGATTTATGACTTGTCATGTCAGCTGATACAGGCAGTTGGAAACAATCTAAATAACACAAGCAGAATGTTAGTTTGGTCAGATCATAAATGTTATAGCATATATGTCACCAACCTATCAAATATATCATATTTCAGGTGTTTTGTTCAACCCACTAAAATTTGGCAAAGACAAGATGATTAGAAATCAGAACTTTAATCATATATTTTGAAAAGAAATTTGCTGTGCATATTTTTTGTTATAATTCTTGAATTACTAATTTGGCTCACATAGCACAATGATATAAGAAATTGTATAAATAGCAGAAAAATATTAAGATACAGTACTGCCCAGAAGTAACTTAACAGAAAACCGCGGTCAACCGCGTGCCAACCGCGGCTTAACCGCGGTTCGCCCGCGTGCTCGACGCGGTCGACACGAGGGCGGCTCGCGGGCGAACCGCGGCTCGCTTACGGGCCAACCGCGGTTCGCCCGCGTGCCGTCCTCGTATCGACCGCGTGCTGCCCGCTGTTACTGAGATTGATCTCAATTTACGGAAGAATACGATAATAAACCGACTTCGGCTTCGGCTCTGTCACTAAACACCCATACCTTGTATTCTGTTCTTCTGTGCGTGTCTGAGAAGCTGTTCTTGGTTTAAGTTGGTTTATATTTTAATTCAATAATGAGAAAGCCATCGTTATATGCTCGAAGTCGAGTCGTTTCTCCCTCTACGGAGCATTTTCTCTTTGGAGATTTTCCAATCATTTTTTTTATCCACTGTGTAGATTTCTTGCTAACATAACGAAGTGTTATCGCATCGATATCAATTAAGGTGTTTAATGAGCCAAATTTTGCATAGTGTGGAATGTGTCACTGTAATGCAAATGACTAAACACCCACTATAGTGTGTCACAAAATTCTTTCCCCTTTTCAGGTTTCTGTTTAACTCTTATAGTTTTTGTTAATGCTTTATATTTTCAGTATATTACATCTTCTAAATTCTCTTCTTGTACTATATATATACGTATCTGTCCAAGCGGCCCTAAATCAAACTTATGTTGCAAACTATTTATGCTGTTTGTTTCAAAGTATTAACGCAAACTGTGCAGTCACAATAGGATTAGCCAACAAAACACGCGCTTGGACAATAGATCTATTTTCTGTTCAGATTCTGGAAACTCGCTGAGAACAATCACGATTTGAGCTATGTATCCTGATTAACATTGTTGGGGCCGTTTTCATTATCGGAAACTTCGCCGTTTTGACCTGGGGCAAGCCGTTTTGACTATCATCATATATGTCACTTGCTTTTATGATTATGTTGAATTAATGACCAAATACTAAATATAATGTGAGGTATGTCGGAATTTACAATGGTTTAGCAACATATTTCCCCCTTTAAATTTTTATATCATTTTCTAATGTGTTATATGTATAGCGATGCATGCACTTATGTATACCGAGCTAATTTATTCATAGTCGGAAACATGCTGATTAACCGCAGAGCTCTTAAACAAAATGACAGCGTAGGCGAAAAACACTTAAAATACACTGGCTTACTGTGTTATATGGAGGACTTTGGAATGGGTAGGACATATTGGACTCATGAGAGTGAGTACATTTAAGCTTATGTTGTTACGAATATTTTATCCACGCGAACTCAAAGCACGATCAGTATACAGTATCTCGGCTTTTTGATTCAAACATTGTGATAATTATTGTAATAGTATACTGTAATGAGTGTTCAAACTAGCAGTTGTTTGGTGCGAAATACTTTTTGACTAACGTCAACATTTTTCAATTTTAAGTAGAATTAACGTCTGACATACTTTTGGAAGTACAGGTGTAGTTTCTGTGATACTGGTGTGTTCATTTTTTTATGAAATAGCTGTTGTCTACAGAGAATGCGTGGAAGCGTGTTGTTGTTATTGCCTACCCAGTATGACGTTTTGCGCCGAACGAATTCATAATGTATTAGTTTTTGATGTTATTGTTTAGACACCAAATTAGCGTTGGCCAAGGCTTCAGTGATCGCAAAAGCCAAAGGCAATGCGTAAATGAGTGATTTTTAGCCCGTTATATTTGCGATGGATTCTGATTGTTAATTCATCATAATCACGCTACATGTAAACAGAAACTAATTTATTTATGCGGATAAATTGTGAGCTCTTAAATTTGTTTTTTTCACTGTATTTTCTCAATAATCTGTGTATACGAATGTGCATATTCTTGCTTTTGTGGGCAAAAAAGTTTTATAAAAGGTTTATAAAGTATCTTTCTTTTTAATAAACCTACATAGTTCAGCTTTTCAAATAGAAAATTCAGCTACGTATTAGACATCGCAATTTACTATTAATAGTATTGTCAAGTATTTTTGCGATTTGTTTTATAATTTTGTAAATAGTATGTTTGATTATTCAACACCGTTCAACACCGAACGATCGTCGCATAATAAAATGTAAAGCTCGGACAATGTCGGAATACGCCACAATGATTTTTGCACAGTCAGCTAAGGAACCGCATGAACCTCAACCGCGAACCGCACGAACAGCGACCGCTAACCGCACGAACCGTAACCGCGAACCGCACGAACCGCAGCCGCGAACCGCACGAACCGTAACCGCGAACCGCACGAACCGCAGCCGCAAACCGCACGAACCGCGACCGAACCGCATGTGTTAAGTTACTTCTAGGCAGTACTGTATACAATGGTGCAGGCATAGTTGAATTGCTGACTATTAAACAGTCCTTTCAAATGCAGATGTCTAAAACAGGTGTACTATTAACAATAACTCTCAATAAATATATAGCCCATATTGTTCACTATTAACAAAATCTCTCCCGGCAATCATCAACCATCAATTTCTCTTTGCTAATAATCATCTATCAATTTATAATAAATTCATTACTCTGGGTTGGGCCATGTAGTACTTATAGCTTGACTGTCAAGTGGATTAGTGCAAAATGTTTAGCCCTATAAATCACCAGCATAGCACAAACATATCATAACCAACTACATCTATTTTCATTTTCTTTCAAAGAGTTGTTAATTTTAGTCTGGCAGAAATTTTTAATGATCATTGACCTGGGCCATATCATTGAGCTTGGTGTAGTGGTTATACTAAAACCCATTGTGGCATATGAACACTATGTATATATATAGCAAAATATAGCATTATATATATTACAACTACTTTTAGATAGCAGATTTTCTGAACAGTTAACAAACTTAGGCACTTTAACAGGCGAAGATAAATTCATCAACACAAAAATATATGTGAGTTCTTCTTTGATGAATACTATATTGTGATATGTTGACTTGATGAAATTTTATGGAAAAACAATAAATCAGAAACGTTATCACAAGAAATACAAAATCTATAACACGTTTCCTACCTTTTGGAGCAATCGCTTAGGTTTTTGAGTTGTTTTTTTTTGCTTTTTGATCCTTCTCTTTAACCGTGAACGCGCCGGACCATTTCTTGCACCTTTATTCACAATTCGCCAAAATTCATGCCTTTGTAAAAGCCATTTTTTATGTTTTACTAACATTTTTCGAAAAACAAAAAACATACAAACTTTTATAGATGTCTTAACTTGTATAGGCAACTAAAATTAAATGAAAAGAAGCCGGAACGAAGGAGCCTATACAAGCCGAAGTTGTCACATTTTTACAACACCGTACAAAAAGTCGCCATTGCGCGAAATGCCTCGAACAAGAAGCCTTCCCGAAGAAAAACATTGCATGTAACCATGGCAATATTGATATCATTTTGATCCTCGAAAAACCCTCTATCTCCCTATTACCATCAGATAATCCTCCAGGAAAACGCGCACGAGGAATAACTCGATGAATTTAAAGATTTTTCAAGAATTAAATTCGCTACCAAGCTGTCCAATTTTGACGCGCGGTTGCAAAAAAATTGTCACACTTTAAACTAGCGTTTTCGCATGCAAAAATGCCAGGCGTGGTGAGACTTCTACCCATTGAATGGTACAATTTTTGTAATAAAAGCTTTATTTTTCTTATGCGTTTATTAAGCCTTAATCTAGAAGCGTGTATAATAGCATGCTGATTTTAAAAACCATTTCCACACCCTAAATACTGCACTACAAACGAGTGATGACCTTGAAATAAAAAGAATACCAAGGCTATATATTTTACAGCAAATTCTAGAATTTTTTCACTTAGAGATATTGTCGTATTTCATCGTCATTCAATAACAAGTTGTCATCAGTATTCATGCACTCATTCGGAAATTTTATGTTTCCATGGTCAATGAACTTCAAATATTTGTATATAGATGGACTATATCTGCAACACTACATTCTGCTGGGAAATAATTAACCGCTGCGTCATGAAACCACAACTGCGCTTACAGTCGATTTCAGCTAGCTTTTCACTGTAACACTCCGAACTTCGTTGCGAAGTTCGGAAGTTCGTTGCGAAGTTCAAAAGTTCATTTCAGAATTCGCAAGCCGGTTTGTAAACAAAGATTGTGATTGGCCCCCGGACTCAAAGAAGCCAATCAATTGCTTAGTTTACAAACCGGTTTGTGAATTCTGAAATGAACTTTTGAACTTCGCAACGAACTTCCGAACTTCGCAACGAAGTTCGGAGTGTTACAGTGAAAAGCTAGCTGAAATCGACTGTAAGAAGAAAAACTCTTAAATAAACATTAACTATAATACACGCTGCCAAAGTGAGTCTAGTTAGTGAAGGCAGAAGTAAACGAGAGGGACATAGCTGTATTGCAATTCAATATTGTAGAAAATGTGCTTGAGTTAAAGGCACTAAAAATCATCGTTGTGCATGCTTAATTTGTCTGTGTTTAGTTAATTGCACTAAATGCTCAACTTAAAGATGTATTCAACTCTTTCCCAGCCGCCCTCAAAATTATCAATTCTTATATGTCGGCTTGTTTTACTCTAACCTTGTATTAAAATATTAATTTAGCTTACCTCGAAACGTTTATTGATTGCCAAGTCTTTCTTCAACGACTTACGCGTGTTGCAATGCTATATAATTATGGCGTTTTTACACAGGTGGCACGTCAAAAGCAAAACAGTCGCGTCAGAAGCAAAACAGTCGCGTCAAAAGCAAAACAGTCACGCTAAAAGCAAAACAGTCGCGCTAAAAGCAGGCACACTAGCACCAAAACGCTTAGATTTGAATTTAATGCATAAAACGCGTGTCGTTTTTTTTCTGGACTGTCAAAAAAAAGTGGACTCTCAAATTTCAGTGTTTTGTCTGTGCAACGCCGCCCATGATGCACGCAAATGTGCGTCCACTATGATTTTAAGCGCAAAATGCTCAAAGCGTGTAACAATGCACGCAAAATGCACAAATTTTTGGGTCACTTGCCAATTTAATTAATGTTTATCAGCATGATCATCAAGAGCAGGAAATGCTTAAATGCTCTGCCTAATGGAATATAAACCAGATGTTATTTCGGTCAAATAGTATATAGTTTTAACAAAATAAACCATTCTCGAACCCCGAGAGAAAAGCTATCTAGAACCTATGGCTAGTTTTGGTTAGTTGTGGCTATCAAAATGATGGTAGTAAACAACGCCAATTTAATATAGGCATAAACACCCATGTTAGCATCCGCATACAGTAATTCTGTAAAATGTATACAGGCAAGTGAAACGAATTTGAGCTAGTTTTATGATATTAGAAACAATGAGAATAATAAAACATTCAAATTGTAAACTATACTGCCTGTCGACGCCACGGCTCTCTGATATTCAATCAACAGAGCTAAAAAGTTCTAAATTTCGACTTGCAAGCTGCGGCACGGTCCGATTGTCTTCCAGTCATAAATGCACGCAAAATGTGCAAAATAGCAGTATATTAATGCAAAATGCTCATTATCGTTGAAAATGGGCGCATTTGTTGTATTAATATAAAAGCCACAGTGAGAGCATTAAATATATGACTACCTTTAGCCAACTTAAGCATGATATTATTTTAGTCAAATAATGTATAGTTATATATATACAGACGTAAGCTATTCTCGAATCTCGAGAAAAAAGCTATTTCGAACCTATGGCTTTTAGAATCAACATTAAAGTTCTATGGTTATATGAACATGAAATTAATAGGCATAAGCGAGTGTCTTTTAATTAGCAGCGGCATACTGTGTGCAGGCAAGTGAAACTAATTTAAGCGATAATATTATAATGAGAATCATGTAATGAGAAGCAATGAGAATCATAGAACCTTCAAATTCTAAACTATACTGCCTGTCGACGCCACGGCTCTCTGATATTCTATCAACAGAGTTAAACAGTTCTGAATTTCGACTTGCAAGCTGCGGCAAGATCCGATTGTCTTCATAAATGCACGCAAAATGTGCAAAATGCAGTAAATGAATGCAAAATGCTCATTGTGGTTGAAGATGTGCGTATTTGTTGTATTAATATAAAAGCCACAATATAAGCATAAAATATCGTCGAACGTGATTTTTAAAAATATATGACTAGCTTTAGCCAACTTAAGCATGATTTTATTTTGGTCAAATAATATATAGTTATATACCAAAATAAGCTATTCTCAAATCCCGAGAAAATAAGCTATTTCTAATCTTCATGATCAAATTTTAAAGTACACTGCCTGTCGACACCACGGCTCTCTGATATTCTATCAACAGAGCTAAAAAGTTCGAAATTTCGACTTGCAAGCTGCGGCACGCGCGTACGCGCCGATTGTCTATATAAGGCTTCCTATGCACGCAAAATGTGCAAAAGAGCGGTAAAATGCTTAGTATAGTTGAAGATGTGCGCATTTGCCACAATAAGAGCATATCAGAGCTACAATTACTATATGAATATCTATATATGTATTCAGCCAATTTAAAATTAAGCATGTAATGTGTATATAATTGTAAACCTCGTGGTGGAAGGAGCGCTTGAATTTAAGCGATGAACTTTCTCTAAGTTTTGTCTACACGGACAGTGCATGCAAGCCCGCAAACTGTATGGTATTCTGCCAGCCAGCTATGTTTCGTCATATGTAAGTTTATGTCTACATTGCGTAAATTTTAAAAGGAAAATGGCAACGAAATGCGCCATTCGTTTATCAGCAATTTCGACGCACTCGACGACAGACTAGCGTCTCATGAAACAAACTAGGGAACACATATCGTGCTTAATTCATTCAGATATCCCTACTTATGTTGTATAACATACCTATCATATTATGACGTCTTATTCCAAACATCACGACTTTATCGTCGCCTACGCTGGCATCTCACTTTCGCGGTCTATATTCGCGACAAATGCCGACAATGTCACAAAATTTGCCGTTTCAAAATATTGCGAGTGAGAGTTATTGCACGAAAAAACTTGTTATTATTTTAATATTTTAGCATACATGCTAAACTGCGTGTGTTGTTGAGAAATTCTGTTAAAAAAATTTCAACAGGGAAAAATACAGAAACAGTAAATAGCTGCATGCTATGTAAACACTCGTTATCAACGTCTAATGAGGTTTCATAATAACTAAAAGTGCACCTTTTGCACTTTATGATCAAGAAGTTAGGCGACGTGGACTTTATAAACACAGGCTCACGCGGTGAAGGTGAATTCAAATAAATACTTTAAAATCGCCCCCGTGTTTGACAGGATTCACGGGACAGATTTGTGGTTTTTGTGGTAAGCCAACGTGAAAGTTTGGATGTGACGTTTGAAGCCAACCACTCAGAGGCCAGCATTCAATCATGTGACAGAAGTTCGATATATAGCCTTCGAATTCACTGTTCGAATCCGACAGCCATATGTTTGTTTATCAAATATAAGACGAAACAGACTCCGAATATCATCATCTTGTAAACTCAAGGTTTACAAAGTCTTTGTCAAACCAAACTGAATATTTACAAGCTATGCTAGGATCTTATAAGGTGAGATACAGGAAAGATGACCCCAACCTGACAAGCCTTTCAGTAATTATGAGTTTATAGCAAACAACATGACTAAAATACTGCAATCACTCCAACACACAAACTCTAATATCTTACTCTTTTTGGAAGCGCTTCATATAAAGTTTAAAAGGCCAGCACTTAATAGTGGTCTTAAAGCCTCGAAGGAGCTGATGCTTTTTCTGTAATTCTTCACTTAACAATCGCTTCTGTAAATAGTTTCGCATTTCATGTCATACGCCTGCGCTATCTTTCCTGTATCTCACCTTATAAAGATCCTAGCATAGCTTGTAAATATTCATACAGTTTGGTTTGAAAATGACTTTGCAATAAAGTCGAAATAGCACCAGTATTTTGTGTCTTTAAATAACTCAAATCTTGAGTTTACAAGATGATGATATTCGGAGTCTGTTTCGTCTTATATCATATTTGATAAAATTGTCTGCGGGAAAAGAATACGTTTGTTTGATGGTGTGGATTTTTAACACGCAATGCAAATAATATTTATATATTTTTCAAAATAACACCAAAAACATCGCTGCCTTTTTTCTACATTTTAAGCTTCAAGTTTTCATACGAAAATACTACAAACTAAAGCGAAATCTAAAATATAGCGCGTTATTTTTGTTTACGTTCGAAATATTAATTACTACAAATTATTTTGACGTTTCGCTGCAAAAATCTATGCCATCTTTCATTGGATCTTTCCCAAAATACCACGGAATGAATCGCTATCGTTTTCCAAGATATTTGCCGCTTTTGAGCGAAAAATATTCAATATTGAAAACGCTACAGCGACTTGCAGCGTGCCAGCGTATTACAGAAATGCAAGCCTTTTAAGTTGAAATGTGCAACTGACGGTTTACGATTGTTTTCCGTTTGTTTAGCTCCAAAATTACAAGTTCGTTAAAATGCAACCAATAATTAATAATAAACCTTTCTATAATAAAATATTTGCAATAATATAAACCTAATAATAGACCTTTTGAATATTTGCCTGCACGGCTGACGCCATTTCAGTTACAAACCAAAGCCATTTCAGAATTATCAATAACCAATGGCGTGCTTTAATTTTTTGTATACATCATGATTACGTCACATGTCGTGCAAAAGTCTTTTCGTCGCCCTGCTTATTTTGGCGAAAATTTTTCATTTGCTTATTATATAAAATAAGTGAATGACATTTTGCCATCGTCTGTTCATTTATAGATACACGGTAGACGCCATGTGATAAGGACATCAGTGACCCAGTCGCCCACGCGGTTCGTGAGCCACTTTTTTGTTCTTACCACATTATGACGTCATATCATTTATGTATAACTGAAAAGGCAAAATGTTATCTATTTATAAAGCTGTTGTCAATAAATAGAGAATTTTGCTTGTGTGTGTTGAAAGCTACTTGGGTGCAGTTAATAGTTTTTATGCTTTAGGGGATTAGACTCTATATGGCATAACAATGTGAATGCATACATACATTGTGAAATGGTCACGGGTTATCACTGTATATTGCTCCAAGAGCTAATCTGGGATGGAAATAATAGGAATTCATTCACGTTTTGGTGGTATTCGACCTTTAAGCCCTTAACAAATGATTGTGATCACTTGAAATTAGATATATAAAATGCGATTTTTTGCACGTGATTGGCACTTGAATTAGTATTCGGATGGAAAAATTAACTATTAAATTTACAATTGTTGAAAATGTTAAAATGACCGATTGCTGTTTTGCTGTGAAGTATTAGCTTGCGTAGTGTATTATTAACAATTAAGAATTTATTTTATAGGGCTATAAATCACCTATATCTATTACAAATCGACTGTCGTACACCTAACTAGAAACCCTGTTCTGATCAGTAATTATACAGCTGTACAATTATAATGGTACTTAACAGTGGTTCACTTTTTATGTTGGGTATCATTAGACACAAATTTTATTTGTGTCCCGGGTGTGACATACTGAATACCTATGACTGAATAGACAACGGCAACGTGTGATATATTAAACAAAAAGATAAAATTCTGCCCAATCCCTGAGCAAGGAAAATGCCTGGGAACGAGGTTGCGTTGTCTGTTCACTATAGATACACGGTATGACGTCATAATGTAGCAAGAACAAAAAAAGTGACCCACGATTCATCCAACTTCGGAACTAAAAGAGATAGTCTTTTACAGTAAACGGCCAATTAGCTTATTTTTTCATGCTCTTTCGGATGAAACAAAAATTTTTATTGCCAATGCCCTTTTTTCATTTTGCAGTAGTTACAGAGTGATTTGTCCATTAAGATCTTTCCTAGGAACTAGTCCATTAGAAAATGCGTTTTCAACATCTCACATATAACTCCAGAGAAATTGAAGAAACCATGGTAACCTTTATCATGTCTTATGTGGACTTTTTTATGAAATTTCTGACGAAAAATTTTTTTTCAATAAACGAATATGCAATTTTACTAATTTTGGCTATATAAGAGTTTTATAGAAATGATCGGAAGAAAAACGTGTTTCCTTTGACCCATAAGTAATTTGAAGGCTAGTAGCAGAAAAAATACGCTTACCAGGTCGACAGGTACCATATATTTAAAGCCAAAATAGAATTGTTTCCCAATAGGGTGAGGTTTCAGTCATTTTCGTTCTCCAGCTGCCGGACAGAGTATCAAACGGCATAAGCTGCAATTGAGGAAACTGTAAACGGTGTCACGAACTCCGAAAAAAAAACAACTTATTATTTTAGTTATAATCAATTATGTCTTTCTCACTAGATAAAGGTTAGAGGTGGAAAAGGAAAATAAAATGTGCCGTCAAACAGACAAATGAGGAAGTCAAAAAAGGATCAAGCCACTAGATCAACATAAACGTGCACGGACTGTACAGACGTGAGACGATACGATGTTAACCTGTCAAAATGCGTAAACTGTAACTTTTGAGATTAAGGTTTTAAAAAACCCAGCATATGCCTTTTGCCTGGTTAAAAATTATTCCTTGTACTTTTAGTCCGGCAGATAGAGGCCGATATACTTACCATATCGAGGGGCAATTTCATTTTGGTCGTATCTTGTTCCTTTAAGGTTAGCCGTAAGTATATTTCTGAATGTTGGCCGGGTTGAAATTTCTTGTTGGCTCTTGACAACACGTACGTTTTTATACGATATTACTATAAAACTGTGTTACTGTGAAAAAAGGTGAAATTCAAGTTCAATTTTAGAAAAAATAACTTGCATCAACAGAAAGCTCGTAAAAAACTAAATATAAGACATTTAAATCGCATGCTAATTTTTTTCATTTCTTGGTGAGTTATTAGCCTTTGAAAGCATATTTTGACACTAGTGCCCAGGTTTTTTGCTCGATTTTAGCATTTTTTTTCGTAGTTTGAAGGATCAATAACTTTAAAACCGCTTCATAAATCGAGGTGGCCATTTAAATGTCTTATATTTAGTTTTTTACGAGCTTTCTGTTGATGCAAGTTATTTTTTCTAAAATTGAACTTGAATTTCACCTTTTTTCACAGTAACACAGTTTTATAGTAATATCGTATAAAAACGTACGTGTTGTCAAGAGCCAACAAGAAATTTCAACCCGGCCAACATTCAGAAATATACTTACGGCTAACCTTAAAGGAACAAGATACGACCAAAATGAAATTGCCCCTCGATATGGTAAGTATATCGGCCTCTATCTGCCGGACTAAAAGTACAAGGAATAATTTTTAACCAGGCAAAAGGCATATGCTGGGTTTTTTAAAACCTTAATCTCAAAAGTTACAGTTTACGCATTTTGACAGGTTAACATCGTATCGTCTCACGTCTGTACAGTCCGTGCACGTTTATGTTGATCTAGTGGCTTGATCCTTTTTTGACTTCCTCATTTGTCTGTTTGACGGCACATTTTATTTTCCTTTTCCACCTCTAACCTTTATCTAGTGAGAAAGACATAATTGATTATAACTAAAATAATAAGTTGTTTTTTTTTCGGAGTTCGTGACACCGTTTACAGTTTCCTCAATTGCAGCTTATGCCGTTTGATACTCTGTCCGGCAGCTGGAGAACGAAAATGACTGAAACCTCACCCTATTGGGAAACAATTCTATTTTGGCTTTAAATATATGGTACCTGTCGACCTGGTAAGCGTATTTTTTCTGCTACTAGCCTTCAAATTACTTATGGGTCAAAGGAAACACGTTTTTCTTCCGATCATTTCTATAAAACTCTTATATAGCCAAAATTAGTAAAATTGCATATTCGTTTATTGAAAAAAAATTTTTCGTCAGAAATTTCATAAAAAAGTCCACATAAGACATGATAAAGGTTACCATGGTTTCTTCAATTTCTCTGGAGTTATATGTGAGATGTTGAAAACGCATTTTCTAATGGACTAGTTCCTAGGAAAGATCTTAATGGACAAATCACTCTGTAACTACTGCAAAATGAAAAAAGGGCATTGGCAATAAAAATTTTTGTTTCATCCGAAAGAGCATGAAAAAATAAGCTAATTGGCCGTTTACTGTAAAAGACTATCTCTTTTAGTTCCGAAGTTGGATGAATCGTGGGTCACTTTTTTTGTTCTTGCTACATTATGACGTCATACCGTGTATCTATAGTGAACAGACAACGCAACCTCGTTCCCAGGCATTTTCCTTGCTCAGGGATTGGGCAGAATTTTATCTTTTTGTTTAATATATCACACGTTGCCGTTGTCTATTCAGTCATAGGTATTCAGTATGTCACACCCGGGACACAAATAAAATTTGTGTCTAATGATACCCAACATAAAAAGTGAACCACTGTTAAGTACCATTATAATTGTACAGCTGTATAATTACTGATCAGAACAGGGTTTCTAGTTAGGTGTACGACAGTCGATTTGTAATAGATATAGGTGATTTATAGCCCTATAAAATAAATTCTTAATTGTTAATAATACACTACGCAAGCTAATACTTCACAGCAAAACAGCAATCGGTCATTTTAACATTTTCAACAATTGTAAATTTAATAGTTAATTTTTCCATCCGAATACTAATTCAAGTGCCAATCACGTGCAAAAAATCGCATTTTATATATCTAATTTCAAGTGATCACAATCATTTGTTAAGGGCTTAAAGGTCGAATACCACCAAAACGTGAATGAATTCCTATTATTTCCATCCCAGATTAGCTCTTGGAGCAATATACAGTGATAACCCGTGACCATTTCACAATGTATGTATGCATTCACATTGTTATGCCATATAGAGTCTAATCCCCTAAAGCATAAAAACTATTAACTGCACCCAAGTAGCTTTCAACACACACAAGCAAAATTCTCTATTTATTGACAACAGCTTTATAAATAGATAACATTTTGCCTTTTCAGTTATACATAAATGATATGACGTCATAATGTGGTAAGAACAAAAAAGTGGCTCACGAACCGCGTGGGCGACTGGGTCACTGATGTCCTTATCACATGGCGTCTACCGTGTATCTATAAATGAACAGACGATGGCAAAATGTCATTCACTTATTTTATATAATAAGCAAATGAAAAATTTTCGCCAAAATAAGCAGGGCGACGAAAAGACTTTTGCACGACATGTGACGTAATCATGATGTATACAAAAAATTAAAGCACGCCATTGGTTATTGATAATTCTGAAATGGCTTTGGTTTGTAACTGAAATGGCGTCAGCCGTGCAGGCAAATATTCAAAAGGTCTATTATTAGGTTTATATTATTGCAAATATTTTATTATAGAAAGGTTTATTATTAATTATTGGTTGCATTTTAACGAACTTGTAATTTTGGAGCTAAACAAACGGAAAACAATCGTAAACCGTCAGTTGCACATTTCAACTTAAAAGGCTTGCATTTCTGTAATACGCTGGCACGCTGCAAGTCGCTGTAGCGTTTTCAATATTGAATATTTTTCGCTCAAAAGCGGCAAATATCTTGGAAAACGATAGCGATTCATTCCGTGGTATTTTGGGAAAGATCCAATGAAAGATGGCATAGATTTTTGCAGCGAAACGTCAAAATAATTTGTAGTAATTAATATTTCGAACGTAAACAAAAATAACGCGCTATATTTTAGATTTCGCTTTAGTTTGTAGTATTTTCGTATGAAAACTTGAAGCTTAAAATGTAGAAAAAAGGCAGCGATGTTTTTGGTGTTATTTTGAAAAATATATAAATATTATTTGCATTGCGTGTTAAAAATCCACACCATCAAACAAACGTATTCTTTTCCCGCAGACAATTTTATCAAATATGATATAAGACGAAACAGACTCCGAATATCATCATCTTGTAAACTCAAGATTTGAGTTATTTAAAGACACAAAATACTGGTGCTATTTCGACTTTATTGCAAAGTCATTTTCAAACCAAACTGTATGAATATTTATAAGCTATGCTAGGATCTTTATAAGGTGAGATACAGGAAAGATAGCGCAGGCGTATGACATGAAATGCGAAACTATTTACAGAAGCGATTGTTAAGTGAAGAATTACAGAAAAAGCATCAGCTCCTTCGAGGCTTTAAGACCACTATTAAGTGCTGGCCATTTAAACTTTATATGAAGCGCTTCCAAAAAGAGTAAGATATTAGAGTTTGTGTGTTGGAGTGATTGCAGTATTTTAGTCATGTTGTTTGCTATAAACTCATAATTACTGAAAGGCTTGTCAGGTTGGGGTCATCTTTCCTGTATCTCACCTTATAAGATCCTAGCATAGCTTGTAAATATTCAGTTTGGTTTGACAAAGACTTTGTAAACCTTGAGTTTACAAGATGATGATATTCGGAGTCTGTTTCGTCTTATATTTGATAAACAAACATATGGCTGTCGGATTCGAACAGTGAATTCGAAGGCTATATATCGAACTTCTGTCACATGATTGAATGCTGGCCTCTGAGTGGTTGGCTTCAAACGTCACATCCAAACTTTCACGTTGGCTTACCACAAAAACCACAAATCTGTCCCGTGAATCCTGTCAAACACGGGGGCGATTTTAAAGTATTTATTTGAATTCACCTTCACCGCGTGAGCCTGTGTTTATAAAGTCCACGTCGCCTAACTTCTTGATCATAAAGTGCAAAAGGTGCACTTTTAGTTATTATGAAACCTCATTAGACGTTGATAACGAGTGTTTACATAGCATGCAGCTATTTACTGTTTCTGTATTTTTCCCTGTTGAAATTTTTTTAACAGAATTTCTCAACAACACACGCAGTTTAGCATGTATGCTAAAATATTAAAATAATAACAAGTTTTTTCGTGCAATAACTCTCACTCGCAATATTTTGAAACGGCAAATTTTGTGACATTGTCGGTATTTGTCGCGAATATAGACCGCGAAAGTGAGATGCCAGCGTAGGCGGCGATAAAGTCGTGATGTTTGGAATAAGACGTCATAATATAATAGGTATGTTATACAACATAAGTAGGGATATCTGAATGAATTAAGCACGATATGTGTTCCCTAGTTTGTTTCATGAGACGCTAGTCTGTCGTCGAGTGCGTCGAAATTGCTGATAAACGAATGGCGCATTTCGTTGCCATTTTCCTTTTAAAATTTACGCAATGTAGACATAAACTTACATATGACGAAACATAGCTGGCTGGCAGAATACCATACAGTTTGCGGGCTTGCATGCACTGTCCGTGTAGACAAAACTTAGAGAAAGTTCATCGCTTAAATTCAAGCGCTCCTTCCACCACGCGGTTTACAATTATATACACATTACATGCTTAATTTTAAATTGGCTGAATACATATATAGATATTCATATAGTAATTGTAGCTCTGATATGCTCTTATTGTGGCAAATGCGCACATCTTCAACTATACTAAGCATTTTACCGCTCTTTTGCACATTTTGCGTGCATAGGAAGCCTTATATAGACAATCGGCGCGTACGCGCGTGCCGCAGCTTGCAAGTCGAAATTTTGAACTTTTTAGCTCTGTTGATAGAATATCAGAGAGCCGTGGTGTCGACAGGCAGTATACTTTAAAATTTGATCATGAAGATTAGAAATAGCTTTGAGCATTTTGCGCTTAAAATCATAGTGGACGCACATTTGCGTGCATCATGGGCGGCGTTGCACAGACAAAACACTGAAATTTGAGAGTCCACTTTTTTTTGACAGTCCAGAAAAAAAACGACACGCGTTATATTATATATATATATATATATATATATATATATATATATATATATATATATATATATATATATATATATATATATATATATATATATATATATATATATATATATATATATATATATATATATATATATATATATATATATATATATATATATATATATATATATATATATATATATATATATATATATATATATATATATATATATATATATATATATATATATATATATATATATTTATATATAAATATATATATATATATAATATATATATCACGTATTTATTAATTTTTCAGTTGACTGTTTCAACTGGATGCCGGAGATTGTCATTGCAAAACTCTCTGCATACGAGTTCAAGGACGCTTCCAATAAAAAAAAGTTCAAAGACGTCCTTACAAACAAAGAAATTTGCTCTTGTTTCGAATTTGTTTCAGATCAAGCAATAAATCCTTGTCTGCCTTCAATGGAAGCCGATTTTTGAATATATATAACTTTATTGGGAATATTAGCAATAACAATTAGTGATTTCCTAAAAGGAAAAGTGCAAATCGGGACAAAAAAAGCCCATGCGAGGCACCTCCCTTTTAAATTTACAAAAATATTTACATTATAGTGAAAAACAATCGAATCTATAGATCTATAGTTGAGGTGAAGCTCGATCAGCGCATAGCCCACAAGACCTTAAACGCCGAAAGGTAGATTTGAAATTATAAACAGATCTAGATTATTAAACTAAAACTTGGTTGAAATGCGACTTAATTGGACATGCCTGAACGAACATTACCTCAATCAAAACAACTTATAAATTTTAATTTCTGTGACATGGCAGTCATTTCATATGTTGCGATTATGTTTATGACTTTGATTTAATAAATTAATTTAGTAGAGCGCATTTTAAACGGCATTTTCTCTAAATCGTAAAAGGCATATTATTTTTTCATATTTTGAATTGAATAACTTTGATTCTATTTCTCCTGCCGAGTAGCTTGTAAATATAAACGAAGAGTATCGTTTTTTCATAACAGTTAATGCAGACCATGATCATCATACAGCATGAGTAAAGGAAAAGTTGTATTTGAATTAAAGCATGCGCGTGTAGAGCATTTAATACTTATTGACTGAGACCGAGGGAAACAGTATATGTCTTGTAGACCAGATCAGACTGACTGCTTTCCCAAAGTCTCAGTCAATAAGTGTTTTATGATTTATAAGTGCCAAAGTGGAAGGAAAATGCGACAAATTTTCATAAAATGAACATTTACTTAAAGTTTTTTACAGGAAAAGAAAACCTTAACCACCACGCAAATGTCTGTTGCTAGGGAGACAGTCGAATTTGTTCGCCATCACGCAATACGTTTTTGACCAAGCAAGCATAATTGGACTTTCACACTTAGTATATGATAATATTATTTATTAAAGATATATTAAATATATAGATGTATCAATTTCCTACCATAAATTTAAACAGAGTTATAATTATGCTATTGCAATGCCAATAACGCAACAGCGCAGCATTATATTTATCATGCTTATGATTAAACTTGTTTTCCGCGGCTGTCAATTTTCAAACTTGATAAGAGCAAGTTTATACTTGTGACAAGCATTATATAAACTTAAGTTAATGAAACAAACTTAACATTGGGCCAGAAGTAAAATTGTGCAAAGTCTCACAATGTGCAAGGTCAGTTTGGGAATCGCATGTTCATACATGTGCCAGGCGCAATGCCAACTATAACAACAAACCATTGTCTAAATCTCTCACAATGTGTCTGGGCAAGTGGACCAGTCAGGTTTAACCATGTCATCTAAATTCCTGCTTAGATCAATAAGTATCATCCTGTCACATGCAAGCAAAAGCGCCTGACCTCCGCGACAATATGTTTTGAACGATGCCAATGTACTGAGAGAGGACTAGCTAACCTTGGACAAAAGAATGTTTTAGTATCTCGGCTACAACAGCACGCTAGCACTTCGTCTTCGAGGCCAAAGGTAGATGTCGCAGGGAACGCAAATTTGCCGTCCACGTCGATATCTCCTTAACGTGACAACCCACAACCTTGATCATGTACCGAGGACCACTTGGCTCAAATAAGATATGATCAACTGTTTCTCGCAGCGTGGAAGAATCGGTAGCCGCTATAGCAACCAATGCGGCCCGTGTCGCCGTCGAAGCCATGTTCACGACGCCTCAGCAAAGTTGCTACAACAGCAGGACAGCTGTTCTAGACGAGATCGCGGTCAACATCGCAGATTCTTGTCCAAACCCAACGTCGAACGTTGCGTTTCAGTCCTGTAGAAGAGCTTGTATAGTGTCTTTAACATCGTTTCAAGCATGCGCGTATACTTGCTGTTAACGCGGTTTCTTCCCTGCGCTCTGGCGACTACGGTACAGCAGATATTACAACAACACTAACGTTGATCTGGAGGAGATTGTGGCACCTAGAGGAGAGTGTCGCATCTGATATTACATTTATCATGATGTGCGCTAGTTAATAGATCAATTGCTTTTCGGTATAAAATAGATTGTCCGTTAAAAACACACAAAGAATAACGCAATGTTTATGGGGAGAAATGGGTCATGGTGATGAAGTACTCCAATATAAAAGAACTATTACATAGCATTACTTATGTAATCATAGACTCGTATACAGTAACCAGCGGGGTGCCTATAGGCCCGCTTGTAAGCTGAGTGCCCTTGGGATTAATATTCCCATCAGGCAATGTTAGAGGGGTTAAGATCCCCCCTAACATTAACCTGTCCAAGGGGTTAAGATCCCCTTGGACAGTCCCTAGAATTTGAACAAGGGGTTAAAATCCCCATAAGACAATGTTAGAGGGGTTAAGATCCCCTCTAACATTAACCTGCCCAAGGGGTTAAGATCCCCTTGGACAGACCTTAGAACTATTTACACAGATTGTAGTAACATTAAAGATGTGAGTCTATGGCCTGAACGTGATTACGGGAGCACTTCATCCCCACAAATACACAGAATGTGTATTCCCCATAGACGAACAACCAACTCCCACAACAGCTGTAGTCATATAGAAGACAGCTTTTGCCAGGAAATGGTAAGACTTGCTGTTTAGGCATTACCATTGGTTTTATTACAGCTGGATCATCAGGGTGGCCAGGAAAAACCTGGCCACAGGAAACCTGGATGGGGCCAGACAAATACCAGCAGCTTCCCCACAAAGCTTCTAGATTACAACTTAATGATGAAACCACTGGTAATACGGAAAACAGAGCTGACCATTCTAGCCTTTTTGAAATATTTGTTCATCACTATTTAATCAGTTCAGCATGCTTTCAAGATTTTTTTTTTCCGCAGGGAGACAAACAGAAATGACCTTCTATTATCATTATTATTTTTTTTTTATTTATTTATTTAATAATTATTATTATTATTATTTTCTTTTTTTTATATATACAGTATTTGTTCATTCTGTTTTAATTACTTTCACACGATTGCATGTGAGTTGTGTTTTATGGCAAGAATAAAAATAACTTGGCATATTAAAAACATTGTTTTGCCGTGGTCTTCATTTTCAATATTTTTGGAAACTTTTGTCGTTAGTTTTACAAATCGACTGCGCCGTTAATCGATATACCGAAGCTTATACTTTGCAATTCCGAGCGGCGCGCGCAGACTGACAGCTAGCGATCCTTAACGCACTGTGCAAGCCACTATGTTTCACGATTCAGTATAGTGTTTGGTTATGCGACCCAAGCAGAAACCAATTTGAAATAAATAAACTAGACTTCATCAAGTCGATTGCTGCATTTCGACATTAACTGCTCGATTCGGTGTCCTTGTACCGCTTGCAGCTCTCCAGGCTCATTTGGTTCTCTATCTTCGCAGCAACCTCTTCCTAACTTGTTATCGTTGTTGTCGTGTATTTCAGAGTCAGACTTCCCTCGCTTTTTCGATCAACAAACGGCCTTATCTTCAGCCATTTCGCAATCAACAACAACAGAGCTTTCTTCGATTTGCCACGGAGTGGGCCTTTCAGCCAAAACAATGCTTCAAATCGCGACAAGCCCGCGCTTTACGCAATGATAGATTATAATGTCAAGAATATGGAATGGAAGGGTTGCCCATAATCTGAGTGGGGAAAAGTACTTTTTTCGGATGTCAAAAATCCAAAATAGCGGAATCCAAGATGGCCGATCGACGACGTTAGATATATGACGTCATAAACCTAATTACCACTGTAATCACTTTCACATATTGCCGATATATGCCGATATTTACAATTATTTTAAGCAATCTTAAAACATGCAAAATTGAAACATCAAAGGCAGATTTGAAACATCAAAGACAAACAAACAAACGACAAACAAACCTATTTCGAGACTCGTACCCAGAACCCTCGCTTTGGAATATTAAAAATGAAAAAAGGGTTATTACGTTCTAATTCACTGCGTCCAACAGAACGAAAATTATTTTCTCCCTAAATTTCTGAGACTGAAACAAGAAACATAGATAATGGTTGGTTCACTTGCAGATCCCAAGTTTCGTTTATTTTAGAAGCGAATTCGATATTTACAACAAGAACTAACACAGGTTACTTTTATTGCAGTCACTGTCTATTCGTAGTTGTTATAATACACTCTGTTGTGTTCACACTTCAAATTATACCTATTTTAATATTCGACTGTTTTAAAGGCCTAGAAACGACGTAACTTCTATTCTTTTGTTGACACTTTCTTGTACATACATCTTGAACATACAAAGGACATCTTTTGCAGTATCAGTTCTCCATCTTCCGTGCAGCCTTGGCAGTCTTTCAGTTGCAGTATTGTCACTATTTTGAACAACTGAAGTTATTCCTCCAAACCTCAGGCTATGTAGAACGTAGGCTTTACCATCGTATCCGATAGCTTTCAAAGCTTCTTTTAGTATTTCTCTGCATCTGGAGTACACAGCAAAATTTGAATTCTTATTTTAAGAAAAAAAATACTTGTTTCAAGCAAAAAATTGCTTG
The DNA here is from genome assembly GCA_963855995.1 of Muricea muricata. Classification (NCBI taxonomy): domain Eukaryota; kingdom Metazoa; phylum Cnidaria; class Anthozoa; order Malacalcyonacea; family Plexauridae; genus Muricea; species Muricea muricata. The sequence continues at coordinate 2,637,748 of OY979716.1, forward strand.
AAACAAGTAAGATTGTTCTTGTCAGTATACTGAGAATATTTTTCTAGGCTAGAATTCTAGGCAAGAATTAAATTCTGACCAAGAATAATTGTGCTTGAAACAAGTAAAAAAATTCTTTCTTAGGAAGAATAATTATGCTTAAAATAAGTAAAAAATTTCTTGAAATAAGTAAAAAAAATTCTTAAAATAAGCAAAAAGATTCTTGTCAGTATAGTAAGAATATTATTCTAGGTAAGAGTTTTAGTAAGAATATTATTTTAAATTAGAACTTTATAGTGAGGGTATTATTCTAGATTAGAATTTTAACTAGAATTAATTTACTTAAAACAAGAAAACCAATATACTAAGCACAAAGCACACAAATTTTGTGATAGCAAAATGAGTAATTTAATAACCACTGAAATTTGTACCATATGAACCAAAACTGGAGTACCCTGTTGTGGCTAGAGGTAAATTAAAGGTAACGACACTTGAAATAAAGGCATAAAATATCAACTCATCACAAACTTAACCTTCACATAAAGTGTATTCAACCTTAATTAACCCAAATTCTATTAATAATCACAGTATCTAGATAACCTTGTCTCTAATGCTCATTTTACATTGTCGTATAAGCCACATAAGGTTAATCAATGAAAAATTCCTGAATTTGATAAAACTGGTCATCACCAAAGTGATGAAGTTTATTATTGCATGTTCTTTCATTGAAGAATATAACTGTTCTTACTGGACTGTGTGGTTTGCTCATATTCAGATCCTCATATGCAAATAATGAATCCATGTGTCAGTGAGTGACTATTCCATCCAGAGTTTCTTGAATCATGTAATTCTAAAGATATTTTACAAAAACAATCATATTGATAGGATCAAATGATCTCAATTCCAAAATACCATTATAATTAAATGTAGTAGGTTTGATTAAATCTTTGATACAACTCTGAGATGATAAAGTATATATATCATTGGTATGGGTCAGTATACTATAGAACAATGTCACTATTATATTGCCATAAGCAATTATATTAGTTTTTTGTAACAAAAAGTGGCCACATAGCCTACACAGGGAGCTCAGATCACTTGCCTTTCACCTCTAAGATTGTAGTTTTGATTCTCAGTAGGGACATTCTCAATGTCACTCAAACCCTGTCCTCATGTGAAAAGGGTACCACTGGATGAAAAATCAAATTTAGAAAAAGTTTGCCTTGTGCAAATCTGATTTTTCATGCAGTGGATAAATCAATGCTTTTCTGAAAGTGTGGGTTTCCTGTGGGTGCTACGGTTTCCACCCACAGGCAAGTTTGACCGGGTAGGTTAGGTAATAAGCCCACAGTAATTGGCATATGCTGTTGTGGTGACCCTGCCTTAATTGTGGCGAAGCTAAATAAAAAAAATAAATGTACATTGCACAGTAAAAGTAGCTAGAACACAGTCACAACAATAATAGACAGTCATGGAACTGCTGCTATGTCAGGTATTTGGAATTACAGTGGTATGTTGGCTAAGGAATACATGGCATGCATGACAGCAGTTACAGGTCTTTGGCTTAATCTTATCAACTCTGTGGCCCTAGGTAGCCCAATAATTGATGGTATATTTTTGGTTCACAAAATGTGTATTTATTCTTCTGTAATTATTATTACAACTGTATTGATTACGCACGGTCCAGTTCAATGATGTAAACATGATGCATCACAAGCTGACCGTGCCATTGAACTGCACTGCGTGTAATCAATACAGTTGTAATAATCATTACAGAAGAATAAATACACATTTTCTGAACCAAAAATATACCATCAATTACTGGGCTACCTTGGTTGTGGCAACTGGCAAGCCATTTATTTAAATGTAAACCATATCTAGTAACATGTGGTTTACAATAAATTACCTCTGCCAAGCAGCCTGTGATTGTATATTGTAGTATTAATATTCTAGCTAATGGAAGCTTTTGATTGCCTGGTATTCTACAACTTCTTAATAAATACACCACTCACTACAAACAAAATATTGACTTACCCGTACTTTGACCTGTGACATCATCTGACTCGCTTCGACCAGACGCCGATCCACCAAATAATATATCAAATTGGCCAATGTATACGATTTATCACATGGAAAGACCATTTTCCTTCAGACAAAAACAGTTTGTAAATACAAAAGAATACTAAGCAGTATAAATATAGCTTTGTGATTTAAAATAGTGTGCTAAAATTTACATAACTTAACTTTCGCAGCTGATATTTTATGTTGTCAATGTTGATACAAAGGCAACTGCCAACCATGTAAATATAAAACGCTTTATTACCGTATAAATTCGTATAAAATTCAAATTATTAAAATTGTAGAACACTTACCTAACAAAATATCGTGTAAATCGGGGCGGATTGGTACCATTTTTCCTTTCTTTTCTCGAAATTTAGTTAATAATTTCATTCAAAACAGCGTTCTATTTTCAAAATTTAAAAATAACGCGCTTCGCACTGAGCGCGCAAAGTCTCATGGGCATTCCATAAATGGTAAAGCATGGCAACTGATCTCAATTCACACTTTCTTTACGAATGCTGTAACAGTCAGGCGAACCACAGCAATGAAGGTCTGTGCCCACTAGGCGACTAATCGCTGCAGCGCCTGTTTGGTATAGTATGGAACACTTTATTTAACCACGCATATGTTTCGTGTGAACAGGAGAATTTAGTGACAATTTTGTTGCTGCGTGCTACCGTATTTGTTTGATTGGAATGGTTTGATTTTGTGTGAGATATCCGGATTGCAGCGACAGGACTAGAAGCTTGAGACTTGTCGCCTCACTTATGACCTGACTGTACACACGAAGCGATTTGTTGTTGGACATTTTGTAGCGACTTGCTTTCTAGTGTGTACCGACCTTATTAGGCCCCATACAACAACATAATTTTAAATTCAATTATTTTTTAAACTTGCAAATATATTGTAGAATATTACTTTTTCTAAGAATATATAGCTTTATAATAAGCCAAATCCTTCTGAGAATAGCTTTTCTTATGAAGTAGTATTATAATAGCAATTCTCATTGTAAGAACAAATTTTCTTATTTCAAGAATATTTAGTTTCAAAGATATTTTTGAAAAGAATCTATTTCTTATTCTAAGAAACATACAGTTCTTGGTAAGAATATCTTTTCTTGTTTCAAGTAAAATCGATTCTTGCCAAGAAGAATTTTCTTGAATTTTCTCATTTTAAGCAAAAGTTTGCTTGAAATAAGAATTTTGCAAGAATTTTATTCTTGTTAAGAATTTTCAATTTTGCTGTGTAGGAAAGCTCTGTTCTTGTTAGTGAATATGCTCCACTTCTTTTCAAAAATGTAAAGATCTGAATAGGAGCAAAGTGTCAGTGAGATCTATCTGAGCGGCTTTCTTGTATCTGATTAGTATGGCGACTGGGCAATACTCAATTCCGGTTTTGCGGATGTAGTCAAAATTCTCTATAAATATCAGTCGTGCTTTTCGGGACAAGTATTTGAATGCAATGATCACAGAGGTTGATATGATGAGGTCGCATATTCCTTAGCTCATCATACCGAGAAAATCCTGCAAATTCTAAAGTTCAAAGAGCCGCAATCCGGAGGTCCTTTAAATTATTATTGTTTCGTCTAAATTTATCAATGATGACCCTTATTGCTTGTGAGGTCAAGGGTTTCTTTTTCAGTACTGAATGATTCACTTTCCTTTACGCCGCGTCGATCACATGCTTACAAGAATCAGTATTCAACGGGTTTGGGCTGGTTTCCGGACAAAACCCATGCAAACGTTTTAATGCTGCGCTAGCAAGAACAATTGTTAAACTAGAACAAGATTTCTCCAATTCTGAGTGTAAATATAACGCAATTACTGAGCTATAGAACGACAATTTAACGGTATCTCGTTCGCTTTGCGCCACACGAAAAACTTACGAATTATACGTATAAATGTTTTGGTCGTAGAATCTGCTCTAGATTGCAATGCAGTGTTTAGGAGCTTACCCAAGTTTTTTCTTACCACATTTTGAGCACCCGGCCACACCTTATTTGCGCGAACAACCTGAAAAAGATGAAGATTGTCACGGATCAGCCTTAACAACAATGACAACCTTCAACGTCTCAACTTCTCATCTTTTATTAACTGGCTAATAAACTCGATACAATATACGACCACTCATAACGGGTTTTCAGTGCAACCTAATATGGTACTCCGCAAAGACCATTATCAGTGCAATTATCTCCCCCCATGGAATTTAATTGAATCGAGTTGAATGAATTAGTGGTTTTCCGTTTTACACTCTATTTACATATAACATATGCTCATACATAACTTAGCTAGTAACAAATACACATAACTTAAGATAATATGTTACTTAAGATAATCTCCCGAACAGCCATTTTAAAATTATGAAGGTTTGTTTTTTTCCTAATGTCTAATGGCAAACTGTTCCATAAAGCACGAGCCCAATATTCAAACGATCTTTTTTTCGCTATTCGTACATGGCCAGGAAATGACCAAGTGTCCATTTACAGCTGATCTTGTTGATAACTGTGCGTATTTGTCTTTGAGGTATTAACTTGTCCGAGAGATATTTTGGGCCGATCCCATATAAACATTTATACAGCAGCGCACAACGCTGCAACTAACAACGATCGGACATTCGAAGCCAGTTCAATTCTTCTAATAAGGGAATTACACGATCACACTTTCTTGACTTAGTTATAGTTTTTACAGCCGCGTTTTGAATTTTCTATGCAATATCTACAACAACCTTACTGGCATTACCATAAACAACGTTTATGAACGTTACCATATTCCACTTTAGACAAAACCACACAATTGACAAGATCTTTAAACGTTTTTCAGAGCCTCTCGACGTGTGATTTCCGAGAAAGATGCTGGTTAAACATCACACCTGGATTGATCGCGGCATCAACTGCTTTGATACATTCTCCATTTACGTTTACCTTGATTTGTTCAACTTCACTAATCTTTGAGAGTTGGTTTCTTGTTCCGATAATTTGTAATTTGTACTTCCTAACATTAGGTTTCAGTTTATTTGCAATGAGTCATTTATTAACATACAAAAGTTCCGATTCCATCTGATTCAGTGACTCATTCAGCTGGGAGACCTGGCAGCTTCTATACACCTGTTGATCATCGGCGTAAAGATGCAAGTTTGACGGTTCTAAACCTCTGCTAGTAGAACAGTGGGCAAGAATCTCTTGTAGGCAAGAAAATCTTATGTAATCAGCCTGGGTATCCTGCTACGTCGGGATCCACTGAAGGTCTAGTGTGATTGTGTTATCAATGCAAAAGTTAAACATGTTAATGGCTATCATGTGCAACTCAAATTTCATGCTTCTCACTATTTTAGCGACTGCTTGATTATCAGTAAACCATTTGACATGGCTTGATTTTAACAGCTCGGAAAATGACTTTAGTGAAAACTCTATTGCAGACAGTTCTCTCCAAGTAGAACTGTTTTTTTCTCTGAAGGCTCCCACATTTTATTGCAAATTGTATCCTCATTAAGTGTTATGACTGACCCGCAACCAGTAACACAGGCGTCCGAGTAAACAAAGCAATTCGGTTGCTTGTACAGAAAATAATGCCTTTCAATTAATTTCAACAAACTATGCTGCCAAAAGCGTATTTCGTTTCGACAATACTCATCCAAGGAAAATTCTTATCCCATGTAGAAGCGCTGGCTACTGACATGCTGCAATGTCTAGTCATAATTCTTGACACTTTGCCTACGACCGCTCCTTCCTACGCATTTTGCCAAATGCCGAGCGGAAATCACATAGCTAGACTCCACTATATTATTTAACACAGTATACATATTGTCTATACATTACTATTTTGGTGGGCGTCTAAGTGGACTTATCGTCATTTGGGATAAAACCAGCATTAACGATTTCTGTTCTAACTGTTTGAGATTGTTCAATGCATTTAGAAAGGTCTTTTTCGGTCGACAAGCCATCGTCAAAAATACAGCTATACTAATGCCATTGTGCCTCCAATACTTCTCCAAAGGCTTGACAATTTTTGTAAATATTAGTCCAAAAGGCAGAACCGTAAATACGTAATTTCTGTCTTCCCCAGTGAAACCTAAGAATGTTTGGTGGTCCTCATGAATTTCAATATGATGATAGCCGCTTTTAAAATCAAACGAAAAGATATATGCGACTTATTCAAAACATGATAACGCTGCGTCTCTGGGGACAATTAATTGATAATTCAAAATTAAAACCACATGACTTCAAAAACGAGCAAAGATTTCCACCAAAACAAGAAACACACGTGCTGTTGTTGTCGACTTGCGAAATTTCTGAGCCGATGTCAATCATGCGCATCGTGTGCGCATGTGCAGATCTGTCATAGTCATGAATTTCGCAGGTCATAAATTTCGCGCGACACCGGGTTGAGTGCTCAGCATTCTCATGCCTAGTGGCCTGTTCTGTGGCAATTGTAGCAGCGGCTGTAGTCTCCATGAGGTCTAATATACAAGAAAATCTGGCAGTTTAAAAAAAGTAAAGGTCTATTTAAGACTGTCGTTGGGTTGAGTTAGGGGGGATTCAGTATTCTGCTAAGTACTCCGTCTATACGTGTTGTGGGATTGCGAGTGAGATACTAGATTAGGAATGCGACTGCTTATAGCAAAGTTAAGGCAAGTTTAAGAAATATACTATAGTTTTTGTGAACGATTTCATTCACATGTAGCTTCTTAAATATATGTACAATAGCATGTGAATGGCACAAGCTATTTGCACGCGTTTTCATACGCCAGAATGACAATCACAAGTCGTGTCGTGTAAATAGGCCTTAACACTGACGCCACGATGAATTAAAAATGTTATGTTATCCTTTACAGATGTCGTTGCGAAGACGTACAACAGAATTGAGCCAGCGGATGCAGACCCACTTGTACCAAGCTCAAGGCATTGAAAATACAACACTAGAGGACCACGTTGACGATTTCAGGGCCGCGCGACTAATACGACCCCATCGCCGCAAATTGGGGCATACTAAAGAAAAAGTAGATACCCTGGGAACACAATTACGTCAAAGGGAAAATTCCGTTTCGGCACGAATAACTCGTTTGGAGCAAACTGTCCAAAAAAATAGAGAGAACAACGAACTCCAGACGCAAGTAATGTTAGCAATGCAAGAACAACTCAATGAAACGCGAAATGAGCTCGCATTAACAAAATCCAAACAAATCGAATTAATGAAGATGAAAACAGACCTTCACATTGGACAAACAACCTACAACTTCGAGCGTGACCTTGCCAGTTACATTTACCCACGAGGAGCAGCCCCTACATATGACCGCCAAATATTTACAAACCTGATGACATGGTTGTGGGTTAATCGTAAAACACAAGCAGGTCGTGAAGCCAACAAAAAGTGGACTGCACTGAAAACGCAGTTTGGCTGGTCATATAAACACAGAAAAGTATTTTTTGATATGCTGGAATGTAGAAGAAAAGCTGCGCACCCGCAACCGCCCAATCTCGGATTGTCAATTCCTGAAAGATTCAATGTTGATGAAAGAAGGTTGATTGAAGTTATCCGCAGAATGGGTACAAAGTTAAAAAAATTATTAAGACATCACCGTAGTGCTGTGGCGTTTTAGCCCTTGTTGACATTTAAAGCAGCAGTTCCTGTTTAGTTCTAATTTGAAACATGAATTTTATCTTTATACAGAACACAATTTTTAACATGTAATAGTTAAAAAAAAAAGGGACAGGAAGGTTCTTTATCAAAACATTGCTCCAGAAATGTTTTAAAACGGCAAATTTTGTTAGACCCCATCATTCCATGATTAAGGAGTGAGTCAAGGAAATGTGTTCCTAATTCTAAACACTTTGTGATTTCTTTCCTTGGTTTTCTATTTCTACCTATGTTGAGATGCTAATATTTCGTGCAAAATGATTTATTTGCTTGTGCGATCTCATATAATTATAAAAGGTAAGAGACATTTTACATTCCAATTCCAGAAATACATACGTTAGTCTAAAGTTCCCAACAAATTATGTCGTTGAGACTTCAGGCAGTGTGCAACAGAATAGATTTAAATGATGCTATCAGGTATATGTTGGTGGTATTATGACAAAAGAATCTTGTTTAACAGATGTACTATGAAAGTCTTTAATTTAAATTAAATTCTAAAAAATGCAATCCTACTAGGACTCTGGACAGAGTGCCTGGCAAGTCACTCAGACATTGATTTTTGGTTATCTTAGTGATTACATAAGATGTGCTAGCTATGTCTTACTGGTAAAATGCCTTGGAAGGTACCCTAATAATAATTGATTTAAAAAGGAATTAGTTGGTCAGAACAGAAATAAGTGAATATACCCCACCCTCAATAAACTCTCTAGTTACAGCCCTGCCTGGCCTTGTGCCCATTTTCGGTTCGGCAGGCGGAGTGAACGTCTTAGCAGGCGTCTTGTTTATGTAAGTTTGTCTAACATTCTCCAACGGCTGCTATTTGTCTATCCACGTTTTGTACTTTTTCTGACCATTTTGCTTATAACAACTACAGTTTTCTCTTGCAACTTCGTCGCGTGTTGTCTATGTATAGTTTGTGTTTACAGTGTTCAGTGTATTTCTTGCTAATCGCCGTTTGCGTTTGTTAATTCCTTACTTCGTTTACACTGTTTGTTTATCTATAATACTTAGTTATTTATAGCTACGTTATCACCGTGCCTTTATCTACAAGTTTTATCTCTGGTTTACATCATTTGTAGCATATAGTTTTTAATTTATTTCCGACTACTTCGCTACCGTTTACAGTTTTTAGATTAACTTTACAGTAATAATTACCGACCGTGCATTACCAACAACTATTACAATAACAACAGCACTTCAGAGTCGTTTGCTGATCTACAATTTTTAGTTAGCATTTCAGACCTCAACACTTCATTCCTCACTTACGTACTAATGATACTATATGAAATCTACTAATCTAGTATATATTTAATATAAGAACTTCTGTTTTTCGCAGCAGTTGTTGCTGTGCACATTATTCTGTCCCATGCCAATAATTAGGACTGAGTTCTGTGTATATATAGGGCGGTTTGATTGTAAAGCCATAGAATAAGAAATTAATAGAAGGGCCACTCACGTATACAACGCGTAACCAATTCAGTACGCTCGCGCGGATATCTCAAGCTCTGCAGCCAGTAAAAGCCAGTATGTGTAATAGGGATTTGTATTACGAAATGCACTTTTTGATCACAAAATCAACTATTTTTCGGAAACAAAGGATTGGAATATCAAAATACTATAACTATCAGCGGGGTCAAAGTAAGCCTAAATTATTATTGTGGCAAGTATGTAAAGCAACGAATATTTAGGGAGCAATTTGATATTTTGTGTGAAGTATCTGAATGAAATGCCGACAGGCGACCGCGTAAAGTATGTTGTTTATTTCCATTTTCGAAGTTTATTTCTAATTTTATCAGGACTTATCAGGAAAATAATGTCATTTATTTATGTAATTAAAATATCACGATTATGAATTTAATAATGAAGTATCAGATTTAAAGTTTATTCCTTGTATTCGTGTTTTTGTAAATTGATTGTTTTCCCACTGTAGTCGCAGTCTGGCAGACATCTGACTAGCAGTGATCAACTAACAAGTCTACATGTCAATGGATACCTTAATTCTCACGCATAGTCAAACGTTTTAAAAATAATTTTAAATACACTACCCTTTAGATGTTACTGTAAAGAGAATGATGAGTAAATAATTTATTTTACTGTAATAACAAAAGGGTAGTGTATTTAAAATTATTTTCCAATAAATCAATATCTTAATAGACTAGTGCAATAGTCTATAATATATGTAGTATATAAAAGCATTTACCTTGTAAAATAAATATATCAGACCATTTGATCAATTACAAAATGGTGTATGGTTTATGGCTGATGAAAAAAAAAACATTATGTAATTTTGGGATGGATAATTTTGGGATAGAGAATTTTGGGATGGAGTTAATGTTGATCATTGTGTGGGGTCGGACCATGCACCCAGCATAAACAGTGGTGATGATTTAATGAGATTCGGCTACTTTTACATGAATAAAAAGCCTGGGAATACGGCACAGGTTTCCCTAATTACGGCGATCCCATAAATAACATTACAATACAAATAACAATACATTATAAATAACATTAACTAATAAAGAATGTGTCAATGTTACAAAACAGTTAACAGTTGATAACCTCATTAAGGGACCTAGCTCTTCTATACTTTATACACACGGATTTGCATGTGAGAGGACCGTCCACATCAAATGTGTTTGAAAGAGCGTGTTTGTGATAAGATTTAAGTCCGGACTTAAACGAGTATAAACCAATCTATCACTATTACGGAGGTCCTACTTAAAACGTTCCACGTTTTGCACGATGTTATAAAATAAGATGACTGGTATGTTACTGTTTAGCGTATGGAATTACAAATCTCACTAGAAATACATGCATGCAGCAACCCCTCGCCACTTCTCGCCACTAACTAAGAGCATGCAACTATATTTTCAGAATTACATGAAGTGCTTTTATAGGTTGTTGTCATAGCAACACGGTAATTGTTATTCTTTCTGTATATTTTTTCAAAATGACAAAATATGAGTTTTTAATCCTTGTTTTATTGACCATTTTTTAAATTGCACAACATTTGTCATCGGTATGTTATTACGCCTAATGTAAGCTTAAATTTGGTATAAAATACGACCTACATTAGACGTTTTGAAATATTTATGAAACAAAATTTTTTACATAAACTTTGTCTTTTGAGTTTGAAATAAAACCGTTTCAAGCCAATTTTGTATCTTAGCTCATATTCTTTTAGATGTAAAGTTCGTCAATATTTTGAAATACAGTAAGAAGACAGTCTTGCATTTACAAAACTTAAACTTACTCTGGAATTTAAACAGTGAATAGACAGGAGGAGTACGGCTACGCCGGCCTTTGTAAAGCATTAAAACACAAGTATAAATGCACATTATCAACAAACTTGCCTTGTGTTTCACGCCGTAGTCAATTCTTGGCGCTTCTCTGTATTTTCCCAGAATTAATCTCTCTTCAAGAGTCTTGTCGCAGTCGTTTTCGTCTTAGTTCTCGTCTTTTTGGATGCCTTAAGTGTTTGCTACTCCTGATAGTCCGCCATATTCTTGAGATCATAAATGGCCACCCTTCGTTGGTTGTGAAAGTTGCCAAATCTTTTTGCAAAAATACAAAAAATTGTAGTGCAAAAAGCAAATTCAGATATTTGCTGTCAGTTGAATTCGTGATTAATCAATCAACAATAAATTTTAAATCTGGCCAATCAGCGTTAGCCATTCATGACAGTCCGCCATATTGTTGAGATCAGTGAGGATGACGTCATGACATACCAATCTTCCTACCTAACTACCACGAGCAACGACTTTGAGCTCCGCTAGTGCGAAATTAGTAACCCTTGCCCCGGGCTTACGCCCGGAACGGCGCTTCGCGCCGTTGGCTCGGGAATTAGATTGTTTGTATTATCCCTGGTAAATCCTGATTGATAGATCGGATTTGTGGTGATCAGTTGGTGCAATACTTTGTTGGGTAAGGGGCAACATTTTTTTAGGGTCTCGATCTTTTTCGTGGGTGACAATAACTCTAACACCTGAAAAATATAACAAGAACTTAGGTTTTTGAGCTGACTCTTGTCTGGAAGAAATGCCACATGTCTAATATGTCTATACTATAGATTGTCTGGTACTGCACAGGTCTACACTACACTACAGTACACACCCTTCTATCCTACTTACCCTACTATCAAGGTAGCTTTTCAAAATATTTTGTCTATATTTTTCTGTGTATTTAATGGTAAATGGCTGCAAATAGTTCAAAACAAAAAGGTGGAAGCATGCAGCACATTTTGCTGTGCTATAAACTTTTCAAACAGCAAACATAGTCATCCAGAGCTGAGTTTTCACCGTTTTCTATCAGACAGGGACAGGTAGGTCAACCAGTCCCATTTATTGAGATGTCAGCCATTTACGAAACTCTACAATTCCTAATTATCATAGTTAAAAAAGTGAGTTGTGCTATTTTACTCTTTGAAGTTTGCCAATCGCGATTTTTCCTCCTGGAAAAGAAAAGACAGAAAGTATATAAAAGTTGCACATCTGTAATTTTATAATTTTAATTTATAAAAAGTTTAGTTCCTTATCTTTGCTTAGACCAGTTGGAGATAAAGATTGAACTCCAATTAAATTGAAGTGCAAATATGTTTTTCATGAATCATGTATAAATACAAAAACATTTGAATACAAAAGAAGTTGACGGACACGATCGCACATCCTATTACTACAATATTAAACTTCGAAGACATAGATTTAAATTTTTTCCAATAAATAAACTAGCAGACTATCATACAAAGTAAACAATGCGTATTAATACGCTTAAATTTCGCGTTTAGCAATTCTTTAATGGCTCATTATCAACAGAAATGTATTTACTAACCTTCAGTTTACAACCAGCGGCCGTGGTTAGAGATTTCAATCGTTCGTTCAGGGAAAAACCCCGATTTATTTAGCCAAATAACCATTCCGTAATACAAATCTCTAACAAATTGACTGGCTTTTACTGGCTGCGAGTTATTAGAGCGGTCAATTTCCGGTAGGCGCAAAGCGACATGCGCGGCTTCAAAGACTTCAAAGGCTCCGACTCAAAATGCCGGTTAGCGTTAGATCATATCGAGTTAACGTACCATGACGTCATTAATTCTTATATTTATTTAACACGTTAAAATAGTACTATAAATACCGTTTTCAATGACAAGTTCTTCGTTCTTGTGCTGTGTCCTGGTGGTTAAGGTACAGCACTTCCACGCCGCAGTTTGGGGTTCGAATCCCGGCGATGACTACTTTATACTTTTGAGTGAAAGTTTTTTTTTCTAAGTTTTTTTCATTATAGTTAGGGTCAGGGTTAGGGTTAGGGTTAGGGTTGGTTTTGGGGTTGATTGACAATAATATTAATGCAAAAATATTTTTTCAAGCACCTCTAGACTCTTAAATTCAGGTATTGCAAAAACCGTGACGTCATGGTACGTTAACTCGATATGATCTAACGCCGACCCAAAATGCCCTTCCATTCATTTCTTATTCTATGACAGTGCCCCGGCGGCTCGTTCAATTTTGGAAAAATTTCAAAACATCACTCGTACTATTAATTTGTAAGCCCTTCTTGTGATGAACCGGGTGGGTAATACCGTGAACTGCCCAACAATGATTCAAAACGTTTATAGGCAAAACCACACCACTTTAAGGGATCATATATAATTGTAAGTGGATGCTGTATCTTGTACTCCAGTAAGACATAGCTGTTGGTCTTAAAATACCTTCAATAGCATTTATATCCTGTCCCTGTCTAAACACAGATATTCTTTTGGTTGAGATTACCAACAACGTTTTGGCATTTCTTTAAACCCAGTGACTCCATAATATATTTTTTATCTTGCTGGTTAGCAGTTGCAGTCACGGCAACTAGTGGAACATCACGAAATACTGCACACAGAACACTCAGCTTACTGTAATCTGGCCTGAGTTCACTTCCTCTGAAAATTATAATCATAAATATAATAAACACATGATAAATATAAACATAAGTGTGTGTATAAATATATACATCTTGATTCCAGTTATATCAAAAACAAAACAAAAACTTACCATTCTAAAATACAGTGTGCTTCATCAATCACAATATTGCAGAAATTTTCTCTTGGTACGCCTGACTCGGTAGTAATTCTCGTTCATATTTACAACAGATAAAGGACTCCTGGTGTGCGAATAGAATACGATAATGACCTGCGCGCAGATTTTTCTCATCGCAAAGCAGTCGAAGGAATCGACAGAATGCTGTGATATTTTCACGCTAAGAACTGATGTGCCTAACTATTTAAGCCATAACGGGAAATTTGGTTGCCTTTTAAGGCATTCAGAGGCGAAACAGCAATGACTATAGCCGTAACAGCTGACATATCTAGTTATCTACATCCCAAAAAGTTTCATTCATCAATAACATTTCTTTGGAAAAAAGCAACTCCGGGAGAAGATGAAATATTAGCGGCTTTCCGCAATGACATTGCGTTTTAAATATAGGTGTTCCAAGCAAATCACTTGCTTCGGTTTCAAAATAGTATTAAAATACGTACTATTACGGATTGCAAACTCCAAACACAAGAGAAAAACAATATAGTCCAACATGATGCCGGTGATGTCGCGGCAGTCGCGCAGTGACAATTAAAATTTGACACCCTACCTAGACGGTGCGAAATTTGACATACATATAACGTGACCAGTTCCAGCCAGAGTCACTCCTCCTACTCAAGAGGGAAGAGCCTGGGAACGAGTTTGATACCCTGTGTGTTCGTGTTGGCGATGTTTAATTGTCGAAGAAAGCGTTTCGAAATCCAGACAAACACTTCGAAATAACGAGAGAAGAGATTAGAATGGCGGTGAGTAAGAACTGACCGAGACTATATAGAGACCTAAGCGCTAGGCTGTATGGCGGTGACCAAAACAGAGCTGTGACAAGTAAATTTAGAACTAAATGCCCTGTTAAGCCACTGTTAGAATGTCATATGTTACTATGTCACTTAGTACAATGCCTTGTTGGATTCAACTTTGAATGTACTATTCAATTTTATTTAATATGTAACTAAAGCCACTTTTAAGTAAAACCACAAGCATTGAGTCTGCAAAGTGTGTTTTCATTACACAGCACTAGTGTCAAATGCTCAGGGGTTGCACTTCACGTGAAGATAATTAAATGAGGAATACCTCTACAATGCATATGCAGTCAATGTGTATTTACTGAACTACTACCCAACTTGGAAGGAGTATCAGATAAAACAAATAGAAATTCAAATAATTATCTTCCCTCCGATAGTGATAAACATCTAGTAGTCCTAGAAAGTAAATCAACCAACTTCGAATTTTCGATTTAAACACACAAAGTATGATATTAACCCTCAATGAGTCCCTTGTAACTATAAAGCGCTACCAACTTAATGTCTTAGTGAGAAACTTAATGTCTAGCAATGTCTAGTAACTTAATGTCTTAATGTCTGAGTGAGACATGGTTAAAGGACAACAAACAGTTATTAAATTATGTTTCTATGCCTGGATATACTTTAGAATATCGAAATCGCGAAAGTTTAAGGAGAGGTGGTGTAGGGGCACATCAAAGAAACTGTCATATCTAAATGTCGTCTGGACATTGAAAGCCTAAATCCTGAACTTGAGAAAATGTGGCTAGAGTTAAGAAATTAAAAAAATCAAGAAAAAAATAAGTACAGTTTAAGTTGTTACTTTGCGTTTTCTATCAATCAGCAAAAATATTGCCCGAGAAGGATTGTTTTACTATGTCCAATAATTGCTAGCTCAAAGTCACTTATGTGTCAATTGGGAGGGCTTGCTTATCTTAACCGCAGACATAAATTTTTGTTTAGTGAAAAAAAAATGATCCAGTTGTAAAGCAGTACAAAGACCTAATTGAATCGTTTAAACTTTACCAACACGTTCAAAAGCCAACTCGAGTAACCAGAAACTCGCAAACGCCGATTGATTATATTATTTCCAATTAACAGAGAAAAGGTTCGTTTACCACTGTCGGCGATCACGGTGACACATAAGCCATGTATTAACATCCGAGCAGAGCGTTTTCAACCGCATTTAAAGTACATCAGGAACATGAAAACATCCGATTCAATGCAATGCATTTCAAAAGATCTTCTCCATATTGCCTCTGCACTTGGTTTATTCTTTCGATGATCCGAATTATCAACTAGATGTTCTTGAAAAGCTATTTACTGAATGCATAGACATGCATGCTTCATGAAGGTGTGTATAAAGTTATGTGGCCACCAGCTATCGCTGGCTAAAAACGGATAACAGTCAAACATTGTTGGCTGAAGAGAACACCTGAGAAAGAAGGCACACGAAACCCAGCCAGTCCTGAAGATTGGACTGCTTTTCTCATTAACAGATGACAGATTTTCCTTCGTAATGTCAGTCAGAATGAATTCTATCAAGAGATTATGAAGATGCGATCAGATTGTTAAATAGAACTTGATAAAATTGCTGCAAACTTTACTAAATTGGTGGCCACTGATTTAGCGGGCCCTTTAACAAAGATAATAAATGACAGTATTAACATGAACATATTTCCACACGCTTGGAAAATATCTAGAATTTCTCCGATATCCAAAACTGAGATCTCTAAGATCTATAAAAAACTTGTAGCAAAGACCTGTCCAAAGGTCTACCCGTTTTATACACCCTATCTGTATAAACATCATAGTAAAGTAGAGTAGCATTGTCTCTTACAAAAAATTAAACAGCAACACTTGGGTTCACTCCCTATTCATAGTTTAGTATTTCTACCAAACTCTCTAATTTTATTCGATTTTATAAAATCAATCTCTTGAGCAAGTTCCTGCGTTTTGACGTACCAGAATTCTCGCCCGAAGGTAACAGGTATTGATTCTAGATTCGTGGATATTATTATAAATTTCTCAGCATCATTAATATTAGGCCAAACACGGCAAGTGCCGTGCCCTGCGAGGTGAACTGAAAACGTGGTTGGAAAGTAAGCATCACTTCTAATACATACAGTAGCGATCTCCATGTGCAAACACCAAACGTTGCAGTTTCAAATTTCCTATTTTTTTCGAAAACGCAGAGTCATTTATGAATAATTTGGGTGAAAATTGGCAGGAACCTTATGGACCTATATGAAAACTCAGTAAGTCATTAATATTCAATATTGTAGCTATCTGTGGGGATCTGTGTTCTGCATCTGCAATCTACTACTGAAGCGGCAACCTATACTCGGTGGGGCAGTGCGCTAAAAAAATCTTACCTGAAGCAATACGTTGTATAGGTTACAATATAGACACAACACATAGTCTTCTAGCCTCCGTCAAGTATATACGACAGGTATTTTAATTACCGCATACCATCTGCCCCGATTTTACTATATTTTTATTAGTCGCTGGTGTTTTTTTCTGATTAAGGATCAAGCGCCTGTTGTGTCATTGATTTCTTGAAATAATGTTCTGATCTATAATTCATTGAAAAATGGAATCAATAGGTCTTTTTAATTTTGCAGCTAGTTTGTAGCCAAATTTATATACATACTGGTCGAGATAAAAAAATAGAAGTGGCTGAATCCCGCCATCGCAGAATTTGAAATCAGAGACGTTTGCAACTGGAATATAGTGAGTATAAATTGTCATTATATATAATTTGCCAGGCAGTTTAACATATATGTACGTAAAAGCGATAGACATAATGTAGATATAGAATGGGCATACTCCTCGTTTCATCGCTTGGTCGCCAACACGTACCACAATATATTACGCTCACGGTTCCATGTGTGCTCACTAAACAACGTTTACTGATTATCGGTAATAGTATCCTGATAGTAAAATTTTATACGTATGTTTAGAATAAAATTTAGAACGCGCCTTAGAGAAATACATACATGTCTCGAACATACATACATGTTGCATTCAACATAGATGGAGCTGCTCCACCGTGCAATGGAAATACGTGACCGGAGCACGACCCATGTGAATTATGCTCAACACATTGACGATATTATACAATATATGGCCAGTCACAGAGCGTTCCCAGAAGAAAACGCACAAGTAAAAGATCTAAAAGGCGAATTGAAAATCACCCAAAAAAAAGCTGACGAAATGATAACGGTAGAACAAGAAAGGGACGCTGATATTTCACATCGATTCACCCGTTTAGAAAGCTATATGGAAGAAATGCGAATACAACTCAATCATACGCAAAATAAACTCGAACTAACACAATCCCAACAAACCGAACTAATGAAGATGAAATCAGACCTTCACACAGGACAGACAGCCTACAACTTTGAGTACGCCCTTGCTTATTACATTTATCCACCTGGAAAGTTTAGCACATATGCCGCAGAATATTTTCAAACCTGATGAAGTGGTTGCTGGAAAATGGAGACACGCCAGAAGGTGAAGAAGCCAACAAAAGGCGGAATGATCTGGTAGATGAGTTTGGTTGGACAGACCAACACAAACCGGTATTTTTTAAAGTGCTGGAATGTAGAAGAGATGCTGCGCACCCACCATTGATCGATCTCGGATTGCCAATTTCTGACAGATTCAACGATCATGAAAAAAAGATGGTTGAAGATGTTCGTCAAATGGCTGCGGAGATGAACAACCGTTTATCAGGAAACCGTAAATCATCGTGGTATTGTTTTAGTCTGGTGCTTTTAATTTTGCTCTTATTCAGATATACATAGTTTTCGTTTCGAAACTGGAATTTAAATCCTTTTAGTTTAAAGTATTTATGTAACGAAATTTTCTTTAACATTTGATTGATTGCATTGCAACGATCACTTAAACTGACAATATTAACTTCTTTGGTAAAATTTTTGTGACTCTCTTCCTTGTCACGGTATTGGATGTTATTATTTACTTATTTATCCTATTTGCCACATATATATTTATCATTTATATACCCGGAGCGAGGGGGATTCGGTGAAATATTTCCTGAAGTGATGATATTTCCCGAGGGCTTTGGCCTGAGGGAAATATCATCACTGAAGGAAATATTTCGCCGAATCCCCCGAGCGGAGTGTCTATAAATGATATATTATACCGAAAATCAAAAACTTCCGAAAGAATAAACTTTTAAGTTCTTCAAGTTGAACATACCTTCGTGAATATGATGCTCTAAAATACAAAATAGCCAGTTCTTTGTTTATTTTTATAACGAGAAGTACAGAAAATTCCTTTTAATTTTTTAAATATTTGTGTTTTCAACGTCTTTGTCCTCCAAAATACTTTATAATTCTTCGTGAAGTTCATCAAACTTTTCGCCCATTCCGCCATTTTTGTTTAAGAAAACTTGCCAATCTGTGCTTGCGTGTACAAGCGTTGCCATGACAGCGTGAGATATTTACTGTATCTCACTTTAAAAGTGAGATACAGTGAGAAATCGCCTCATAACGGGGTAGAAATACGATATTTTGATTGGACAATTTGAATTTGCATGAGGTATAATATATGTATATATATTACTATTATACTATATATTATATACGCTAAGCACTTCTCTGCTAAGCATCCTCACTGCTCACTGCACTTGAAACATCACATCAGAGTAGGGTGTGTCAAAGACATAATATACTGATATCACATCTTTCAGAGGAGCACTGCTGAGGTCAATATTCACACAGTTAAATAAAGGCATTTGAGTCTCATGGCTGTTTAACAAAAACTTATTTGGATAAAAGAACCAAAGAATAACTGGTCCAAAAGTCTATTTTTTTTTGGTTCCCGTCTTTTTGAAAATTATTTTGGTTGTAATTTGATGAATCAGTTTTCTGGCTGCCTCAGGAAACTAAAAATTTGTGTTGAGCAACTAAAATCTATTGTTTTGTTGTTGTGCTTTATAATTTCATTTTTTAAATTTTTTATCTAATTTAATACAGGGCAAGTAATAAATAGACTTATGCAAATAACGAAATTGTGAATGTTGCCTGTCCCAAGGACTACGACTTTTTTCGATATTTTGCAAGCCCTGACAAGCATTTCACACAAGCGACACAATTCAAAGTCTTAGGTCTATAGTAATATTATATACATGAATATGAACACATGAATACTATAAAATAAGAATATAATATACGGAGAGTTTGAAATATTCAATGGTCACATACAGTGGTGGTCATAATTCTGAGTCCACTCCAATTTTTGTGAGCCACTTAGAAATATTGTCATACCTCCAAAATTTTTACGAATTGAAACATGCACATTAGGTTCTTAAACATGTACATTAGATACTCAGACATGCATATTATGTTTGCAAGTGCTTTGAACATTTTTTGCTTAAATTTTTTTGCAATGTTTCCCAATTTTAGCAATGTTATTTTTTGCTGTCTCAAAGATTTAAATCGAGTTAGAGGAAAAATGGTCAGCCCTGAATAATGAAGTGTCTTTGAGAATTGAGATGACAATTTCTAGTTGCCAAATAACTATAATTTTGTCATCAAAATAAGCATAACATTGTAATTGAGCCCACAGGAACAGAAAATTTGATAAAGACAGAGTGAGAGATTGTGGGGTCAAATTAACATTGAAACATAATTTTAGCAAAAACAGTCTGGACAGATGTTTTAATGATCAGTTCGTTAAATTTAAATGGAAATCAGTATTCCTAAACATCGTCACATTCACCAAAGGTGTGCTGTACTGTGTGGAAAAGGCTGTGTGGAAGATGATTTATAAACGCTTCTCTAATTGGTGTAAACTGCATTTAACAAAGACATGAAAAGCAAGCTGATTTAGTGCTCATTTGCTTCAGCCTTAATCTCCTTTTCTTAATCTAATTGCAAACTTATGGGGCCATTTTAAAGAAAAAATGAAGTAGACAGCCAGCAGCCAGGTCAGGTTTTGAGATAAAATCATTCCTTGCTAAAAACAAATTACACCTGTTTTAATCCATAATCTACGATGAAATAAATGCAAAAAAACAGCTCAAAATATTTTAAAAGCAATGATTTAGGGCAAAAAATAGTAAAATTATAGTTTACTTAACTTGATTCCATAGAAAGAAGATTTCTAGTTTTTTTGCAGAGCCACATGTTGAAAAAATGACAAAAAATGGATAAATATCAACTGGACTCAGACTTTTGACCCCCACTGTATATTTTAAAAGATGGTTTGAATACAGTCAAAGAGCTTAGTGGAACTCTATATTTTCCAAGGCAGAATACCTTGCATCCAATTACCAAACCTTTCATCATTTGATCGAACTACACTTTAAACAAGTTTAACCAAGGCTTGCATGAGCTGCTTTGACTTCACTACGAAAATTTTGTAGGCCTGCACTAACATAAGCATATATGTCATATATTAAGAGCAATCATTGCAGCCAATGTATTTTACTGCCACTCAAAATTATAAAGCCCTGCAACAATATTAGCTAAAGCTATACACCTAACAATATTTTGTTGATGCATGACATAATGAAACTGCTTGAACTATAAAACATTTGTTCTGCTCATGGCAATAGGGACCCACAAATGTAAACATTGTCCAAGTTTCGCATCTTTCGAAACTCTAGTTTATACCTATTTATGCATGAGAAAATCCAACCAGAAAAGTGTCAGATATTCAGTTAGTACATCATATTTTAAGAAGGCAAAAGCTGAAATGTAACGTGCATATTCACAAATTATTAATATTACCAGCTTAAGAAAGTAGAAAATTGCTATTAAGTGGTGAGTCATTAATTTTTGAGTCTGGGGCTGTGAGCTGTGTTCATAGCTGTGGCTCATGGCTATGTTATATGGCCAAATTGCAACATGACCCAATAAAGACAAGATAATTTTCTATAAACAGTAATAAACCTTGCCAGTACACTAAAAACAGGTCAAAAAAATTGCACTAAATTCTGTGCATCAAGGAAAATAACGGAAACGTAATCACATCGATATATTTCCAAATATCGCCGTCTGATTTCAAATGTACTAACATCTGCTGCCGATGAACACAACTTCCCGACCGATCACTATGTCATTGAGTTCAGTATTTGTACCAAGTTTTCACGAGCGAAACCTGTGCGACGCGTCATTTACGACTACAGCCACACTGACTTCTCTGCTCTACGTAAAGCCTTGTCGAAAACATCTTTAGACATTTCCCTAACGGACGGTATCGACGATTGCTGGAAACAATGGAAAGACAAGTTTTTGTCCATTATGACCCACTTCGTTCCAACTAAAACTATACAGGACATCAATTCTCCTCCCTGGATCGACGGTGAAGTTCGCCATCTCATTCGCAAGAAATACACTGCGTTACGAAAATACCGAAATAATAGAACAGCTGACCGCAAACTCAAATTGCGTTCTTTATGTCAGCAAATCAAATACGCAATCAGAGCTAAACATAAAATGTATCTCGCGAAAATCGAAGCTTCACTGAAAGATAACCCGAAGATGTTCTGGAAATACCACAAATCTATTCTCCACCACCGTTCCTCTTTAAATTCTATCATAACCTTTAACAACTGTACAGCGAAGTCTCCAAAAGAGAAAGCAGAACTATTTAACACCTATTTCTGTTCCGTCTTTCGTGCTGCTCAAACCGCGATGAGCCCTGATGCGTCCATCTCCTTAATAACTTCCTCTTCCCAACTCTCCGACATAACCATCTCAGAAGAAGAAGTTGCTACGCACCTATAATAATAATTTATTCATTTAAATTCATTTGTAACTTAGATATATCTAAAGCTACTGGTCCTGATGGTATTCTTAGGCGGATTCTAAAAGAATGCAGTGCCATTATCGCTCCAAGTCTATGCTCGCTTTTCAACCACTCCCTTCACTCTGGTACTGTTCCATTTGATTGGAAATCCGCTAATGTCACACCTGTACATAAGAAAGAGAAAAAGGAACTTGCCGCCAACTACCGACCAATATCCCGTCTATCTATTATTAGCAAAGTCTTGGAACGATGTGTTTGTAATCGATTTTATGATCATGTTCGGGAGATGATTAATGACGCTCAGCATGGATTCCTTCATGGTTGCTCGTGTGTCACCCAACTTCTGACCACTCTTCATCGCATCGGACAACTATTCGACAATAACATTCAGACGGACGTTATTTTCCTTAACTTCACGAAGCCGTTCGATTCTGTTGATCATAACATTCTTTTAACAAAACTCAGTAGATATGGAATCTCTGGAAATCTTTACAGCTGGTTCAGTAGCTACCTGCGTGGGCGTAAACAACGTGTTTTTGTCGAAGATATAGCTTCAGAATGGTCCCTTGTAACCTCTGGCGTCCCTCGAGGAAGCATTTTAGGTCCAATGCTTTTCCTTCTGTTCATTAATGATCTCCCACACGTTATCCCTCAAGCTACATCAACAGGTTTGTGCGCTGACGACGCGAAGCTATGCAGAGCTATAACATCTAACGAGGCGCTTGCCTGCAGACCGCCTTGACTTGCGCTGAAGTTTGGAGCGCTGATTCAAACATCACATTCAACACATCCAAGTGCCAAATTATGACAATCTCACGTCGCAGAAATCCACTCATCGCCAATTAGCATCTTGGTTCTGCAGATTTAAAACGTGTGGACAGTGAAGTAGATCTTGGGATCACTTTGACAAGTAACCTCTGTTGGAACGCGCATATATCGCAAATTGTTAGCAAAGCCAATAAAACGATTGGTCCACTAAGAATAACATGCTACATCCTAACGGTTTGTGATGTTCGGCGCGCTTTACATCTTTCTCTGGTAAAATCTCAGCTATGTTACGCCACAGAAATATGGTCGCCGTCCCAGTACACCAGTAAAATAAAGTTGGAGAGAGTTCAAAGGCGCGCCACAAGATGGATCCTCCAAACGCGGGACCTTTCATATAAAGGCCGTTTAAAGATGCTAAACCTCTTACCGTTGTCTTTCGACAGAGAGATGAAGGATTTAACATATTTCTTTAAACTGCTGAATGGTTTTTACGATTTAAATATATCTAACTTTGTGTCATTTGTTCGTCATAACTGTACTCGTAAATGTAAAAATCCTTCTCTCGTACTTAAAGTGCCGTCGTGTAAAACAAGTTCTTTTCAGTCGTCGTTCTTTAACCGTATTGTCCCTCTTTGGAATTATGTGTGTAAAATAGCTTGTCCTGCAGACCTTCGAAGTCTTACAATGTTTAAATCCTTTCTGTTAAAAACATACGTACAGTTATTAGTGTCTAGTTTTAATGTAGATATGCCATGTACTTGGTCTTTATATCGATGTTGTTCGTGTCACAGATCATACTAGGTGAACATATATATATATGTAACGCATATATATGCGCTTTGTTTGTGAGCGGATCATTCTGTCATGGTTTCTGTTTTTCGAGTTAGCTTTAGGCTGTTCTAAGACTTTTAGCTTCGACATAGTATAAAATTTAATCATTGTCTACGCTCCAAGCAATTAGCATGTGTTAATATTAACTGCTGAATGTATTATCTATTTAGTAGAAGTAATTTATATATTGTGTGTAAAAAGGTAGAGTGCCTCGCATGGGACTTCGAGTCCCGTTGTACTGTGTCAAAATTTAACTGTAATAAGATGCCGAATGCCGCTAGAATTAATATTAATAATTTTTGAAAGTAAACATTGAAATTTAAGTACAGTTTAAAGAAATAGATTTTCCTTTGTGTAAGCAGAAATTTTTTCCACTGGTCTTAATAACGGGATAGAATTTCTTGATATGTGTCAAATACAGATCTTGTGCTCAATATTTCTCAAGATATCTCATCTAGGAAAGCAATCATATTTGTATCGCATGTCTAAACCGCGTTAAAATATATTCAGCTGATTAGATCAGGTATCTCTTATATATATATATAATCTCTCTTAGCAAGCCTTATTTATGCTCGTGTTCTACCACAAATGACAAATTGTGTGCATTTTGATTAGATTTTAAACGAAATATGCAATGAAAATTTTGGAATGCCCGGAATACTTACGATACCATATACAGCTAGCGCACATCATGATAATTGTAATATCAGATGCGACACTTTGTTGCAAAATCTGCTGTACCGTACTCGCCAGAGCGCAGGGAAGAAACCGCGTCAACAGCTAGTATACACGCATGCTTGAAACGATGTTGGAGACACTATACAAGCTCTTCTACAGGACTGAGACGCGACGTTCGACGTTGGTTTTGGACAAGAATCTGCCGTGTTGACCGCGATCTCGTCTAGAACAGCTGGGCTGCTGCTGTAACAAAACTTGCTGAGGCGTCTGGACATGGCTTTGACAGCGGAACGGGCCGCATTGGTTGCTATAACGACTACCGATTCTTCCACGCTACGAGAAACAATTGATCATATCTTATATGCGCCAAGTGGTCCTCGGTAAATAACGAAGATTATGGGTTGTCACGTTAAGAAAATGTCGACGTAGACGGCAAATTTGCGTTCACTGCGGCATCTACCGTTGGCTTCGAAGACGAAGTAATTGCGTGCTGTTGTAGCTGAGAGACTAAAGCATTCTTTTGTCCATGGTTAGGTAGTCCTCTCTCAGTACATTGGCGTCGTAAACTCTCCGTATCACTATTGGCCGCCGTTGATAGAGATCGATTATTGCGGTTAGAAATCCCTTTGGCGTTTTTACGACGAACAGGAGGCATTTCGATGAATAATAATTTGCGTTGAAATTCAAAATTATTGTAGCAGCTCCTATCTCTTGAGAGCTTTTACACAAATTAAAGATGACTAGCGAGCATGCATTGTTATCCTTACAAATGAACGGTTTTTATTGGCCGATCAGATCTCGGTCATATTATTCAGAATTCTCATTGGTTATTTAAGACAACCTAGCATGATGTGCACGTGCCCACAGCATGCATAGAGCATGATTATTGAGCTGATGTTAAACAGCGATAACCTTTCATCCACGCGTGAAATATTCAAATCACACCTAACAGAAACATGAGAACTTAGCACAGCCAATATGACTGCGTGAAAAATATTCAAGGGACTTCCCTGCAATTATTCGCATTGCTCCATTAACTTTAATTCATAATTTTGGTATTATAAATTGGCTATATATATGGTATCGTAAGTATTCCGGGCATTTCAAAAAATTTTTATTGCAGATTTCGTTTAAAATCTAATCAAAATGCACACAATTTGTCATTTGTGGTAGAACAGGGGCATAAGTGTCTTGCTAAGAGAGATTATTAATGTGTAATCTTATCTGATCTAATCAGCTGAATATATTTTAACGCGGTTTAGACATGCAATTCAAACAAGATTGCTTTCCTGTATGAGATATCTTGAGAAATATTGAGCACAAGATCTGTA
The DNA here is from genome assembly GCA_963855995.1 of Muricea muricata. NCBI lineage: Eukaryota > Metazoa > Cnidaria > Anthozoa > Malacalcyonacea > Plexauridae > Muricea > Muricea muricata. Next base: position 2,663,664 of record OY979716.1, read on the forward strand.
TTTGACACATGTCAAGAAATTCTATCCGGGTATTAAGACCACTGACAAAAAATTTCTGCTTATACGAGCGAAAAACTATTTTTTCAAACTACACTTAAATTTCAATCTTTGCTTTCAAAAATTAATATTAGCTAATTCTAGCGGCATTCGGCATCTCATTAGAGCTAAATCAGTTGGAAACAGTTTATTTATTTCACATTAGTTTCTGCTGGAGTCACATAACCGAACACTATACTGACTCGCGAGTGAGACATAGCGGCTTGCAAAGTGAGTTAAGCATAGCTAACTGTCAGTCTACGTGCGCGCGCCGCTCGGAATTGCAAAGTACAAGCTTCAGTATATCGATTAACGCACAGTCGATTTGTAAAATTGATAACAAAAGTTTCTAAAAATATTGAAAATGAAGACCAGGGCAAAACAATGTTTTGAATATGCTAAGTTATTTCTATTCTAGCCAAAAAACACAACTCACATGCAATCATTGAGAATCAAATTTGGATGATTAGGTTTTTAGTTAATTTCTAATTATGCAGTTCATGAACTCACTTAAAGCGGTATTACCTTGTCGTTTTGCCTTTTCATCGTCGTCTGTTCTAATTCATGGTCTGTTAGTTTGTTTGTCTGTTTATTATTATGTCTAAATATCCGTCACGCTTTAGTGTAAATTTATGTTATGCTTTCTGGATGTTGTGGAACTCCGTTATTGGAGATTTTATCTCTATGTGGTCATTCCAGCCATTATGTGCAATTTCTTTCTAGTTTATATTTAGTAACAGTTGACCTAATTATTAATGGCAAACTATTACAAAAAAAATTGTGTGAAAGTCATTAAAATGGAATAAACAAATGCCAAAAAAAAATACAAAAAATTTGTGCTTGCCTCCCTGCGGTTGCAAATATGTAAATCACGCTAGCAATCCCACATCTTAGAATCATTGAAAGCACTATCCCAAAATGAACAAAAAAGTCTTGGAAGCATGCTGAACAGATTAAATAGCGATAAAAAAATATTTCAAAAAGGCTAGAATGGTCAGCTCTGTTTTCCGTCTTACCAGTGGTTTAATCATTTAGTTGTAATATAGAAGCTTTGTGGGAAAGCTGCTTGTATTTGTCTTGGCCCCATCCAGGTTTCTTTTACTTCAGGTTTTTCCTGGCCACCCTGATGATCCAGCTGTAATACAACCAATGGTAATGCCTAAACGGCAAGTCTTACCATTTTCTGGGGCTTGCTTGCTTGATAATTTCCCATTTGATTTTATAGTCAATATGTTTATCTTTATGTTGCCAGACATGCTTACTAAGTTCAGTAGCGTGTTTCTTTTTTACGTTGGTGAATGATGTGTTATGGTTGGCGAATCTTGTTTTGAATGTGTTGGATGTAAGCCCAATGTATGTTTGATCGGGCTTGTTGTCATTGGTGGTTACGGTTGCTTGATATACGATTGATTTTGCGAGGCACTTGACGGGCAAAGGACATTTGTTGGGTGATTTGCAGTTGCATCCATTGTCTTGAGTTTTCTTTTGAGGGTCGTCCATTCTTAGGATAGATTTATTGTGTCCATCAATAGTTTGTTTGACATTAATTGGGCATGCAGGAATAGCTTACTTTCACGGTGTTTCTATTAAAAACTTTATGTAGGACGTGACTTTCCAGGAATTCGTCGTCAAGTATGTTGAGGAAGGTACGGCCGATGTTTGTGGCGACGTTTTTACTGTACGGAGGGCTGTACCAGGTGACGTTTCTTAGTCGCTTTTTATTTTGGGCAGTGCTAGATACATTAGTTGAGATTGGAGGTTTATATTTCAGCTCGTGATTGTATCCACTATGCTTAAGGGCTTTCTGATATACGGGGGCTGCACGGTTGAATACATCTTCGTCAGATGAAGTATCAGAGAGGCGTTTGTTGACGGATTCAGGAAGGTTTCTTATAATTACAGTGGGTGTTTGGATTTGCTGTGAATATAGAGTGGTGGGTTATTGGGTTTGGCATAAGGCATATGTTTACCATTGGACAAATTGAGAGTTACATCGAGAAAGTCAACGCATTTCTTGTCTGCCTTGATAGTGATTTTCAGGCCTTGTTTTCTGAATATCGCACATAAATCTTTCTTTATCAATTCAACCTCGCGTGGGGATTTGTTGCTGATGCCAAGACCGTCATCTCTATATAGGCCGAAATTATTGCCGTGTTTTGTGGTGATCTGGTGTAGAAGAAAGCAACCGACGAGTTCACAGGTTTCTGCGCCGTCGTAGCTACCCATTGTGATGTCGAAGAAGTTAGATGAGGATTTCTTGCACCATTGTTCTCCTGAGCTAAATAAGCATGATTTCTTTGCGTGAGTAATGTGTCTCTCATCGTCTGTAATGTTCGCATAGTTGGCTGCGAAATCTAATACGTCGTTCAAGAGATCAAGGGAAATGGATGGGTAAAAATCAACCACGTCAAAGGCAATAAAGGAGTACTGGTTTTTATTTTCGACATTGTTGAACCATTCTAAAACAGCAGTTGTATTCTTCCGTTGGTTAAGGTTGAGGGCAGTGATAATTTTCTAATTGATTCTGTCGAGTATTTGCTTAGCACTGACTTTACCAATTTAGGATTTTGTAGGATTAATAAGTCGGCAGGTTGGGTTGTTGTCAGAATTTTGTTTGTGGTTCTTTAACGTAATAAAGGCATCTTTTTCAGCAGTAGTTCTGACTCTGTCATCAAGGTTTGATTTCTGTACGATGGCCTTTGTCTCATGCTCAATGGAGGATGTCGCTGTATGGCTTACTTTCTTGTAGGTTTTGGTGACGTTCTTTTGCAACACTTCGTTAAAGGAATCACTGTCCATTTGATAGAAGTTGGTAGTTTTATCAGCGGGGACTAGAAGATGTTTAGATTTCTTGATATTTCGTATGTTTGCGGATAGTTTCTTTTGAAAATTACAGTTGGACTTTCTGAACTTAACGTTATTGATCATATTAATCAGCCTATTCTCGAAGTTAAGCATCTGTGGGATTGGAGGCGGTGACTTAGTTGAGTTAAAGCCATTCGTTTCATGTTTCGTCATGACATTTGGCGTTGATTTTAGATAAAAATAAGCTCTCCATCTCATTCGAAACACGCTACTGAACTTAGTAAGCATGTCTGGCAACTTAAAGATAAACATATTGACTATAAAATCAAGTGGGAAATTATCAAGCAAGTAAGCCCCTACAACAACACTTCCAACAGATGTAACTTATGCCTTTGGGAAAAGTATTTCATCATTTGCCATCCATCTCTGGCTACTTTGAACAAAAGAAACGAGCTGGTATCATCCTGCCGATATGCTAACAAATATTTACTCAGGAATTTCGTGACATGATTTATCCCCGAGCCAACGGCGCGAAGCGCCGTTCCGGGCGTAAGCCCGGGGCGAGGGTTACTAATTTCGTATTAGCGGAGTTGAAAGTCGTTGCTCGTGGTAGTTAGGTAGTAAAAATGGTATGTCCTCACGGATCTCAACAATATGGCGGACTATCATGAATGGATAACACTGATTGGCCAGATTTAAAATTTATTGTTGATTGATTAATCACGAATTCAACTGACAGCAAATATCTAAATTTGCTTTTTGCACTACAATATTTTGTATTTTTGCAAAAAGATTTGGCAACTTTCACAACCAACGAAGAGTGGTCATTAACTCTTGAAGAGAGGTTAATTCTGGGAAAATACAGAGAAGCGCCAAGAATTGACTACGGCGTGAAACACAAGGCAAGTTTGTTGATAATACGTATTTATACTTGTGTTTTAATGCTTTATAAAGGCCGGCGTAGCCGTAGTCCTCCAGTCTATTCACTGTTTATTGTTTAAATTCCAGAGTAAGTTTATGTTTTGTAAATGCAAGACTGTCTTCTTATTACTGTATTTCAAAATATTGGCGAACTTTACATGTAAAAGAATATGAGCGAAGATACAAAATTGGCTTGAAACGGTTTTGTTTCAAACTCAAAGTTTATGTAGATAAAAATTTAGCTTCATAAATATTTCAAACGTCTAATATATGTAATTAGTAGGTCGTATTTTATACCAAATTCAAGCTTACATTAGGCGTAATTACATACCGATGACAAATGTTGTGCCATTTTAAAAAATTGTCAATAAAACAAGGATTAAAAACCCAATATTTTGTCATTTTGAAAAATTAATATAAGTAACAATTGCCGTGTTGCTATGACAACAACCAATATAAGGACTTCATGTAATTCCGAAAATATAGTTGCATCATGCTCTTAGTTAGTGGCGAGGGGTTGCTGCATGCATGTATTTCTAGTATATATTTCAACACGTACTTAATTTAAACTAACCACTAACGTAATAACAACTCGCCTAACGCATGCCGTAAAACATGATTTAACAATCAATTAACCTTTTAACATATAGCCTATAGAATAATGTTTCAGATAAACGGTTAAAATTCAAACTGGCAAATAGGAGCCTTGAGTTAGCTTAGACATTTATATGTAATCCCTTGTATATATTAAACATAGTCATTAGGCAATTTTATCTGAAGAGTACCGCACTATTTGTGTGGCACGAAACTGACAATAATAAAATGTCTGGTCACAACTGTTGACTCTTTGATTTTTTTACTATAATATGCTCTGGTCTACCATTGAGCACTCTGCCAACGGTTATTACTATATTATATATAGCATATATAGTTTCATGCAGGTGACGACAGTCGCCTGATGATTGCATGGTTGCATGAAACTTAAAGTAGCGACAATTGTAATATTTTAAGATTATAATAAATATTTGCTCTACAAAATCTTTGTGTTGAGCGCTCTGATATCTACTACAAACAAAAAATCAAAATTATTACTATATATAATTATATATATATAAATATATATCTATATATATATATATATATATATATATATATATATATATATATATATATATATATATATATATATATAATTATATATATATAAATATATATATATATATATATATATATATATATATATATATATATATATATATATATATATATATATATATATATATATATATATATATATATATATATATATATATATATATATATATATATATATATATATATATATATATATATATATATTTCTATCCAGTCGCTGTCATTAACGTTGTCCAAATCAACTATACCAATATACGTGTCATGTGACTTATTAGTATGCATCAACTCGCGTGTGCTTGCTATGCGAGCTTCGCGGATACTACATACGAGTTCAGTCAGGCAGTGTTTCCAATAAGAAAAGCAAGATTGAAAAATGCCGGCACCATATTCGAACGATCTACGGTGGCGAATGATATTTCACCGCGTCTTTTATTAACGTACCTATCAGGAAATCGCTTCACAGCTATTTGTTTCTACTAAAACTGTTTACCGTACTTGCCAAACGTTTATCAACATTGTTGACGTAAAACTTTGTGTCCTTGGTCGACGAAACAACAATTATATATAAGGTTTTGTTAACCAAGTATTGATTATAACAAGACATGCAGCCAGGCGTGATGCACCTAAGCACACAAACAATCAAGTTATATAGTAATTTGTTAAGCTTCAGTGAACCGCTCAAAAAAGCACATCGGATCGGGTGCATATTAACATGTGGAACAGCAAAAAACAAAGAACGATTCGAAACGAAAAGATATTTTATGCATAAATTTAAAATGTTAGGGACAAACGGATGTTTGTGTCTTTCATTAGCTGTATTACAGACACGATTAAAAGGCCAACAACTAAATTGTTTATGCCAATTGGCGAAAAAGAATTCTAAAAGAACACAAGAAACTGGCTTTGCTCAATATTCAAGGTCATTTTAACCGAATGCATCATCCTTCGCTTTCAAAAATTGTCTGCACAAAATAATACAGTACAAAGTTAATTGTACTACGATTAAGTACAACTAGGAGTGCATGTACCAGTCGCGTTAAAAATATGTTTAGCTGCATTTGCGGCATTCTAAGTGTAAAATCCATAATGATGTACTCATCGTGAGGAAAGAAAGTATTTGTATCATTTGGTCGACCAAGGACAGAAGGTTTTACATCACCAGTGTTGATAAACGTTTGATAAGTACAGTAAACAGTTTTAGTAGAAACAAATAGCTGTGAATTGATATCCTTATAAGTACGTTAATAATGGACGCAGTGAAATATCATTCGCCACCGTAGATCGTTCGAATATGGTGCCGCCATTTTTCAATCTTGTTCGCTTATTAGAAACACTGCCCGACTGAACTCGTAATATCAGCGAAGCACCCATAGCAAGCACATGCGAGTTGATGCATACCAATAAGTCACATGACATGTATATTGATATTGTTGATTTGGACAACGTTAATGACAGCGACTATATATATATATATATATATATATATATATATATATATATATATATACCTATACATATATATATATATATATATATATATATATATATATATATATATATATATATATATATATATATATATATGAATATAACTTAAAAAAAACAACGTTTTTTAATTGAAAAATTAAATTTTATTACGTTTCGGGGTGAAGCCCCTTCTTCAGAAGAAGGGGCTTGACCCCGAAACGTAATAAAACTTTATTTTTCAATTAAAAAACGTTGTTTTTTTTTTGAAGTTATATACGTGAAGATTTTTTTGGGCTGGCTTCTGATGTGTATATATATATATATATATATATATATATATATAAATATATATATATATATATATATATATATATATATATATATATATATATATATATATATATATATATATATATATATATATATATATATATATATATATATATATATACATACATATATATACATATATATATATATATATAAAACTTTTTCAATTTTGATTGAACATCATATAATTTCAAAAGTGCTCAATACATTATGGTAGAGCAAGATTTATTAACAATTTACAAAAATAAAGTTTCAATTAGTTGTTACTCAGAGTTTCATGCCATTGTCTGATGATTGCCTGTAACGGCATGAAAAGGTTGTCCAGGCGAAATACACTATAATATATATATATCGATCACGTGGTTACTGTAATATATGCGTCAACACGAAGATTTTATCATGCGTGTTAATTGCGCGTTCGATTAGCGTGGAAATTAAAACCTGTTTGCAGTATATACTGTACACAATGCCGAGACCATATTCGGCGCTTGATTTGCGTTAGAGAATGGCTTATCAAAGACTATTTTATCAAAGGAGGACTATAAAGAAATAGCATCACAGTTATTTGTTTGCCAAAAAACTGTGTACGGGACGATTACGTTTTTGAATAGCGGTGATGTGAAGCCGTATCGTCTGGGTCGGCCTACTGGAAGCGCGAGTTTATTCGATCATGAAGAGTCTATCCATAATCGATTGTATTCTTCGAACTCCTCAGATACGGCTACATGAAATAGCTAACTACATTACCAGTGCTACTGGCTCTCTATTTCGTCCACAGACATTGTGTCACGCTGTTCACATGCCTGGAATGACGCGTAAAAATTGCCTAACATTGCAAGTTGTTTTATCGTCAGTGTAGCTAAAATATTAAAATACTACAGATACAACGTATTGCTCTTCAAAGAAATGATGACCTCAGACAGCAATTTAAAGCCAAAGTAGGCGTATTTAATCCAAACCAACTCGTATTCCTCGATGAAACAGGCATTACACGTATTAAGGAACGATCTGTACCGCTGTTTCTTGTTTATTGAGTTATACTTTTTGTTGAAGGATAAACAAATTGCTCGTCAGTATGGATAAAGCACTCGTGGGTTGTGTAAAAGTTTAAATGTGTGCTATTATGCCTCTGGGAATTTAAACGAATTGTCTACATGAATGGCAGAAGTATTTTCATTGTTATAATTTGTCATTTGCTGTTCGTTTTACACTTAGAAGCTAATTTAAATTCACAGAGGCATAGCCATAGTAACGCACATTTAACAACAATAGTGTCATTTCTAAAGGGACACACTTTGCAGTACAATCTCTCTCGACCCACGAGTACTATATCCATAAGGACGAGCAATTCGTTTATCCTTCAACAAAAAGTATAACTCAATGTACAAAAATGTTGACCATCAAAATATATTATGACAGTGGTATAGATCGTTTCTTAATACGTACAATGCCTGTTTCATCGTGGATACGAGTTGGTTTTATAACAAACTTACTTGCAGGGAGGTAGGTTCGGGATTAACGCACCGAGGGGTCTGACAGCTGTTCGAACCTACCGAGCGAAGCGAGGTAGGTTCGGACAGCTGTCAGACCCCGAGGTGCGTTAATCCCGAACCAACCGAACCTGCAAGTAAGTTGGGTTTTTATCCCATACTAGACTTATCTTCTCGTGTTGTTTTCCGATTCTCGCTGAGTCGCCGATGTATTTTGTCAACATTTTCTCTTCTTAAACTTATTGGTCTCTTAATATTTCTTTATCAGGCTCTCAATTGTCTTTAGTTTACAATTTTCCGTTTCTTTTTGCTTGGTTTCTGTGACGTCTTTAGCCCAAAAATGTTCTTTAAAGTGTAGGTTTAATCATCAGCTAAATTTTGTTCGCCATTGTTGTTGAGCAGTTTGAGGCGGACGGCAGCGTAAGCAGCAAGCAGGTAAGTTCGGGTTTTTGTAACCAATCAGAAAGCCGGTTTTATCGATAAAGAGAAAAGCGGGTAAGTTCGGAAAAAGCAGGTTAGTTCGGAAAAAACTTACCTGCTGAGAACCAATCAGAAGCCCGCTTTCATGACACATATGGGATAAGGATTGAATACGCTTACTTCGGCTTTAAATTGCTGTCTGAGGTCATCATTTCTTTGAAGAGCAATACGTTGTATACAGATATTTTGATATTTTAGTTACACTGATGATAAAAAAACTTGCAATGTTAGTCAATAGCCAACCAATCTTCAATACTTCAATCGGTTCAATGACCTACATTTTTACGCGTCACTCCAAGCATGTGAACAGCGTGACACAATTAAATGTCTGTGGACGAAATGAAGAGCCAGTAGCACTGGTAATGTAGTTAGCTATTTCATGTAGCCGTATCTGAGGTGCTCGAAGAATACAATCCATTATGGATAGACTCTTCATGATCGAATAAACTCGCGCTTCCAGTAGGCCGACCAAGACGATACGGCTTCACATTACCGCTATTCAAAAACATAATCGTCCGGTACACAGTTTTTGGGCAAACAAATAACTGCGATGCTATTTCTTTATACCTCCTTTGATAAAATAGTCTTTGATAAACCATTCTCCAACGCAAATCATTCGCCGAATATGGTCTCGGCTTTGTGTACAGTATATACTGCAAACAGGTTTTAATTTCCACGCTAATCGAACGCGCAATTAACACGCATGATAAAATCTTCGTGTTGACGCATATATTACAGTAACCACGTGATCGATATATATATATATATATTATAGTATATTTCGCCTGGACAACCTTTTCGGGATTGACAGTATATATATATATATATATATATATATATATATATATATATATATATATATATATAGACAAGTAATATGTTTAAAATCATATGAACAGAGTGCTCAATACCGAAGTAGAGCAAGATAACTAGATGAAACAAGATTGGTTACTTCATAGATTTATTCGCTACAAATTTGTTTCGTATGCAAGCAACGCTTGCCACACTCTTCAGGCGATAATCGCGTTTGATGGTAATTCTTAGGAAACTATATATATATATATATATATATATATATATATATATATATATATATATATATATATATATATATATATATATATAAATATATATATATATATATATATATATATATATATATATATATATATATATATATATATATATATATGTATATATATCTATATATATATATATATATGCTCTCTTGGTGAGAGCAAGTTCACGTGTATAAGTGTAATGCAGCTACATGTGTAGATGTGTACCAAGCTGCACTGATGAGGCGTGGAATGCCGAAACATGCATGTCTGCAGATTGTACTATAATGCCCCTTCACTTCGGTGTTGTTGAGCACTCTTGTAGAGCGGAGTAGGCGTCTATAGCTATAATGCAAAGCCCACTTCCCTTGAGGTCGTTTGAGCACTCTGGCCCTATGACGCTCTACGCATGTCCGCATGTGTTGGTTGTGTTGCCTTGTACCGCGTGCGCTTGGTGAGAGCAAGTTCACGTGTATAAGTGTAATGCAGCTACATGTGTAGATGTGTACCAAGCTGCACTGATGAGGCGTGGAACGCCATGCATTCATATGATTCTATACTTAGTTTATTTACTGACACTCGCCTATATATATACATATATATTTAAATATATATATGTATATATATATATATATATAGATATATATAGATATATATAGATATATATAGATATATATAGATATATATAGATATATATAGATATATATAGATATATATAGATATATATAGATATATATATATATATATATATATATATATATATATATATATATATATATATATATATATATATATATATATATATATATATATAGAGTAATGTTGTAGATTGATCACACAAGTAAAAGTATATAGAAAAAGTTTGTTGTGGAAACGATGAAGATGGAATAAAGGATATCATTAAATAACACTCATTCTGCACAAACGTTTTCGCTTTTATTGCAAGCTCCTCAGGTGCTGAATACTTAGTATTTAGTGATATCCTTAATGATATCCTTTATTCCATCTTCATCGTTTCCACAACAAACTTTTTCTATGTATATATATATATATATATATATATATATATATATATATATATATATATATATATATATATATATATATATATATATATATATATATTACGCTCCTTCACTTCGGTGTTGTTGAGCGCTTTGTGTGCAGAGTTGATTGGGTGACTTAGCAATATTGCAACGCTCACTTCCCTCGTGGTCGTTTGAGCGCTCTAACTCATGACACTCTGCGCATGCCTGGATGTGTTGAAGTCCTTGTCCCACATGCGTCTGGTGAGTGCACTCGCATGTGATTATATATGGGTCATCATGTATCCAAGAATATATATATATATATATATATATATATATATATATATATATATATATATATATATATATATATATATATATATATATATATATATATATATATATATATATATATATATATATATATATATGTATATATATATATATATATATAATCACTCGGCAAAAGGCCTTTTACTCAAGTAAATTACATTCTACATAACTTTTCGGCTTTATTTGTGTTTATCAAAATAAACTAAACTTTGCAAAGCCCTACTTTTATACCCTATGTAAACTTTAATTACCATAATTAATCATACATTTCAGGTTCAATTTCATTATCCATATTCGATCCCAAGGGGTACCTTGCTTTAATCTATTTATCCAATACATTTCCCCAACTATGGGTTCTGCCGGATCAGTTTTATCAATCATAACTATATCGCAATCAATAATTAGACCATTATGGCTTTCTTGTAAGAAGTGTGAATGCAAATACCTTGGTGTATGACTTCTATCAGACAACGCTTTCCTTTGACATGCTTTAAAATTATCCCATCTAAATCGGAATTTATCCGTCGTCTGACCAACATATTGTTTCTTGCAAACTTTGCATGTCAAAAGATAAACAAACACCCTTTGAGTCGTAGTTAAAATGATGGTTCACATTATAATGTTTCCCATCAACTGTAAACTCAAAAGTGTCGGATTCTTGGATATTTTTACATGTTAAGCATCTGGGTTTATTGCATTTCTTACATTCTTTCTCTCTTACTAGTGGTGGTACCTTTGCTCTAAATAATTTTTAAGATTACTTATATAGTAATGAGGTCATGTCATTTGACTCGGTCATAGGACTTAGCGATGTTATATGTTAACAACGAGTTTGAGTGTTTCATGAGGGGATCCAAACACGAGAAAACGGTATGATATCTAACAACAGTGATGGTATATGATTTTTAGCGTGTTTCCTTGCGGTATCCAACGTCAATCATGTGACGAATTAGGGAGAGTTCATTCGCTAATTTGCTCATGAATTATTAATGAGTTGGAGATGTATAAAGGATATGTGATATAGGCACGGATGGAAAAATAATAGATATAGACGTGAGAACTGACAGAGAAATGTAACAAGCTAGAACTGATATTGATATATACATGATTTGTGTTTTGTTAATTAAATATATAACCGAAATATAATTTAGATATTACATTAGCGACGAGGATCAAAATTTTATGTCTAGTGACGGTGAGAACGAAGGAGAGCAACAAAATACCGCAGCTAGCATGGCCCATTCCATTCCAATACGTCCTATGCCCGAGTTTAATCCCGATACTGCCCTTGGCGCGAGCGTGGCTACTCGTTGGAAAGACTGGATTTCATACTTTGACATGTTTCTCGTAGCTAGTGGCATTACTGATACAAAACGACAACGAGCAGTACTCTTACACCAAGCAGGTGCCCGAGTGCGAGAAATTTTTAAACAGCTTCCTGAAATGGGCGAGGACAAAGGCTATGACCTCGCCAAAACGAAGTTATTAACTTACTTTGAACCGCAGAAAAACAAACGCTGCGAGGTATATCGGTTTCACCAAGCTGTGCAAGAACGACAGGAGCACTAGATCAGTTTCATAAATGCCTTCGAACTCTGGCTCAAACGTGCGAGCTCGCATCACCAGAATTCGAAATCGAAGAACAAATCATCATTGGAGAAGCTTCCTCGAAAATCCGCAAGCGGGCGTTGCGTGACCCGAGTTTCAATCTAGCCGCTATGCTTCTAGAGGGCCGTAGAGACGAACAAAGCGCAGTCCAAGCCAAAGATATCAAATCGACATCGAACAACAGCGTTACGACCACCTTTGATGAAATCGACGTCCTCTCCAGCCCTGCAAAATGTCGCAATTGAGGTGGTTCATTTCCCTACAAAGGACTCTGCCCCGCAAAAGGGACACAGTGTCGGAGTTGTGGCAGACTTTTCAAAGTGTTTGTCGAAGCAGACCCATTGCACAACAACCCAGTGATATCCACACACAGCAGGACTCCGCTTCGCTTCGCCGTGGTAACCGAAATTCGATCGGACCCCTCGAGCATCAAACCACAAGTTACTCAGACGATCCGGTTCCGTGGATCATTCCTCATATTAGCAACTTATGAGAAGGAGAGACTTCCATAAAAAACAGGCAATTAAACACAACTCTAAATTCCAATGGGAATCATACAAAGCTGAACGTAATAAAGTGAATATACAGATGCGCCAGGCAAAGTCAAAATATTTTTCTGACAAAATTCAACATTGTTCACACTCTAAAGATGTTAAAAAAAGTTGGTCTCTAATAAATACTTTATTAGGCCAAAAACAAAAATTGAGTAACGTTAAACAACTTATTATTGATGATACTATTATTTCAGATGATAAACTTATCACCGAATGATTTAATGAGTATTTTATCAATGTTGGAATAAACATTGGAACTGAATTGGAACAATTTTACAAAATCCCTAGTGACGATCAAATACCTGAATCAGGGCTAGACCATTCCTCTAATATACGATTCAAATCTGCTAATATTAGTGTAAGCAATGTTGCAATGAATTTGAGTAATTCAAAAGTTTCAAAGGCAACGTGAATGGACAATTTACCTCCTAGAATTCTAAAATTTTTCATCGTACTTAATTGCGCCATCACTTACTGCCATTTTTAATATGTCTCTTAAATCTGTTATATAGATAGATGAATGGAAAATGGCTAATAATATAACTTGCGCGCAATATGATAATATGTTGATAGCTAATGTGGATCTCAGCCAAGTGCTCAGCAACTCTTCCCAGCGGTGTTTCAATGTTGTTCCAGTTGTTGCCTATAAACTTTGAATTATGGCGGTACTCGGTGAATTGGCAAGATAATAGTTTAGCATATAATACAAATGAGACGAATATATACAGGAGATTCGCCGAAGACAGATCCCACTTGCACATATCGATTCCAACGTCAAATCCTTCCCTACAACGCTAGGCTATACCCTTTCTTTGAGAACCCACAAATCTTGATCGTTCGTTGTGTTCCCAATTTTCTTTTAGCTCGGCCCATGCCTTTTCTTGGTTAGGACTTGAAAGATTGTGAGACTGTGACCTTTGTCTTGACCCTTGTCTTATACGGGAATACTATTCATAGTGTTCCGTATATAATCGGAGGAAAACTGAATTGGACGGGAAAGCACTGTATTTTGTCTTCAGACATACTCGGCCGCACAATCAGCGTGTCCACGCCTGGCATTTTTGCATGCGAAAACGCTAGTTTAAAGTGTGACAATTTTTTTGCCACCGCGCGTCAAAATTGGAGAGCTTGGTAGCGAATTTAATTCTTGAAAAATTCTTTAAATTCATCGAGTTATTCCTCGTGCGCGTTTTCCTGGAGGATTATCTGATGGTAATAGGGAGATAGAGGGTTTTTCGAGGATCAAAATGATATCAATAGTGCCATGGCTACATGCAGTGTTTTTCTACGGGAAGGCTTCTTGTTCGAGGCATTTCGCGCAATGGCGACTTTTTGTACGGTGTTGTAAAAATGTGACAACTTCGGCTTGTATAGGCTCCTTCGTTCCGGCTTCTTTTCATTTGATTTTTGTTGCCTATACAAGTTAAGACATCTATAAAAGTTTGTATGTTTTTTGTTTTTCGAAAAATGTTAGTAAAACACAGAAAATGGCTTTTACAAAGGCATGAATTTTGGCGAATTGTAAATAAAGGTGCAAGAAAAGGTTCGGCGCGTTCACGGTTAAAGAGAAGGATCAAAAAGCAAAAAATACAACTCAAAAACCTAAGCGATTGCTCCAAAAGGTAGGAAACGTGTTATAGATTTTGTATTTCTTGTGATAACGTTTCTGATTTATTGTTTTTCCATAAAATTTCAAGTCAACATATCACAATATAGTATTCATCAAAGAAGAACTCACATATATTTTTGTGTTGATGAATTTATTTTCGCCCGTTAAAGTGCCTAAGTTTGTTAACTGTTCAGAAAATCTGCTATCTAAAAGTAGCTGTAATATATATAATGCTATATTTTGCTATATATATATATATAATGCTATATATAATGCTATATATATATATATAATGCTATATATAATGCTATATATATATATATAATGCTATATATAATGCTATATATATATATATATATATATATATATATATATATATATATATATATATATATATATATATATATATATATATATATATATATATATAGTGTTCATATGCCACAATGGGTTTTAATATAACCACTACACCAAGCTCAATGATATGGCCCAGGTCAATGATCATTAAAAATTTCTGCCAGACTAAAATTAACAACTCTCTGAAAGAAAATGAAAATAGATGTAGTTGGTTATGATATGTTTGTGCTATGCTGGTGATTTATAGGGCTAACCATTTTGCACTAATCCACTTGACAGTCAAGCTATAAGTACTACATGGCCCAACCCAGAGTAATGAATTTATTATAAATTGATAGGTGATTATTAGCAAAGAGAAATTGATGGTTGATGATTGCCGGGAGAGATTTTGTTAATAGTGAACAATATGGGCTATATAGTTATTGAGAGTTATTGCTAATAGTACACCTGTTTTAGACATCTGCATTTGAAAGGACTCTTTAATAGTCAGCAATTAAAGGTGATTTTGTATAAAGCTTGACATAGTACAGAATATATTTGAATTCAACTATGCCTGCACCATTGTATATATTAATATTTTTCTGCTATTTATACAATTTCTTATGTCATTGTGCTATGTGAGCCAAATTAGTAATTCAAGAATTATAACAAAAAATGTGCACAGCAAATTTCTTTTCAAAATATATGATTAAAGTTCTGATTTCTAATCATCTTGTCTTTGCCAAATTTTAGTGGGTTGAACAAAACACCTGAAACATGATATATTTGATAGGTTGGTGACATATATGCTATAACATTTATGATCTGACCAAACTAACATTCTGCTTGTGTTATTTAGATTGTTTCCAACTGCCTGTATCAGCTGACATGACAAGCCATAAATCATATTATGATTATCTTAATTAGGGCAGACATTGTGTGGTCTCCCCCAAGCAGATATTTGGTAGATTTTAACTATATTATTACCCACCTATATAAGGTTATTATAAAAACAAGTTATAAGTTTTCACAGGAAGGTCAGGGTTTTGCACATCAGACAATTAATGAACCTATATGTGTCACATTGTATTAGGGTGTAATTGCCTAACTGGTCAAATTAGTTATATAACTTTTTTATAGTTTGCCTAAGCCATTGAGCAACAGATTCCCCTTGGCAAGTAAAGTTGGTTTCAGAGTGGGTAATACTGAACATGTCCCCACTACTTCATTACACATAACTGAATTATACATAATAGACTATTACTTTTACTTGTCAAGGGAAGCCTATGGATACTAACTGTTTGAACCATTGAATCCAAAGCAAACTATGACAATATATGAATTTAAGACAATTTATTCAGTATTTAATTTTAAATTTACAAAGCCTGTAACTATTGTGTAAATTACAGTAATTAACCATATAAAATAAAAAACAGTTTTGCTTTTTATCTTTTGCTGGTCTAATTCACACCAATGATATAGAGAATAATACATGGGTGCTCGGAAATACCAGATTTATTTCGAGTGTTGAACATGATATCTCACGAGTAAGCGCAGAGAAATAAATCTGGTATTTCCAAGCACCCATGTATTTTTCTGTTTATTATTATAAACTACAGGTTTTCCACCAATATAAAATGTCCAGAAGCTATGATTGGTAATTGTTTGAAAAGCGATAATTTTCACATGTGAAATCATCATAAATAATCTCACATGTGAGATTAATCTCACATGTGAGATTATCAGTTTTATCAGTGCCCAAAATCCTTATAAAGCACTGTACTTTATATAATAAACTATAATAATGTACACCCTAACTAACAAAGCATCAGTTGTTGTATGACGAAACTGTTGAGACTTACACGATGAGAATGTCTTTCATAAAATCTTTCTGCTTTTATATTGTTTATTGCTTTGACCATATTAATACTGTTTGATACAAATTCATTCTTGTACTAGTTTAGTAGCTAATGTATTACAAGATAGCATATTGTTTTCATATTTCTTGTGATCACTTCCTGACGGGTAAAAACTTTTAAACAAAGTTTGCAATTGTGTACTGTGACAAGACAAGAAGATTTTGACAAAATTTGCTCGCACTCAGCTATTCACTGCAATAATGCAATTGTGACTGTCCAGTGTCCACTCTATCCAATATATAATCGAAGCCTTTACAGAGAAGAAAACGTGGCATGGAAAATTGTCCTGCTGTAACATTTGTACAATCCTTTCTTAAAAACTTAAATCCCTTCATTTTCCTTGCCATAGTATTGTGAATCTCTTGTCTTATTGTAATTTGCGATTTCGTGCAAATAAAATTTGTTCGCCATTTTGAATCAATAACGAGGAATACTTGGTGTAAGCTGAAGTTATTGGATATTTTTTGCGGAATAACCGCTGGATTTGCGTACAGGCGAACTAGCGATTTCGCATTCAAAAATGCCAGGCGTGTGTCAGCGTCAATTACTCAAAATTTCAAAATCTCTTGCTGCAGAGGTCAGATGCCTTTGGTTGCATGTGGCAGAATGAAGCTTACTGATCCAAACAGAAAGCTATGTAGACAAAATGGTGCAACCTGATTGGTCCAATATTCCCAGAAACACACAGAGGGATTTAGACAATGGTTTGTTGTTACGACAGTTTTTGGTAAAGGCACGTATGTGATCACGCGGTTCCTGGACTGACCTTTGTACCCCATTAGACTTTGCACAACTTTACTTCCGGCCCTTCGCTTGTTTCATTAACTTAAGTTTGTAGTGCTGTTACATATATAAACTGTATACGTTCAATTTTCTCAACAAAGAAGGAGGGAAGGCATGTATGCCCCACTACGCAAAATGGAGCGAATAAGAGAGGTATATATACTAATCAGGTCATCGTCAGGTACTCCACTACGTTTCAGAGTACGAATAATATAGAGGTGTTCTGTGGTTTTCTTGGTAATAATGTCAACATGTTCATCCCATTTTAAGTCATTTTGGATGTGAAGACCTAACAATTTATAGCTGTTGATCGTTTTAAGCGATGTTCCATTGATAGTGAGCTGTGCTAGATCAGACAGGGCACGTTGGAAATTAACTCTCAATTTTTTGCACTTTTTTGGGTTAAGTTTCATATAATTACGATCGCACCAATTTGAAATATAGCCAAGTTCGTGTTGCATATTAGATTGACTTTGCTTTGGTATAACTTCGGAGATGGTAAGATCGTTTGCATACTTCTAACGATCTGACTGTAATGTTTTTAGATCATTTACCATTACCAAAAACAAAATTGGGCCTAATTTAGTTCCTTGGGGGACCCCGGCATTTACTTGTGCCCACTCAGAGATTGGATCCCCAAGTTTGACTCTCTGTTTGCGATTAGACAAGAAGTCACATAACCATGGAATAAGTGATCTACGAAGCCCCATGTCAATTAACTTATTTAGTAATTTAATACGTTCAAGTTGATTCTGTCAAATGCCTTACTAAAATCTATTAAGACAATCCGTAGTGAGCATCCGTCGGTGTCTAGTTTGGATAACCAGGAATGAAACATGTCAAGTAGACATAGAGTAGTAGATGAACCGCGAAGGCATCCAAATTGCTTAGGGTCGACTAGATGTCCGATATCTTCCAAAATTGATTCAACCAGAAATATACACGACTTTAGATATACACGACGTTAGAGAAATTGGGCGTAGATCATCGTTTTCTTTGGGGAGTCACTTTTGGGATTGGAGAAATATTCACAGATTTCCATTGAGAAGGGGAGGTAGCCGATGCTAAAGAGAGGTTAAAAATTTCTGCAAGTGGATCAGACAATTCATAAGCGAAATCTTTAAGAATACGAGGCGGAATATTGTCAGGGCCAGCAGCTTTAGAAGAGTTGAGACAGAGCAACTTTTTACAAACTTGGTAAGGATGAATAATAGGTAATTGATCAGCAGCAGGTAAGTAAGCTGGTAACTTACTCAAGTCAAGAGTTGGAACATCTTCATTTACGGAAAGGAAGAATTGGTTCAAAGCTTAAGTTGTCACCAGATTGTCATTAGTAAGTAGGACACCATTCTCCTCAAGGTGGATTGATGTAGTAGAATTTGATGTGCCAGAGAGTTGGTTAATCAGCTTCCACCAAAATCTACAGTCACTCTTTTTAAGATGACGTACTTTATCAGAATAGAAATTCTTTTTCTTGAGTTGAATTGCGTACTTTACTTTGCCTTTATAATGAAGCCAAAGATCTATATTACGACAAGAAAAAGCTTGTTGACAAGCGATAATCAATTGTTTAATCGATGCCGACATCCAAGGTTTATCGTTACTGTGGGGCTTGACTGTCTGTATTAGGAAAAAGGTATCCATAGCTTGAGTAATTCTTGTAGTGAAATCGGAAGCCAGTTCTTCAACTGACCCTTCAGATGAGACCGAATTCCAATCATGTGAGGTCAACCATCGGCCAAAAGCTGTTAGCTGAGACTGAGGAAAGAAACGCCGTTGTCGCTTGATTACTTTTCCGTGCGGTCTAAACGGACAATCATATCATCTGGGCACTAATTAATAACACTATGGTCAGATGTACCTACGGGTGCAAGAATTAAAGGCTTTTTGTAAAACTGCTGCAAGTTCATAATAACTACAATCATCTGCAAAATAAACGAGACACGAATGCACCCGCACCCTCCCCAATGTTGGTGAGTGAGTGTGAGCATCATTTCAGGGCTTTGGATTGAATTTTAACCTGAAATTCCAACATTGAATGGGGGGAAAGGGGGACATGGCCCAGGAAATCATGGTGGCCCATTTTATTTTGCAAACGATTGTCTAAAACAAGAACGCTTGGAATGCGCGCACAATTGGCTTAATTGCTGCATGATAAACCTATTTAATTGTACCGGGATCCTTGAAAATATGATTATTAAAACTATTAAATGTTAGAACACTATAAACCAAGCATGCTATATTTATTTTGCCCAAAGTAAATGCAGTATGCGACCTCAAAATACAACTTGGAATGCAGTAAATGTGTTAACGTTAATAATTGACAAAATGAAATTGACAACATGAACATTTTACAATGATTGTAAAGTAAACAAGTCGAATTAGCTACGTACATTGTGGAAACTTCGGCGTGCTAAACGTGGTTTCCAGTTTTTTTTCACAAATACCACAAAGCGAACATGTAGATATTTTGCCCTGTCCCCGTTGTTTCGCGGAATTTATTCTGCACTGAACCGCCTTGAGGGGGACTGATAATTGTACGGTAACGTTAAACGGTTCACCATTCAACTTCTCAAAATTTTCATACTTTTTAGCATCTGTATAATGGATGTTTTTTGATACATTGAAACATCAGTAAATGCTTCCTCATTTA
Source organism: Muricea muricata (assembly GCA_963855995.1). Taxonomy (NCBI): domain Eukaryota; kingdom Metazoa; phylum Cnidaria; class Anthozoa; order Malacalcyonacea; family Plexauridae; genus Muricea; species Muricea muricata. Next base: position 2,684,229 of record OY979716.1, read on the forward strand.
CAGGGATTTTGGCAGCGATTGAAAGTATCGTACATCCGTTAAGCGAGGAGTGATCACGGTGAACCGTTGATGTCTAAAATATTTATATATATTAAATATTTTAATTTTGTTGCAACGGTTCACCGTTGCACAATGGATCAATTTTGCTGCGATTTTTTAGGATGAAGTCAATCTTTCACTTGATAGTCTGGCATAATGGCTAAATGCATCTTCATGTTAGAAATTAAATGTAGAATCCCGTAGGACTTTTGAGTTTTTCTACATGTTTCTGTGGTGAACCGTTGCAGTTATGCATGCATCAATAATCGAGGGAAGCCGGTTAATATATGTTGTTCGCGAGATTATTTTATTACTTCACATTGTTTATGTACATTTTCTGATTTTCAATTACAATTATGTATAGTAGTTGAGAGTTTCATATATTTATTCTAATACCTTAATCGCTCACCTTTCCTTTTAATAATCTCGTCTACGCGATTTGCCATGGAGGCAATTGTTTTATTTATTACTTCTCTAGGAATAGATTTAATTGTCGATATTACTCTATCTTTAAATTGTTCATACGTTTCCGTTGTGATTCGTGACGTCATTGCTTGCTTACGCAATGCGTCTGAAACTAACTTAAAGATGTTCTCTATGGGGTTTAAGTCTGGACTTCTTGGAGGTATTTTTAGAAGTTGACAGTTTGCACGGTTCATAGCCGCACGAGCCATTGCTGAATTTTGACTTGGATCGCCGTCTTGTACCCACAACCTCAGTGCACTTTTATCTGCAAGAGCAAACATACTCTCAAAATTTCATTCCAGGGCTTTGGATTGAATTTTAACCTGAAATTCCAACATTGAATGGGGGGAAAGGGGGACACGGCCCAGGAAATCATGGTGGCCCATTTTATTTTGCAAACGATTGTAGATCAAGGACGGCTGAGCCTCTACTTGGCACACAAATTATTTGGTTCAGATCATGATCGGTTAATAAATCAGAAATGTCTAGGTTATTAGAACATGGTCATATGCGGAGACCTTTAGACGCAGGGCTGCCATGACGAAACCTGGGCTTGCTTAAGATAAGGTTTTCTCTCCTCAGAAGATAACCCGTTAACTTCTATAAGATGTGTACTGATATTCTTCAAATCCGGTCGTCCACAAACCGGAACAGGTCGGGTGAAATCGTCTTTGAATCGCTGCTTTTAGCTTATGATTCCGGTTTAGATTTCTATATATTATTGCTTTGAGGAAGCAGTGATCTGGAAATTTTGTCAAGCTTCTGTCAAGCTTCTGTCAAGCTTCGCCTTATTTTTGGGCATAAATAGTCATACATAACCGAGAAATTGATTATCTTAGAATTTCATTCGTAAGTTCATAACTACATCGAAAATTCTATGGAAGACAATGCCAAAGACGATAGTAGCATTAGACAGAAGAACATGATGAGAAAGCAGGGGTTCTGAAGAGAAGCAAAGTAGCATCACAACTGAAAACAATTCTGAGGAGGAAACCGATCCCTAGACTATACTGTCGACGATGCAGCGTCCAAGGTCCGGGCCCAGTACGATGACATCCTAAATTTGCTTTACATGGAGGATTACGACAATATATGAACAACAAGAGCGAGTATTTAACCGGGATATCCAAACACGAGAAAAAAATGGCGAATACACGAGCGCGAAGCGTGGGTGCTTTTGTGCATCATTTTCGATTCGAGTGTTTGGATATCCCGGTGCAACACGAGCTCAAGTTGTTTATATGGATTCAAATGAATCGAGACGTAACAGGATGTTTTGGTTTCCTGACTTGAACAGAATTTCTAACCAAGCATATCGTAATTATCGCATTTGTTGTAGACGAGAAACATTGACTACAATTAAAGCAATTTTGGGTTTGAATTAGTTTGCTGACTTGATTTTGCATGCGCAATTAAGATATTTGAGGAAGATCACTAGTGATTTCCATCGAATATCTTAATTACGTATGCAACAATGAGCTATTGTTGTGCTCTGTTTGATGGTGTTTGACCGGGTTATCCAAGGCGCATTTCGTGATGAAATGGGCGTTTGTCATTGACCAAATCGCTCATGAATTATTATTGAATTTGAGAACACAATGTGAAATGTTCCTACCGAAAGCAATCAGATGAACCTAAAGATATCCACCTTGTTGACCATGACTGGGTCGAAAAACAGTGTAGCATATCTAAGTATTGTCTACAGATATCCAAATGTGACGATCTTTCGTGTTGTGGAAAACTGAGGTCAAATATGCGTAGAATGACTGGAATAGGGGAGCAGCCAGTCAAAGAAAATAAGATTTACACGAGTCTTCTCAAAACCATGGCATTGTTTCACCTGAAACGTAGTGTTTACGAGCAAGTTGATTTACCATACGACTTGTTCTGCTCTTCTGTTGTTCAGAAAAACAATTTCAGAGAAAGGTGGTAGTAGACAACAATGTGTTTTGGCTAAATGCAAGAAAATAATCACTACCCCTTGAACTTTCGAAGCTGTATTTAAAGATAACTGGTCACAAACAATGGCAGAGCAAGGGGCTAGGAAAGATGAAACAACCGACGAAGATGATTTAATGGTGCAAACGGAACTTAGAAAAGAACCCCTACTTGTCTTTGTTGAAAGCTTTTTGAAGGATATAAATTAAAGTTAACAAAATGTGTTGTTTAAGGAAGATTAGTGTAATTATAATGATAAATCTAAAATTGAATAAATTTTTAAAAAACATGCTGGATGTCCAAGGGAGAAGAGAGTCACCAGGGGTGGGGGGGCAATGTATAGCCTTACTTTCATATATAAGGGGGAGGGGGAAGACAATCTGTAGCCTTACTTTCATATATAATAAACAATTATTGAATGAGGTCGAGCAGGATATTAGGAATTATTGAGGCAGAGGTTTGTGTTGTCACACAAACCGAGGCCTTAATAATTCCTCATATCCTGCGAGAAACGAATTCAATAATTGTTTTATTATTTTTGAAAATATTTCAAACTCAGTTTAAACACTTGCTTTGTAAGTAAGAAAGACACAAGCTGCTAATAATGGAACAGCATAAAATTGTTCGAAAACTTTAATAAGCCTAAGCCAATCCCATCAGACTAGGGAAAAAATATTCTTAACACAATTGCCAGATTACGACGAACGGTCGATTAGCAAAGGTCAGTCAATGTACGACGAAATGAGTCATAATGTCGTATATTTGTTTTCAATATACGACGAAATGACTTATAATGTCGTGTATATTTATTTTCAACTCCAAATTTGGACAACTACCAAGCGGATATGACGATTTCACCTTTAGCTCTTAACCAAACAAAACTCCTAAAATATTTTCAATAAATAAAGGTAATAATCATTAATAATATTTCTATGATTTTGCTCGCGCGCCTATTGCAATATACAACATTGTGTAGTGAACAACCCCTGCTAATGACGTCACCAGACAAAATTCTGCTCGGTGAGTGCCGAGTTATACAAATGTCGCTGGCGCTTCGTTTCAAGTTCAAAACTGAGCTCATAATGAACTGAATAGACCCTATAAAACACATTCGAGCAAAACCTGGAGCAAGTCTACACAGCAAAAAACGCACAACCTGTTCTGACCTGATAAAAACAGCGTTGAACAATGTTGTGCTGCCCACATCGTTCAAGGTTGTCAACAATATTGTTCACCATTGTTACACCTGATTGCAGGCTAATTCAGGCTCATCAACTTGTTCAGTATTGTTGACAATCTTGAACAATGTGGGCAGCACAACATTGTTCAATCCTGTTTTCATCAGGCCAGAACAGGTTGTGCGTTTTTTGCTGTGTACGTCCACCCGTACTCCTACGTAACCTCGACTTCCAGGGGAAACGTCATGTAAGTCTAATGAAAAAGCGCTAGCTTAGGAAATAATGGAGGACAGTGGGTAATGTCGCAATCACATAACGCTATTAATGTGTCTTTTCTGTAGAACATTATGAGCTCTAAAAGTTCTTATACTTTTGTTGAGTTTTTTTATGTATCCACGCATGTGGTGAATTTAACCGAAATGTGTTTTGATGATATTTTTTTATTTTCTCTTTCTCCTGAATTATAGCGAAGCTTCTGGGCATTTGAAATCTAAAAACGGCTGACTCGAATTTCTGCGAAGTCAATTTCAAAACAGGAATTCTACTAAGGACGGAGTAAACATGCGTTGTCCGAAATACAATACGGTTTGTTCAGCCATTATCGGGATCCCTACTATAATCGCCTGTGGAGTTCTCATTCACCGCTGTGTCGAGAGCTATCGACATAAAATATGGCAGTCAAAATACGTATCGCAGTCGAAACAAGTTTTTCCTACAGTTGCTGTATGCAATGGAATCCATCAAGGTAAGCCACCCATGCCTCTAAATTCCACAACTATTAAAAAGTTTCCAAGGATACAAAACTGGTGTTATACCTTCACATACGACTACACCGAACACCGAAATGTCCGACTCACCTGTAAAGCACAAGCCGTGTTTGTTGTTTGGGAAAATAATTTAATATGTACTGTGGCAAACTTGTATAACAGCTCCGACGTCGCCACCTATACTGAAAATCTGCTTGACAAAGAACACGAAACTTCATTGTATATGTGGTTTCAATACGAAAGCAGTGAATTTGATACATTTCAAGTGTACTTTTTCTTCGGCACACATGATGTGGCTTTGATCAAGAAACTACAAAACAAACCCTGGCAAAAAATTGGCGCAGACTTAAAGTTTAACCCAGGTCGGAAGGCCGAAACTCTGTCAATAGACCAGAAGTTGTACAAGACGTTTATATACACTATTAGCACGAGAGAATGGAGACCATATTCATCTGATTTCCACGAGAAAGATTTTACCCTGATACAGCAAGCAGCGTTTAGCACTAATATTACAGAAGGGATTTTTCAAGTAAGTATATGACTATAGCTGTAATGAAACTGATTTATCATTTTTCTTTGAACCATTTTCGCTATCTGTAGATTAAATTACTAAGAAGTAACGGTATATATAGCTTTTCGCACATTGACCTATCATTTGCTCAATAGCATATTAATGAAACTGACTTTTCTCTGGTATAGGCGGGCGGAAAATTAAAGCTCTACCATCATTGACAAAACTCTTTCGGCATCAATACACGGGTAAAAGACACCAATGTGTTTTCAATATCCTGTTCATAAGTTTGATGCTGTACACCAATATTGGTCAGGGGGGGAGGGGATATATACATGTTTGATTGATAGTCGAAAGTTTAGACAATTTTTAAATCCCGCCTGAAGGTGTTTCGTCAATGATTGTCATTTTGCCAATGATTGTCATTTTGCCAATGATTACCTGTCAACTATGTTGACAAGTAATCTTTTTTAATTTAGGCCTTAATTCCTGTTTTAAATTACTTTAATGATATCAAAATCCGCGCTTATGACACTATTATAAGTTGAATATCACAGGAAAAAACGGACCACTCTTCAGATATTGACTGTGCAGTGAAGGTAAAATGGAAAGACGGGATCTGAGAAGGATGTACTTAGTACACCCTTCTCAAATATCTTCTTCTAGTTTCTGGGTGCGGAAAAATTTCCAAGAACAAATTCATTTGCGGTAGCTCTTCAGGCAACTTTTTCTCAAGCGACCACTAATTTAAGTAATTCAGTGCTGTTCCTTGGAAATTCATAAGAAATCTGGGGTCCACTATCATATATGCCTGAATTCATTCGGCATACTACATAACCTGGGCTCGGGCTCGGGCTCGGACTTGGACCCGGACTCGGACTCGGAATCAAAAGTATAAAAAACTGCAACCACTGAATTATGGAGAAACATGTTAGTTAGACTTACGCATTTCACTTCCAAAGTCATTGTGAAATGATGCAGTTCCAATAAAATATATTTAGAATTACGATGATCTTGCAAGTACTAGCAATTTACAGCTTTAATTAAATTAATAGATCTTTAGAAGCTTTATGTCGAGAATTCGCCTGCGCTTAAACGTAGTTCCCGACAAGTCACAATATCACACGTGTTTTAGAATATAGAAAGATTATATTTAAACCAATATAAACCAATAGTTCAAATTAAAAGAATAATAGAATAATAAAATGTTCTCCCTTGTGTCCCAGTTAACGTAATGTTCCAGATTATATATCGTTGTTTGTCTATCGGTTAGACTTTCCCTTACTCGCTCACAGTCACAGTCACAGTCACAGTCACAGTCACAGTCACAGTCACAGTCACAGTCACAGTCACAGTCACAGTCACAGTCACAGTCACAGTCACAGTCACAGTCACAGTCACAGTCACAGTCACAGTCACAGTCACAGTCACAGTCACAGTCACAGTCACAGTCACAGTCACAGTCACAGTCACAGTCACAGTCACAGTCACAGTCACAGTCACAGTCACAGTCACACTCCTCTCTCGAATCTCAAATGTTTTCTTTTCACTCACTCAACTGCACCCATTCGGCAATTCCGTTTTTCACTGAATCTTGATTTTTGAAAACTGAATTTTGCACAATTTTCAGGTTTCTACTTTTTACTGTTTTTGATTGACACGAATTTCCTACCCTTTTTCGCGTTTTCCAACAGTTTGATATAACGTGCAAAAGGGTACCCTTTTTTGATAGATATGTCAAAAAAATGTCCACCTGTTTTCATCTTATCGTGTTTCAACTTAACTTATAATCGGTAAATTTCTTGCATCATATTTATTTTATCCAGAGTATACAAATAGCTAGTGTATAATTACCTTGCTGGTGGACACATAACCGTTCAGAAAGTTTAATATTTAAATGCCTGCATTAGAATGATTTTAGTCGGATCTGAGATTTGGTGCTGAAACATCAAGCATACCTATAAAGTATACGTTTTTAGAAGAAGTTAAAAAGAAAATTTAAGGCTGCATGCATTCCAGTTAAACCTTATAAGGTTGTAAATTGCTAGTACTTGCAAGATCATAGTAATTCTAAATACATTTTATTAGAATTGCATACATCATTTCACAGAGACTTTGAAAGTGAAGTGCGTAGTCTAACTAATATGTTCCTCCATAGTACAGTGGTCGCGGTTTTTTATACTTTGTATTCAGATTTGGGTCCGAGACCGGATCCGAGTCCGAGCCCAGCTTGAGTCCAAACCCAGTCCGAGTCCGGGTTATGTAGTATGCCGAATTCATTCTCGTCCCTAGAGCCATTTTCCTCTGATTCGATAATCGGTATGACTGCTAATTAGCTGGAATGTATACGTGTTTACATGACTTCTGGTATAAATTGCACCTAAGCCGAAGAAACAATGGAGTGTTCTTGGAGTGTTGAATTCATTGCGATGTTTGATCATAACTGACGAAATTTCCTTTTCGGAACATGAAAAGGATGTGTCTAAAGATTCTTAAATTTCCATCACACTGTTAATTCTAGGGAGTAATTTTAACTCCACCATAAGAGCTAAAACAACTCTCTTTTGGGGAGTTAAAAAAATAGAGTATATTTCACTCTAAAACCAGAGTTAAAACTACTCCACATCAGTTCATATTAAATATTTTACTCTACTAAGAGTAAAAATTACTCTGCCATAGGGATAAAATATACTCCAGTGGAGGAGTACAAATATTGGAGTACTTTTTACTCGTATATTTTTACTCCAGGAGTAATTTCAACCCGCATTTTATTACTCTGGGGGTCAATTTTACTCTCATAAAGGAATAACATGTACTCTCGAAAAGGGATGAAAATATTGGAGTAATTATTTTTTTTTACTCCTATATTTTTACTCTAAAAAAGAAGTAAACGTACCAGAGTAAGTAATGCATTTTTGGGAGTCAATTTAACTCTTAAAAATATAGGGTGTGCTCTTGGAAAGGGATAAACTTATCGGAGTTATTAATGTATCTTTACAAGTCTATTTTCTTTCGTAAAAGATTTTTTCTTTCATTTTTTTTGCCGCACAAGTCTAACTTCAACAGGAACAATTTACCATCTTCATGCAGGGATTGAAACACTAGCTGTGTCATCGTATAATCCAATGCTTTATATCCTCAATTTTTACAAGCTGTCTCCCCCCCCCTTAATTTCATGACATTTTTCAATTTATTCTCAGCACACAAATGCAGCCAAATACTTGGGTATCACATGGCTTGAATTTTGAAACCCTGCCTTGAGTTAACTTTTAAAAATAATCACAATAAATTCTAAAATACACGTGAAATGATGTATTCATTCTGCATTTTATGAGTGTATATTTTCAACAGTTATTCTACTGTTCTTTTATTTATTCTAATGTAGAATTTCTACACTATCTTACAACATTTGTACAGTCACATATAAAGATCAGTGGCAGTACTCCGCGCGCAAGGCTTACCGGGAAGCGTTATCTCATGTTGAAGCCATATTTGATATTTTTCATTCTTTCAAACACGATGATGTCCAGTTATAATTTTAACAATGTGATTTCAATCAGAAAGACAAATGGAATGACTTCTTTTACACCAGGAAAGACAGCGTAATACTCAGGTGAGCATGTTGTTATACTTTTTTGTATGGACAAAGCTATTTTGAAGGGGTGATACTTTGCGCTCTGTGTTTCGTCGTCACTGCACGTGTAACGTGTTTCACTTTATATAAATTTGAATTTAGCGCTACAATACTGCAAATAAAAAGTTGATATTCATACATTTCTTTCATACAAATGCTTATTTTGAATTATTACGGACGATATTTAAGAAAACTGTATTCCGTAGACCGTAGATAGCCAAATGAAATTTGAATATCGCGCTACGATACTGCAATTAAAACGTTAATATTCACACATTACCTTCACACAAAGGCTTACTTTGAAACATTTTGTAGATCACATGTAGATAGCCAGATGTAACAAATTATATGCAGTAAGATACTGAATGACAATCAGACTTTCTGTATCAGTTGTATTTTAAAATCAAGTTGCTTCTTGACTTACTTAAGTTACTAATATTTATTTAGATACATAAATGGTAGTTTTTATTGTAGCATGAGTAACACTGTGCATTGATGAAAAATTTTGTTAGCTATTAGGTAGGAACTAGTGCCAGTAGACTTTGCCAGAGGGCCTTAACATTTAATATCCTACACAACCTCTTCCTGTGGATCAGCTTTTAAAATTTCTAACCCTTCAGAAAAAAAGACCACAGTGCCGACACAAAATACTCCCAAGGTTTATTCATCTTACCCTTCAGAAAAGATCAAATGAAATTGACATTCATAACCCCCTAGAAAATGCTTCTGAGGAACTTCTCAGAATATTTTCATTTTATTATACCTTGATTATATCATGTGTTAGCAAATTGTTAATAGTTTAGTCATTTAGGCACCAGGCTCTCCCTGTGATGAATACAATTGCCAGAGATAATTAAGACACATTAAAGTCTTCAGAAACCAGAGTAAAGAAAATCACTGTTTACCAGACAAGATTCAAATTTACATACTGTTAGTACAGTTTAATTAATCAATTATTATACATTAATGACCACTGACCACATTTTGTATATACCAGTGACCAGCCTACTTAAATTTGGGTCACATGTCCAGGAAAGATATGAAGGAGTCTATGAAGCAGCTTGCTTAAAAATAAATTATCAAATGACTTAATGGTTTGTCAAATTTATTTTTAAAAATATTTAACAATTATTCACCGAAGGCGAGGTGATTATCGGGGGATTATTCACCGAGACGAAGTCGAGGTGAATATTTCCCGAAAATCACCGAGCCTGAGGCGAATAATTGTTTTAGTATTTTTACACAAGTTATTTTAATTTTGTTTATTTCTTTGTCCGTAATTTGTACAAAACGGCGGCTAGTCGCCATTTTGTAAACTTGTTTTTACTGTTATATTCACCTGTAGGTGAATATAAAGGAATGTCACGTCATATTGGACCAATCACAACGTCGGATTTCTTATGTTCACTTGTGTAAAAATACTAATTATATATATTGCAGGTTGATCCTTTAGTCCCAGGGTGCAACTCTGCCCATGTACTCTGGACCTTTGGATAGAAGTTCTCTTTTTGCTTCACCATGCAAGGAAAAAGGAAACTAAATGTTTTATTTCAGGATGGCAAAACTGCATACATTACAATAAATTATTTTACTTTTTACAGATGTTAGGGAGAAAACAGCAGTTATAATTCTACCAATTTTAATGAAGGAGCAAGCAGCCTCGACTGAACTGTTGAAAGTTTGTCAGGTAAGTTTTTTTAAAAAATTATTAGCTCTTCTGACCTCTGAATCAGCTATGAAGACAGGATTTCATTGGCAAATTTAAAATGACTGCAGATGCCATTCTGTTTAAACCAACATTACAATGGCCAAATATATCTGTTGTAACAATATTAATTTTAGTTAATTACTCTCTGTTCTCACCCCCAAAAAGATCTGTTCTCCAACATCGTTCATTATAAAATTTCCTTTATTTCAAACAGGATAATGAATGTATCGATGATGAGATTAAAGCATCTGTGACACCACAGCTTGTTGGTGCTGGCCACGTTGGGGACGTAAAGCCATTGTATATTGCTGGAGAGGGGAAAATTTTAATGAAACTAAATGCTTCCACGACAATGGCAAATGCATTGGGCCTCCTTGTAAGCTGCTTTTATGTGTTCAACATCAAATACCCAGCCTCCAGCAAAAACTTGTTCCTTGAAGCAGCTATGAATCAAAGGACCAAGAAAGCCAAGAAAAGAGTGGCTATCAATAAATTCTTACAGGAACTGGAATGGCATTGACTCTAGCTAAGTGATTTTATTACCAATTAACTTGTTTAGTATAGTATTTAGTTATTAATGATGTGAGTTTTAAAGAATCATAATTATTTATTATTAGACCTTGTACCTATGACTACCAAAGTGTTATATTCATTAAAATTTTCTTCCTCTATGTGCTGCAGTTTTAGTGTTTGTGCCTACAACTCGAGAAGCAAAGTAGTTCTTACACTTGAAAAGGAATAAAATCTACTCCAGCACTGGTATATTTTGGACTTTCAAATGAGAGTAAAATTTCAAATTGAAGTGAATTTTACCCCCATAAGGAATAAAATTTACTTCAGTTTTCGTATATTTTACACTCTCAAATGAGAGTAGAGTTTCAAACCAGGGTAATTTTTACCCCTACAAGGAATAAAATTTGCTCCACTTTTGGTATATATTTTACTCCTAAATGAGAATAAAGTTTTTAAACTAGAGTATTTTTAACTCCAATAGGAATAAAAGTTACTCTGCTTTTGGGTTAGTTTTTACTCCAAAATTAGAGTAAAATTTTAAACTAGAGTGGTTTTTACTCATGTAGGGATAAATTTTACTCTATTAGTGAGGTAGAAAGTACTCTAAAAATGGAGTTGAAATGTTGGAGTAAAAAATACCCCTAAAATCGACTGAACTGGTACCTTTTTTTTACTCCTTTTTTGGAGTAGTATTGACTCCTCAAAATTAACAGTGCAACCACCACATATTCCAATCTACAAATATCTGATGATGATCAACCGATGAACATGTAAGAATCTGTTGGCCTTGTCTTGGCCATGTCTGGTGATCGGATGAATATCTAAGAATGTGAACTGCGATATAACGGTTGACAAACAGTTTTATGGATACTCATACAAAGCATGTAAAACTAATTGTTGATGTAGTATACTTTCTTGCTTTTTTAACAATATTTTATTGGCAAATATAGGCAGTAGGTATGGTGCAGGTATAGAACACTTACGTCAGCATTTTTTCAGGAGCTCTTACCCGTGTCAGTTAGTTACCAGGCTATGATGTGTATACCGTGGCGCGCGCATGTTGACCGGAAATACCTGCGCTATGCGTCAGGTTTTAATGTTTTTGCTTGCAAAATGGCTTTTCAAGGTGATCTGTTATTCGTTTACTCTTTAGTCTAATTTAGCTATTGCTACCGTGTAGACGTGTTTTTTGTTTGCAAAATGGCTTTTCAAAGTGATAACCTTAAGAAGATAGCACCAATGGACATAAGTCACTTAGAAATTTTTTTAAGTAATCGTCAAATAATGATTGAAGAAAAATTGTTGAAGTGTTACGCAGAGGAAACTGCATCCCTTGTCATGGTCTTAGTATGATGGAAGTGGATGAACGGATGTGTTTATATTTTGATGAAGCTGTGAATTCTGTGTCTGAAGCGACAATTGTTCAGAATTTTATGAACAGTTTACAAGATATGAAACCAACAGTAAATGGACTTGAACTTTTGAAGTGCACATGTCAAGACTGGAGGAAAGAACTTTGTTCAAGAGAACGAAAAAAACTTAAAACTAAAACTCGGGAACTATTGTAGTTATCAGTTTTATTTTATACAGCTATACTTTTACAAAATGGTTATGTATATATATATATATATATATATATATATATATATATATATATATATATATATATATATATATATATATATATATATATATATATATATATATATATATATATATATATATATATAATATAAAAATTAAGGACATTTTACGGTACATAAACTAATTGAATAAGACTTCACCAATTACTCTGTAAAAGACAAGTAAAATAATGTTAATATTTCAAGCTTGTAAGAGATGATATAGTTTATTAAGGAAATACATACGCCATTAAATTTAACCAAAAAGTGGGGTTTTTAAATAATTCATCCGTTTCCGGATCAGGAGCTCTAAAACGAAAACAATGAACTGTAAGACTTCACGTTGCAAAATAATGCTGCGAAATTAATTATTCTTATGCATAAAACAATATAGGTATATGCTAAGACTTGCCTGCATGTGGGGCTGGAAAATGCTTCATTAAAATTTAGAAGGAATTGTTCCATTTCGTTAGCATGCAGCACATGTCCGCATGCCGGTTTTACTATAAGCCCATTACACAGGAAACATGTATCTAAAATATGAGAAAAAAACAATGAGATTTTACTTTATGGTTAGTAAATATTTTCCGTTTTTCCATATTTATGTTAATAATTTGTTCACGTATGTAGTTAGTTGTATACACAGTTTATTACAAATGATTACATTTGCATGAAGTGTTTAAAAGATAAAAAATGAAAGTGGACTTATAGAACTACAAATACAAAAAAATAAAATAATTGATATTAAATGCTTACCAATTCGGCTTTCCATGTTGATTATTGTGCGTTGTTGATTACTATATATAGTCTTTGAGAGCCTTAGGTTATTTGATTGTGTTTGTACTGAGGTCATGAATATATTAACCGTGTTATCTCTAGACTAGGTAAACTTCATTGTTGCTCAGTAGGTCCTATGGTTATGCTTGCTGTGATTATTGTGTTTATATTTCTGGTTATAGGTAGGTCCCTTTCTTGCCGTAGCCCGTGGGTTATGCGTTATTCAGTTCTTGCTGTGATTGTTGAGTTTATTTCGACTCCTATAGAGTAAATAGATTCATTTTCAAGGTCAGGAAGATTCTTTTCTTTCTGTAGGTCATGCATTATTTTGTTCTTGCTGTGATTGCCGAGTTTATTTCAACTCATACAGAGTATAGGTAGATTCCTTTCTTGCTGTAGGTCATGCGTTGTTCGGTTCTTACTGTGATGATCGTCTTATTTCAAGGTCAGGAAGATTCTTTTCTTTCTGTAGGTCATGCGTTATTTTGTTCTTTACTTCTTGCTGTGGTTGTGCTATTTACAAAGATACATCAGTCAGGAGTCATTCTGCTTTCACGCTGTGGATCGTGGTTGGGTGCCGTTCCGTTGTTCATTGTAGACCACTGGTGTTAATGCTAATTAAAATTATACGGGTTAGTTTGCGTTATGATTATTAGTGTACCCTGAAAATTTGGCGCGAAAACCGTACATATAAAAATAGGGGGTGTTTCATTGCGTCCACAGACTTGAGATTTAGTTCGATAGATCACCACTAAAAAAATATGGTTTCTGTGGGGAAGTATCCCTGCTTTTGTGGTGCTGGAGTGAAACAATTCAAGTCCAAAGATGATCGCTCGTTTTTTGACATGTAGAGAAGAAACCTGCACCTTTTTCACTCCAGCAGACCAGTATACTAATTTGATGGACGTGTTCGAGACGAAAGTGCTGAAACAGTACAAACCCAACAAGTTCCCCATGTGCAATTGTGAGGATGTGGCCAGTTTATGGGTCTCTCATTCGTCGTCTAATCCTGATCGCCCGTACTTTCGCTGCCAAGAAACGGATGCAAATGAGAAGTGCGACTTTTTTCAGTGGGCTGATGTAAAGTCGGTAAAGAAAACGAAGAGAAAAAGGAATGACTTGAAAAAAGTGACGGTTCAAAAAGTTGCAAATGCTGGAATCATCAGACGAAGACGACTAAGACTTTTTACAAACATTATTTTAGAACTATGCCTATATGTAAGTTTATACAGTTTCCTATTATGAACACTTGATTCAAACAGTTATGAACAATTAAGTAATATATTATTGTATGTTAACATGATTGATTAATTAAATACTGTTAAAACTACCACCAATGGTGCGCTGTGAGTGTGCTGTACATATAGAAATGAGGTAGCTTAGTTCCTTATTATTGCGCAAAGGTGTTCTCATTGAACAGATCAGTCAAGTTCTTGTTTTACGGTTTTTATCTTTTTAAAAATGGAATCTCAAAGAGAAATGGAACGATTAAGAAAACAAACCATTGTTAAAAATAAAAAGCAAAACGTTTTTTGAAAAAAATGACTAAGGAACTTTCAAAGGTGCGACCTGATTTAAAGCATGTACTACATTGGCAAAAGAGATCTGCCAGACTTCTTAACCATGGAGTAAGGTTAATGGAGAAACGTGAAAACATTAGATTGTCGCGTATCTCCCATAAAAAGAAAACAGTCCATTTTAACGTGGAGAAGGTTTCAGAAAAATTTGTTAGAAAATTTTGGGCTGCCTCTTGTGTCTACCGTGCAACAATGACAAAACCAATAGAAACGGGTACCGTCAAAGTTAAAGATATCCTGAAAGAATTGGACGGGCTCTTTACAGAAACTATTGACCAGGTATATAACGTGAAATGTGTTCCTTTACTAAGCAATTGTCATGTTTTCGTTCTTAAGGCCTAATTATAGATGTAAATTTACTCGATTAAGTCCTTTTTTCTCATATGCAGGTAAAAAAACAATGTGACTTGAAAACGCTTGCGGAAGACCTGCTTCGTGTTATGATCAGATCGGACGTGTTAAAAGCTCCTATCAGTACAAGACTGTTGCCGTCCCTTCAAATGACAGCTGCTAAAGTAATGTCCGAGATTACAAAAGTTTTACAGAGTAATGAGAATATTCCCCTTGACCAGTCGTTTGTCATTGATGTGGTACCCATCAAGTCGCCAACAGGGTCTGGTAAAAACTCTACATGTCTTAACGTATTAGATTATAGTAAAGATAGTATAGTTAAAAAATCTATCATTACCATTAAGAATAAGGATGCGTTGTGTTGTGGTCGGGCTATAGCCGTAGGTGAGGCCCTCGCAGATAATCATCCGAAATTAAAACAGTTTAAATTAGGAAGGATGATTCAGAAACAGGCAGCTTTGAAGCTTGTGGCGAAGGGACCTTGTGGTCTTCGGGAAATTTCCAAATTCCAAGGGGTACTGGTGGGCTATCAGATCATAGTTATAGACTTCCATGCACGGAATTCAGTAATATATGAAGGTCCCAGGGGTAATAAGAAGATTATTTTGTACAAGCATGGAGATCATTTTAATGTTATTAATCCTGAAAAACTCCCTTCTTTCCACGGAAAACGGTTTTTATGTCAAAAATGTAAGTCTTACGTTACGAATTATTTCAATCGTCCTTGCTCCTATCCATGTAACACTTGCTTACGTAAAGATTGTAGTTTGATTTTATGCGAAAAACAATTATGCGCTGATTGTTACAAAGTCTGTCGTTCGGTTGCTTGTTACAATCATCATAAAAAGAGTCGATTGCCTAAGGGTGTTGACCTGCCCTCCAAATGTGACAAGTCGTTTCGGTGTCAAACATGCCTGGTAATTGTTGACAGAGAGAGACAAAATGTACATCGTTGCGGTGAATATGTGTGCCATGTGTGTAAAGAACATGTCTTGTCTGGCCATTTGTGCTATATGCAGACTGAAGAACCTAAAACACTCAACAATAAACTAATCTTTTATGATTTTGAAACAGATTTTTCAAGCGGAGAACATGTTGTTAATTATGTTGTCGCTCAGTATGCTTGTGGAGCTGAATATATTTTCAAAGGGTATGATTCTTTGAGCGAGTTTTGCATGTTTTTGTTTGATAGGAAACATGAAGGGTACACAGCGATAGCTCACAATGCTAAAGCGTTCGATGGAGTGTTTATAGAAAGGTGGCTAATTGAAAACAGACCTACTGCTGAAATGCATGTTATACACTCGGGGCAGAAAATAATGCAACTTACAGTTAAAGTTTATAAAATCCGTCTGATTGACTCGCTGAATTTTTTGCAAATGCCTTTATCGAAGTTTCCGGAAACTTTTGGTTTGGATGAGTCCAAATACTCAAAAGGCGATTTTCCATTTAAATTCAACACTTTGGAAAACCAACATTATGTCGGGCCTATGCCGGATATAGAATTTTATAGTCCAGACACTAAATCAGAAAAAGCTCGAAGTAAGCTTATTAAGTGGCATGAGGAACTAACCAAAACAAATTATGTTTACGATTTTCAAAAAGAAATGCATACCTATTGCTCACAAGATGTAACAATTTTACGTTTATGTTGTGTACAGTTCCGTGATACTTTTTTAGCTGAAACAAACGTTGATCCATTTTGCTATTGCACCATCGCCGCCGCAGTGATGGCTGTTTATCGTTCAAAATACTTGAAAGAGAAAACAATTGGAATAGTGCCTAAAAATATGCATAGTAGTGTGAAAAACCATACTCTAAAAGTTCCATTGAGTGGTTAGAATTTATAGCAGATCAAAAGAATTTGACAATTAGACATGCATGTAACGGGAATGAAAAGGCAATCGCTGATGTGAATGGGAAAACGTACTATGTAGACGGGTTTTGCGAGGAAACTAATACGGTGTTTGAATTTTATGGTTGTGTATATCACAGTTGTCCTTTATGATTTGACGGTAAGAATGATCACCCCTTTCATAGTCATCGTAAAATGGTTGACGTTTATGAGGAAACAGTTCAACGGGAACAGAGACTACGGGACTTAGGGTACGAAGTAAGGAGTATCTGGGAACATGACTACCGGAAACTTAAAGAAACACACGAAATGCAACAGTTTTTAGACACATATGATATTGTTACTAACTTGGAACCTCGTGATGCGTTTTTTGGGGGCAGGGTTAATGGGTTTAAGTTATTCCGGGACACTGAGGAAGGGGAAAAATCAAATATGTTGACTACACTTCATTGTATCCTTTCGTCAACAAAAAAAAAAATATCCGGTTTCACATCCAACAATTATCCGTGAAAACTTTGAGGAAATTTCAAATTATTTTGGTTTGATAAAGTGTAAAGTTTTGGCGCCAGCTAATTTATATCATCCGGTTCTTCCAGTACGTCTGTAAGGTAAATTTTTTTTTTTCCTCTATGTAAGCAGTGTGTCATGGATAACTTTTCAGAATGCCGGCATTCTGAAGAGTAAAGATCGTTTTTGGGCACATTTACCACTGTTGAGGTTGAAAAGGCGATCGAAAAGGGGTACAGGATTTTAAAAATTTATGAAATTTGGAACTTCGAGGAAACGTCGAACGATTTATTTAGTGAATATGTGAATCATTTTCTTTGGATAAAACAGAAAAGTTCGGGTTTTCCAGAATGGGCTCGCACACCCGAGGACCAGACAAAATACGTGAACGAATACTATAAAAATGAAGGAATTGCTTTAAGAATAGAGAGAATTAAGTACAATCCAGGGCTAAGGGCTATTGCAAAGTTATGCTTAAATAGTCTATGGGGGAAGTTTTGCCAGAGAGATGACTGGCTAAATACTGAATTTGTTAGTGATCCTCTTTATTTTTACAGACGCCTCAATGGTGCAGATGTAGAAATGCATGATTTATCTATTTTAAACAATGATTTAGTGGAAATGGTATTTAAACGTAAGCATGAGTATCAAGCAGAGAATAAATTAACTAATATATTCATAGGAATTTTTACCGCAGCATGGGCTAGACTTGAACTTTACAACCTAATGGACCTGTTAGGAGAAAATGTGCTTTACGTAGACACGGATAGTTGTATTTATGTAACTAGAGAGGGTAGCCCTGAACCGGTCCTGGGGGATTACCTAGGGCAACTAACAGATGAAATTACGCCAAAACATGGGCCAGATAGTTGTATTACAAGGTTTGCATGTGGAGGGGCTAAGAATTATTCATATGTTGTGAGTAATAATACAAAACATTGTAAAGTACGAGGGTTTACTTTAAATTTTAAGAATAGTCAAATTCTTAATTTTGATTCAATGAAAGACGTTATATGTAAATTTTTAAACACATACGCAGATGACGTAGACAAGAAAAAAAAAGGAAGCTAGCTTAGATATAATAAATGAATGTAAAATAACAAGAGAAAAACAGACCCGGCGACTTGCCAAGAAGCGTGAGGTGAAATCTTATCAAGTTGTCTACGATAAACGTATAATCATTGGTAAAGGTGAAGACACTATCCCCTTTGGCTATTACTGGTCACCAGGTACAATTTCCCATACTAAACCTGCTCTTACAACCATGCAATCTGTTCCAGACCATATTCTTTTTACTATGGTTCATCCTACAGCACCAACCACCGTGGAACATGTGCAGATTGATGGCACCGAAGATGATGTCGAGATGATGGATATTGAAATTTACAATGAGGACATTGCTGATGATGTTAATTTGATGGATACAGATAATGAAACAGACAATGACTATGAACAAGAAAATGAATCCGATCGTGATTTCATTAATGACTTTGAAATGTATAGCGATGAAAATGACGCTTCATTTTATAGACAGTCTTTGTTTTAATCATTCTTAAGATTTTAACGAGGAGAACTAATTTGTGAATGTTAAACCTGATACTATATTATAGTCAACCATATGTGAAATCTTCAACATGAAATATTTTAGCAATATTAACATCCTTGTAATTTTAAAGTTTGATGTTATCATTGTAACATTAAAAGTTAATTATTAAAGAATCATGTATACTATGGTCCCCCGAAAAAACTCCAATCATTTGTTCACCAAAAAAATAATACAAACCTGTAATATTTAGCATCATGAAATTTGAGAGGTGTTATTTTCTCTTAAATTTAGCAACCTTGTACTTTTTATGTGTTCGGACTTTGGTGCAGGTATTTCGTTTAATATAAGCCTTGATTTGAACAGTCTAAAAGCATTATCACCTTAACATAGATACACCCACCTGATGTGTATGCGATCAGACAAAAAAGAAAAAAAAACATGAAAATCAAATTTGTATGGATATGCCATACAAAAGAGTAAAATATGTAGTTGACAGGAGCAAAAGTAACTCTGTTGTGTCTGTGATTGTGTATATACCTTTTTCGGTCAAAGCATACACTTTGCACTTTATGTTAATGTAAACAAATCAGTCACACACCTGTATATAGCTTCATATACAATTAACAGTTTTGTCATTTTAGACATTGCTTGAAATCAGTATGGACGTGCGATTTAAGACACCAGCTAACTTTTATATTTATGGTAAAAGTCAATCGGGAAAATCTTACTTGGTCAGACAAATGCTTTACAATTGCAACGAGCTTTTTGATCCCGTACCGTCTAAAATACTTTATTGTTACGGTGAGCATCAGTCAGAATTGACAGTATGGTTGAAACATTACCCAATATTAGTTTTGTCGAAGGATTTCCTGACAATTTGTACGACATTCTTGAAGGTTACACAAACTCATTAGTTATAATTGATGATCTCATGTCCGAGTGTTCCAAGGATCTGCGTATGACCGATTTGTTTACACGAGGTTTCCATCATCGAGGAATATCCGTTATGTATATGACCCAGAATTTATTCCCACCTGGTAAACAGTCAAGAACTATAAGCTTAAACTCGCATTACATGATTGTGTTTAACAACCCGAGAGATTCACTAGGTATTTCAACTTTGGCACGTCAAATGTACCCACACAATACAAATTTCCTTTTAAAGTCTTTTCAAGATGCCACAGCAAAACCATACGGTTACCTGCTATTAGATCTACATCAACTTACTCCAGACAATATGCGATTGAGAACAAACATTTTACCTGGCGGGAAGCAAATTGTTTATGTTAAACATAGCACTTAAACAACGGTTTCAGCTCAACATATCTTATTTGCAACATGTCAAAGCACATGAAGGACAATCTTCCTTATCTACAAGTTCTAGCTAAATGCAAACCGAAACTACGTAAATTACTTATTGAACATGGGCCAGTGTCTCTGGTTACTTCCATTTGCGAGTGTGCCCTGAATCTACTAAAAGGTGTTATTCCACTCACACCTCGTCAGAAACGTCGCTTAGCACGGTATAAGACACATCTCCGTGGACTTGCAAATAAAAAAGTATCGCGAAAGAAAAAGAGACAGTTTCTTAATCAGAAAGGTGGTAATCTCCTAACTGCTTTGTTACCACCTGTTTTAACTGTCCTAGGAAGTTTACTAACAAAATGAAGCGAATGATTTTGGTACCAGAAGACGCTTATGCCAGATTTGAGCAAAAGCAAAAGCTTGAGACTTCCCCGATCATAAAAAATCATGATAAATACAGACACGGACATGACAAATATTCTCCAACGCACGGATGTTGATGATACAGAAAAGCAAAAAATGTACTATGCCAACCTGGAAAGATACCTTAATCTCAGACAGCAAAAGGACAGCGAAACACCAACTATTCGGATAGCGCCTAATACTGAAAATGAAGAAGAACCCACCCACCCAAAAAATGAACAATTATCTGACGAAGTCATTGTTAAACATATACCTAAAACAATGCAGTCCAGGGCGACAGCTATCTTAAACCGATTGAAAGAAAGACCGGACATTATCACATGGGACAAAACTGGAGAAGAGAAGCTCGAGGGTGAAAACATTCCACAATCAAACATCTCGGACTTGATATCAGATGCTCTGAGGGCGAGAAAAAATTTCAATCCTGCTGGTTCAAAGGAATTTTTTCGTGTTTTATCCAAGATAAATGTGCCTAAAGATTTGGTGAGGAATGAAGAACGATGGAAAGAGTCCCGAATGGACCGCAGTTTTTCTGAAGAAAGTAGTCTCTTAGACAGTCCAGGGGCTTCGACCTCGTCGTTGTATTTTCAAAATCTTCTAAAAAGACGCGATGAAAAAACAAGCAAGCCAAAACAAACTCAGGAACGTTGGCTTAAATATTAATCTTGTAATTGTTTACTTAATAAATTGTTTTTAAAATACGTTCTTAGTGTTGTGTTATACATGGGGTTAGGGCAAATGAAAACGCACACACACACTTCATTTTAACTACAATGTTTATTGAACCAACTTTTTACTACACTGCATAAGATTAACATTAGGATGATTTGCACTAGTTCTAAAGCGAGTCTTAACAAAATGAGACACTTTCGCGTCATTTAACATAGTATTGTCATCAAACAACTGTACGATTTTGTTCATGCTATAACCACGTGCTCTGTGGCTTAGGTAGAATATACAGTAATCACCGCATACGTCGGACCAAAAACTTTGCAATTTACGTTTGTTATATTTCCATTTATCAGTGTCTTTTTCCAAATAGTTTCTAAACACGAATGGTACATCAGTCCCGTAGCTGTCAAAATATTCCCCCAGAATCTTGTTGTGGTCCCCCCGAGCATCACTTGGACCGATCCAAATTGAAATCCAGTGAGTTCCAGGCTTGCTACTCCGATCTGTGTTCGCGACAAATCCGCAAGGATACTTGTCGATCGTTTGAGGTAGTTTATCACAGGGAAATACACCACAAAACGTTTTTTTCGTTATAGGATCTTCTTCTAGTGCATGAGTGATTTGTGCAGTGTTCATCTAACCAGCGTAATCGTAGATGACGTTTCTTTCAGAATCAATATGAATAGTGTTTTCGAATTCACCGTAGCACACGAGACTCACAGCTACTGCAGGTGCAGTAGAGAACTTGATGTCGACTGCAAGATTTCCGCGTTGGACCACGTTAAAATGGGCGGAGGACCCGCACATGTCAGGACTGAGGTCAGCACTATAGAGGTTAAACCCATTAACAAATTCACCACGTGAAATATCGGTACCGACATCATAAAACATCTTTCCAGTACCCGAGAACAAGGTAAGGAAGGCTTCGATGTATCTGCGGGTTGCTGCAGTATAGAAAAGCTGTAATGGTTTGAAGGGTACTTCTTCTCCGTTGACACTGATTGCTAAGAAGGATGTTGTAAAATTCTGAAAGTTGAAGGGATTCTTCTTGTAGGCACCGTTGAATGCTGCGCTATCGACCATTCCAAAGATAATCGTTTTCGGCACAAGTCCGTTGTAGAGATTATCTTTTCTCAATGATGGATTTCCAGCTGGAATGATGAAAGATTTGCACTCCACACGTCTCACAGGATAAATGGTAGGTCCTTTCTTCAATGCCAGTTCGTGGGCTATGGATATGCTTGGATTGACTTTCACTTTACGTATCTTGAGATAAACCTCCGTCAATTTCACCCTATAATCGGCGTTCGCCTCTGAGGCCATCAAACAAAACTCGTCCATGTTTCGATTCATAAGTATCTTGAGATCCACATAGCTCAAAAGAAGCCGTTCGCTCATAAACACGTCGCAGAATATAGGTCCCGCCATTTCGATGATACCGCTTCCTTTGCTAAACTCGTACCTTTTCTTGAGGCCAAGGTTGACATTAGCATGGTCTCCAGCGAGTGTTGGGTCAGCGGTATCTATTTTAGTGCTCGTGTCTTTGTAGAACATTGCGGCCGTCAATTGAGACCGTTTTGCGGCTGGACCATAGTTGAGGAGCGTTTCCAAATAGGCACGATATGCATAGGTCCCCGTGGCCTGGGTGACCTGTTTCCCTTTCAAAAACACATCCACTTGTTTGAATAAGCTATGTAGGAAATTGTTGACGATACCTACTTTTTCGTCCTGGTCAAGATCATCTCCGTTTGCCTTTGTTACTTTTGCTCGAACCACCAGGATGGTTTTTGCCAAATCTACATAGTCCTCCATTCTCGGACAGAGGAACGTGATAGGTCCGCCATCTGAAACACTGGACACCGGCAAGTGATCTACCCAATGTCCCTTTTCTAAACTCACTTGTGTTGGTGGTACAGAAAATAAATCAAGTTCACTCTTGGTACACTCTTGTGATTTAGCATGTACAAAACTCATGTTTAACCAAATATGTCTGCAGGAGTTGTTCTCCGTTTCTTGGTCGGATTGCTTCTGGTAGTAGGCGTAGATGTCTTTCTCTTTTTAGCTCTCTTCTTTTCTGTGGTTTTTTTACGTCGTTTTCCACTTCCTGTTTGAGCATACGCTTGCAGTCGCTGCACAGCTTTCTGTTTCGTCGCATCAGCGGCTTCCCTGGTGCGTGCTTTTACAGCCTCCTTGACATTTTTCCCAGCGAGAACATCTCCAATAAAGTTTGCACCACTGTTCAGAGCAATATTCCCAAGAGCTTTAGCTCCACTTTTTACCATGGGCATAACCGTTCTGGCAACGCTACGAAACAGACCACCCAGTCCATACCCCATTTGGCCATGACCTAATTGCCATGGACTACCTCTGAACACAGTCATACCGTGACCTTGTTGATCAAGATAATAACGTACGTATGGATTATTCATCTTTATGAAAAATAGCTGTGCTGTCTGAAATGTAGTGTTGTCACCACCTTCCCACGCTCAAATGGCACAGGATCGCCTGTGTCACTCCTTAAAAGAATTTCCACGTCCTCGAATAATTTTCTTTGGATAGGTACATATACTGAATGATTGTGAACGTTTTAGTAATGATGTCACCAAATGTTCCCTCGGCAGGAATGCTTTTGAGTAACTGAGCACTCGTATCTCCAACGATTTGGGGTTGCACAATGTCACAGTACACGTAAATGGTTGATACGGCCGTTAAGTCTGCCACGTAAGGAATTTCTGTCGTTTTTTTTAACATAACGTCTTTTCCTCCAAAACCAAGTATGATCGATAACGGTTTCATTACAGCAAACTGAAACCCGTTCTTTATTTGAACGGTCACTTTCCCTGTTAAAGCATTGTACGTCAACTTGATGTTATCGCTAACGTTTCTGGATAACACTTTATTCGCAGCTTTGACAAGCTCCGGCATGGACTGGTAGTAACCGTAATCCATAATGGCTTGCTGAAACAAACCGGTTCGATCCCCATAAAAGAGGTGCGTATCCACATCCTTTTTGTAATGTGTACCAGGTGTTTGGATAGGAAATGGAGTACAAACCAACTTCCCAGACCCCCTCCAAATCAATACTTTGCGGCAATTTCACGCGATAACTTGTCGTCTTATTATTGGGAAACTCATTCAAGGATGCATTACTAGGTAGCGTGAGATAAAAATGTGTTCCACTCATGACGACTATACCGCAACAAATAAAAAGAAAACAGCTCAAACGTTGCTTTTAGACTTTATTTATTTCGGATGCAGACACCCATGAATTGAATTTGTGTGGGTAACCAGACCATTTTACAAGATATTGTACATTTTTCCCCTTTCCCCGCTTTTTAAGAATTCTCTCAACCTCATACATGTCATCATGTTTGATAACCTTTTGAAGCTCCTTGTCATAAAATGTTCCTTTAAGCTCTTCGCCGTCATAATCTTTGAGTTTATATACTGCTGGATTTCGAGGTACGGTTTTGCTTACAGTAAATATTTCTTTTGAAAAGTTTGGTAAATATCCCTTCTCAAATTTTCGTTTAATTTTGCTTATTCTAACTTGGTCACCGACCTTAAACTTATATTTAATTGGTTCCATAATACCATTGGTATTGTCATATAACGTATGCCATACTTTATCTTCATTTTCTTTGTTAACTAGAGCAGGTTTCATTTTGATACTACGATGTAAACTGAAATTATAGGAATAAACTAAGTCAGGCAGCATATCGACATATCTCAGTGTTTTCCTTGCTTTAAAGTATCGCCACATCTTTGACTTGAAGGTACGAATTACTCTCTCGACAACAGAAGCCTTTGTTTCGTTGAACGTATTAAAAAGTTAAATGTTTTCACTTTTTAACAGATTTTGAAAATGTCTGTTAAAAAACTCTGTTCCTTGATCCGTCATGATTTTTTCAGGTTTTCTACCCGATGTTAAAATCACTTTAAAGGCTTCGACTAAAGCAGTTCCTGTTTTTGACTTGACTGGAACTATCCACGCATACTTTGAGAATACATCTATACAGACCAGCAAGTAGCGATAACCGTCGTTATAGTGCATTAACGACTGCACGTCTGCCAAATCGAGTTGCCATTCTTTATCAATACCACCAACAATGACACGATTTCTTTTTAAAATGTCGGCGAGCTGGAGCATGTAAAGTATATGTGTCTTGTTTCATTAACCAGTTTGAAATTTGTTCTCTTGACAGTTTGAATCTTCCCTCATCTTTTACATCACGATATAAACTTTCTGCTCCCCCAAAACTTCCTGGTCGTTTTGGATTGTAATAAACATTTGATAAATACTCATCAACGCTCTCAACTGTTGCTTGACTCATGATTTTTTAGTAATGAAACAAACGGGAGTTGCATTGACAATATAAAATTTAATTTTCAGCTCTCTCTGTCTCCCTGTCCTCTGGATCGGTTACTGTCGTTGTTATGTTTTCTTGTAATACTATTTGTTTCTCAGAGGGACCATAATTTTTAATAGTCTTACTGTTGTAACCCATCTGTATGTGACCTTCCAAATTCAAATCATTACGACCAAAACTAACGCCTAACCTGAACATTTTTTGTCTGTTGTGGTTTTTATCTCTTTTAATTTTATCACTCTTGCTGCTACAAGTACCCATGTTAGCTACAGAGATAGTAACACAACACAAGCCAGCAACATACGAAATGAATAATGGACAACAATGCAGTACATTTTAAAAATGATTTATTTGTTCAGTAAAATTACACAATTCAGTTATATCTTAACTTGCACACACAGAGAACATAGCCAATAAGATTGTTAATAAATGCAGTTCTTTCAAGTTCACTATACAACTGATACCAGACAAAACATGACAAATCAAAAAGTCTTTCAAGGTATTCTCTATGCATCGTAGAAGGTCCAGGGTACTTTAAAATCTTGCACGCTTCTACAATTCCTTGCCACATAACATCATGATCCAACATTGATAAAGCCTTTTCAGCATAAGTCATCCATCGTTCCTCATCATCAAGAATCTCAAAACATTTTCTAAAGCCTTTCCACGGATTCCCGTCAATTTGGTCATGTTTTACAATTTTCTCCTGTTCCAATTGTTCAATCTTACGGAAAACCATCTCCGTAAACACAAGTTCTACGAGTTTCTCAATGGTTAGGGAGTCAAAGTCAACTTCATCTACATACATTTGCTTAAACAGATGTGCCATATATATATATATATATATATATATATATATATATATATATATATATATATATATATATATATATATATATATATATATATATATATATATATATATATATATATATATACCCTAACCCATATATATATATATATATACCTCGCCCGCAGGTAGCGCCAGCCTTTAAAATTTCCGCCCGCATTTAAAACGCCTGTGGAGGAGGTAGAGTTTGAGCAATGTGCCATCAGAGTCCTCCAAAAGGTTGAACACATCAGTTTTTACAGATGATGAATTAACCACTGATACCGATAGTGACGAGTATGTTAGATACTACATGTATAGTCATTTTTCTATATTGGTATTTAGCATATAGTTTTATTATAGCACATTTTTGTATAGCAGCTAAATGTGTCTTGATTTTAAATAATTTGCAGTTTTCATAACCTTACCAAATCCTCAGGTAGATTAATGCATGGGTCCACCCTCAAAACAGCATTAAACACTAAAATGGTCATAAAACATCATTTCAAAGAATAAAGTTAAAATTCCTTGTCCGCAAGCCAACCGAAAGTTTCCGTAAAATTTGTCGAAAAGACGCCATTTTGATTTGGAGCAAGCGCTGTTGTGATAAGCGGCATACGCCAAAATAAACAAGAGTTATGGTTTAGCGCATTAGCGCGAATTATAAATATTTCGCGGATTTAAGGAACAAAGAGAAGGTTTTACAGCTAATACAACAAAATATCTCAATGTTTTTGAGGTGTAGTACTATTTTATTTTCAGACAATGGACTTACGAAGACTTGATAATATATGCTATTGATACTGACCCCTCCCCCACACAGTCTCGCCTTCTGGCGGGAAAAGTCCTGGCATTGTGGAACTCCGTCTGAGTTAAATGTCTAAATCATATTCTCGGTATTTTTTTTATGTTTAGGGTCAGTCAGTCACAGCCCCCCCCTCACATCAAGAAGCCAAAATTCATTCCCCCCAAGATATTACAACATTTTTTACTCATATAAGCTAATCATATAATTGGAGAGTAAATCCAGTTTCGAATATGGTTTAACGGCCTGGGTGATTGTGACCATATTATTTCCATACAGTATATAAACCAGGCTGAAGCAAATGTCTTCAAATTTAATTGCAGCCCTACATCAATTTTTGACACCCCGCCCCAAATTGTTTTATAGAGATGAAAAGCACTCCTTCTGGCAATTTATTAATACTTATGATCCCACCGGCATATTTTTCCCCACCAGCCCCCCTCATAAATAATTACTGGTCCCTTATTGCAGCAAATATTTTCATTATAAATTAATTGGAGAATCTACATTCACTGTAATTAATGCACTTATCAAGCAAAATTACCACAGAATATTAAATATGTAAACATAGTGTTGAACAAAAAATCAAGAAACCACTACAGTACAGCATTGTTGTTACATTTAAAGGCGATTATATGATCACGGTAACTGGTAACTAAATATTTAATGTACTATAGTCCATAAACATAGTGACTGTTGAACAATGTTGCTTAGTAGAATATGTTTGCAATTCAAACATTAAGACATTGCAGAAACATAAACATATTAAAACAACATTGTTTAAAAAGCAACTGTGTTTCTGCCATATACACCAACCAGCATCTCTCTCAATACAATATGTATGGGGAGGTTGTATGTTTTGCCAATTTCCATGGCATTTTCTGAAATACTAAGTACTTCAGTGGTAGGGGTGATATCATAAACAGTATATACATAAAAATGCATTAATTTAAAAAGTCTTCAAGGGTAAAAGTCTAGTGCGGTCCAGTGTGTTTTCACTCATTAATGATTAATGCTTGTATTGACTTGACATATTGACCAAATGCATGTGCAACATTATATATTAGCTTAATGTCATGAGTCATCTATAATAATTATATAATTATATGCTTATAATATGCAGTAAGTTCCAAATAGTCATCATATTGATTTGGAAACATTAGAAGACCATCAGGAAAATTGTTGGAGATGCACAACAGTCATTATCTGCAATTTCTGCACAAAGACCAAACATGACATGTCTTCACTTGGCAAAGGACAACCTAAGAAAAAAAGCTAAATGATTAATTAACCTATTTAAGTACCTACCATGGGAAAGCTAAATCATAATGCTTTGGCATTAGTTGAAGCATACACATCTGATGCTGCATTTGGGCATATTGCCAGCCAATGAGTGAAAATAAACAAGTAAAATTATCAGGCGAAATGGAGTGTTAGAAAGAGTATAACACTGAACCAATGGCACATTGCAAATTTGCAAGCTTAGTGTAAGTAACTGTTTTTAATCAATTAAATTGATCAGTCATTATTGGTTGCAACATAATAAAACATGATGAAGTTTTACCTTAAATAAAATAAAGCTATGATTTTATATTAAATAATGAACAACTGAATAAGCCCATAACTATGTGCAGAGGAAAAACTTGCAAGACCAAGTTGCCCACATATGTGTCTATGGGCAAATGATTGTCAAGATATTCCTGTCTTTTAGGAATCAGTTTAATCCTGGCAATATTACTGCAAAAATACATAAATGCAAGTACAGCAATTTGGTATAAAGTATTAAACTACATTTATATCATCCCATTACAAACATTTTAATGCATGCAACTTCGGACTTCTGCCTTGAGTGATTGCCATAAAATTATTTTTGTCAGGGTATATAGTTAGTTCACAATAATACAGCATAATGATCAAAGCCAACAGCTACCAAATAATTGACTGATCTGTACAACTTAGAGGAAATATTCAAATAATGTAAAAAATTCACGGTTTCTGACAACTTTAGTTTGCATCTGTTGGGGGGCCAAGAGACAAATATTTACACATAAGTTAACAATTTGATACAGAAGTAAAAAGGCTAGACTACTAGGAGTACAAGCAGAAAGCTAGTTAATAGTTGAGTCATTCCCTCTACTGTCACCACGAAAACACACGTTGAGTTGATTAAATAACATTAAGTTTTGGTCTATAAGTCGAATTTAAACTACTAAAAATGCTTACCTTGTATATAAGTGAAGTTTAACACTTGAAAATTTTTTTCTTTAATATATAAAACTTGTAAACGAGATTAGTTTACAAAAGCAGTCCTTCCGCTCAGCACTCCTGCTACCAAACCACTAACCGAAAAAAAAGTCGAAAAACTGTCGTGCATGCGCGAATTAACGCGGCAGCGTGTAAAAAGTTGGACCCATGCCACAGAGTATAGAGAGGTTCAACTTCTTATTAATTTTGCGTATTTGAAGCTTAGCCAGTGAGCGTTGGAGAGGCAGTCACCCCCCCCCCCCCCCCCGAAAATTTCAACATGGCGGGCATCTTTTTTCTGAAAAGAATACAGCAAAATCTGTTTCCAGATCAAACAGATGGCTTCATGTTACGCTAAATTTTGTAGAAATATTTTTGTTTTCAAGTCTGGTCAAAACCTTTCATTTTTCAAAAAAGTATCAAAATGGTTGACAAGATAAAAATTCTAACAAGTTTGATGAGTTTGTTTCAGCCAATCAAATTTGTTGTAGCAAAGAGCTACTTCATGTATTGTAATTGTATTGTCTTGATAATTGTGTTGATTGCCAAGCTTTGATAAAAAAGTTTGCTTTGTCAATAAAAACATACTCATCAAAGGAGTTGTATAAAATAAACTTATGAGGTGTTTTGGTGCATATGTGGTACTTGCCTGCAATGCCACAATGTCAGTACCATATCCTTTTGATATGTATTAGCACAAACGTTGATGACAGTTTTGATCATGTTGCAACTAGAATGAGCACAAAAATGTAAATAATATTATATGTAAGTTGTTGAAAATACTTGGGCCAAATAAAGAAAGAAGTGTTGCATGCCCCCAACCCAGAGTTCATACAATATTGTGTGAATTTGTTTTTGTTAGTAAAATACAATTTGTATACAATTCATTTTTGCCTTTTTGTTATAAATCAAAATTGAAAGCATATTTATGTAAAATTTCAATCTGTTTTGAGCTTAATTTCAAACTGTGCAATAGTTAAAATAGAAAAAAGACTAGATTCTCACTTTCTCTTGATATTCTCTTGATATGGTCTAAAATCCTGAATCATTCATTATTTCACATTGATTCATATTGAAATTTTACTTAAACTAGTATTTATACGCTTATTCCTGCAGCACATTCCTTACCTAACACACATCTATTATGTACCACACTCATCAGGCTTGATGTTTCAAGGAGCCACAAAAAAATGTTTAAAATCAAACTTTAGTTATTAGCCTAAAAGTTCATTTTAGGCTCACATAAATCACTTTTAATTAATGTAATATAATATATACATGCAGTTTTAAAAACTTCAGCTGTACCCTGGAGATGGAAACCATATTAGCTGGCTGTCAACCCGCATGGCATCTTTCTTTCCACATACGATCCACTACAATTTAGATGTATATATTGAACTAAAATTACAAAGCAGATTGAACCGAACTTTGCAACTCCATAAAATTCCCGCTCGTATTAAACCTATATATTACCTAAACGGCCAAAACAAACTGTCACACATGTCCAGATGTCCTGTTTCCATAGGCAGACTTGAAAACAAAAATATTTCTACAAAATTTAGCGTAACATGAAGCCATCTGTTTGATCTGGAAACAGATTTTGCTGTAATATTTTCAGAAAAAACATGCCCGCCATGTTGAAATTTTCGGGGGGGTGACTGCCTCTCCAATGCGCACTGGCTAAGCTTCAAATACGCAAAATTAATAAGAAGTTGAACCTCTGTATCCTCTGTGCCCATGCATTAACCTACTTGAGTCGGTGATCGATGAGCTGAATGCGGATGAATATATGGAAAGGGACAATAAATCAAAGTATGCTTTATAATTATGCTGATAATCATAACCATGTTTGTGCCCTCTTCTTGACCAATAAAAAGCCTGCGTGATTAGTACATAAAAGGTTGATTCTAGCATAACCCATGTGACTAGGCACTTACATACATTGCTCTGCAGTTTTTAAAAACACAAGGAAATAAGAATGTCAGTGTCAAAGTGTCTGTGTGACAAGATAATCATCTAAAATAAAAGCCTTTAAATATTAAGTTGTTTTATTGCCAAAGATATACTATAACTGGTAATGTACACCCAAATTTTTTAGATGTCATGTCTGCTTTGATTTTTAATATTTCCACATACAGCAACATTGAAAGCACAAATGATAGTGATTCAACTGAGTCTGCAGATGGAGGTGATGGAGTGTGTGAAATGCTTGATGATGGGACCTGTTTTGGTGATGATGTGGATGTCCCATCTATGTTGGAGCATGTGGAAGCCACCAGTCCAGTTGTTTCGTATGGGCCACACTACAAACTTAGTGGAGGAGATGAAGTATCTGCTGTTAAATACGAATATAAAATGGTACAGGATACAAAATTTGTCTGCACACTTAGCCTGCTTCTTGCGGGATTTAAATCTCGGTGTCAGATGCCTGGGCGTACTGCTGTACCAACCGCAAATACCACTTCGTTGGCATGACTCTCCTTCTAACTGCTACATGTACATCTGGACATATAAACAAGGTTTGTTCTTCAAATGAGATCAAAAACATTTATGTCAACAATCTCCAGGCTGCAGCTTCAATTATTGTATCTGGAAGCCACTATGCAAAAGTGAAAAGCTTGGCAAAATTTTTAAACCTGGGATTTCTTTCCAAGTCCAGGTACTATCAGTTTCAGCGCCTCTATGTATTTCCTGAGATCAATGACTGGTGGTACTGGATGAAAATAGAGATTATCAAGGAATTTTCAGGCCAGGATGTTGTTGTTGGTGGCGATGGTCAATGTGACTCCCCTGGCATCAATGCCAAGAATCTGTCTTACTTATTGGTAGAAGTTAATTCCAATTACATTCTTGACATTGAAGTGCTGGACAAGAGACATGTTGGCCTCACCTCAACAAACATGGAAAAGGAAGCAGTTAAAAGAAGCATGGATTGTCTTCAAAAGAATGTGAAAGTGATTGAGTTTGTCACTGATGCATCTAAAACTATAAAATCACTTCTTGGTAAGCTCGCTATGATTCATTGAATTTTTTCTCCTGTGCGTACTTGTATGGTACTTGCATTTACTACAACCAATTTTTTACAATTCGCCCATGCACCTTCTTCACATTCTTGTCAGAATTTAGGAACCTCTTCCTCTCCTTGCAGCACTATTTTAGCAAAGAATAGGAAATAAACAGAAGGGCCACTTGAGTGTGAACCTTTGCAGTTTGTGTCCCCATGCATGTTACATTACGCAGATTAATTATGCTGGTTCTGGCCAGTCAGTTGCATTTTCTGGCTAATAGAAACAATTAACTGTCTGTTCCGCCATTATTCTGGTCAGTCAATTGGGGAACATGTTGCACTGCTGAGTGGCCATGCTGTTTATTGACTATTCGGTGCTTTTATTGTAAACAGGTGCATTCATCTCACTCAAACTTCTCATTTAGAAAAAGAATTCCCCGAAATGATCCACAGCTTGGATGTTTCGCACAAATCAAAGAGGGTATAAAGAAGTGCCTGGATAAGGTTAGTGTAATGCATTGTTGAATGTGCAGGTTGGCAGAACATGTTAATGATTTATAATTACTTATTTAAAAATTTAGTTGCGCAAACCAAAAGCTATGAAAAAAGTCAGGAATTAGGCGCCACATGTTGTCAGGCATTTTTGGCATTGTTCAAGTGTGTGCAGAAAAGATGATGATACCTCTGATGAGGAAGCTTTAAAAGTCATGAAGGTAACTATTTTTAGTCTCTCATAGTTATGACACTATGTGCATATTATTATTGTTTATATTATTTTGTTTAGGACAAATGGATTGGATTCCTCCATGATCCATCACATCCGTAATGAGCATCAGTGACTGGAAGGTTAATGTAATCATGAAGACGGTGAGCATGAAAAAAACCTACCATGGTTTGATCGCTGGGATAAAGATTAACAAGAACTGCAAAAGATAATCCTGAATCCAGAGTTACTTGCAAGTTTCAAGTACTATACCCGCTTCAAGTACAAAAATTAAAGATTGTTGACAATCTATTATTGTTTTAGAACAAGTGGATCAATAAATTCATTGATGATTTATAGGCATACAGGTGCTATAGAATGCGCAAATAGCCTAGGGTTGGTTTACACTCCAAAACGGACGCCTTTCTGGTAACAAAAACTTTGTTAGTAAGGTGCTTTGTCTAGGATATTGTATGCAATGAACCCTAATTCCATAATTACATTACTCATGCATATGCAAGGCAAAAAACAATTGGAAAGCTAAAGGTAAACTACTAAGAGGCTTACTGTTAATTGTATTCTTAGAATAAATGGATTTAATTTCGGTACAGTGCATACAAAACAAGACGGCAGTTGACTGCTATTGACTGGAACTTCCATAAAAACCTTCCTCAATCAAAAACAGCATCGGATGGTGAAATTATTACCAGGAATAACAATCTCAGGACCAAACAATGGGATCGCAAGGCGTTAAAAGTTGAGAAAGGTTATGAATACATGTCTATGCTCCTTTCTAAAATTTTGAAGAAGAGACTGGATGATGATGATAGTAGAGGTGTAACAAGAGTTGTGAATTAAATGCAAGTGACCCTGCTCTGATTTCCCAAACTATTGCCCACCTACCACCACCACCTACAAAGAAGATTTCAGAAAGGAGGAGCAGATTTGTTAATGAATAGACAGATACCAGTCTACTTTTATACCGTAAATTATAAACTTGTGAAACCGTTTATATTGTGCTTATAAATATTTTTTAAATGGGCTACCAGAATAAACTTCTATTATACAAAATATCAGTGTTCCCTGTATCCCATATAAATTCCAGTGACAGATGGAAAATGTTCCTTTATTTTTAAAACAACACACAAAGGGCAGATTCGTCTGTTCCCCTTACCCAGGCGACCATATCGTGCAAGAATGAATTGCCTGTAGGCAGGAAATTTTGATGAGCTACGTAATAACTTTCTGACACGAAATCCCATCATAATTAACACAACTGACAGTATTGATGGCGTTTGGAAACAATGGAAGCACACTTTCTTAACTGCTGTTAGAAGGACATCAAAGATGCAAATAGCCTACCATGGATTAATAATGAAGTGCTTCGTCTTATACGTAAGAAGTACAAAGCTCTAAACCAATACTGTGTCAACAGATCAGCCGTTCAAATGCGTCCATTACGACGCGTTACTAAACAGATAAAATAATTGATTCGAAGCAAACACCAAGGCTATCTTGCTAAAATAGAAAGTTCATTATGTGACAACCCCAAAATGTTCTGGAGTTACGATAAATCTATTCTCCATCATCGGACGGCCAAGGAAATGTAATAACATATAACGGTGTCACAGCAAAGACAGCGAAAGATAAAGCAAATATTTTTAACGCTTACTTTTCATCGGTATTTCGTCCACCTTCTACTCCGTGTAAGAGCATGCCTCGAACGGAAAGTGAAGGGAACATCTCGGAGATAACACTTGATGCAGACGACGTTGGGCAATTCTTGCGTGACCTTGGTACCTCGAAAGCATGTGGGCCAGACGGAATTCCACCTCGCATTTTACAAGAATGTGCCCTTGAAATTGCACCAAGCATATGTGAGTTGTTTAACCGTTCTTTGCATGCAGGAAATGTTCCTTCTGAGTGGAAACCCGCGAATGTCACTCTTGCGCATAAAAAAGGTCTTAAGGAACCAGCGGAACATTATAGGCCAATATCTTTGTTGCCCATCGTTGGAGAGGTTCTGGAGCGTTGAGTGTGCGACAAACTATACAGGATGATCACGTTAAGCACCTTATCACGATAGATGGCACGATATCTATACTTATCACAAAATCGCAACAGGGCTTTCTCAGACGGAGATCGTGTGTTACTCAACTGCTGTCATTACTACACATCATCGGACAGTCCTTTGACAAAAACATCCAAACTGACGTCATCTACCTCGATTTTGCAAAAGCATTCGAATCTGTCGATCACCAAATTCTTCTCCACAAGCTTGCGTCGTACGGTGCGACAGACCAGTTTTATGACTGGTTTGTAGACTATCTCAGTGGTCGTCGTCAAAGAGTTGTTGTCAATGGAACTACATTGAGTTGAGCGCCTGTTACTTCTGGTGTGCCGCAAGGCAGTCTTCCGATTTTGTTTGTAATATTCATAAACGATCTTCCGACATATTACCTGATGAGATACTGGCAGCTTTGTACACAGACGACACTGAACTGTATAAGCCTATCGCATCAATTGGCGACTGCAAAAACTTGCAACAAGCTTTAACCGTTCTTGACCAATGGAACCGTAAAAAATCTTGATTTTAGTCGTGTGCACAAGGAGAAAGATCTTGCTGTTTATATAAATGATAACCTGTCGTGGTACAATCATGTTAATGCAATTACTGCCAAAGGGAACAAGATGCTTGGTATGCTCAAACGAACGTGTCCACTACTGACAGATACTACAGTGCGGTTATGCCACCGAAGTATGGTCTCCACCTACAATCAAAATGAGATCCAGAGTGGAATCTGTACAAAGGAGAGCCACATCTTGGATTATGCAAGCTAAGCTCGGAGAAATATCATACAAACAACGACTGATAACCCTTAGCTTGCTACCCCTTTGCTACGACAGAGAAATAAAAGACCTGGTGTTCTTTTTCAAGGCGCTGTATGGTCATATCGATCTTGACGTGCATAGTTTCGTCTCATTCAACAACAATGGTCGAGCACGACTCTACACAAATCTTTCTCTCACCCTCAAAGTTCCACTGTGTAAATCTAAAACATTTCAATCTTCATACTTCCATCGGCTGGTGAAGTTATAGAATCCCGTCTGCAAAATTGCTCCCTCTACCGCATTCGCTAGCCTCTCCTCTTTCAAAAGATCTCTTAAGGCTACATATGAGTAGGCCTACTTAGTCATGACAACATTTGATGTAGACCTGCCATGCACGTGGACGCTATTACGGGACTGCCCGTGGCATAGATCTTAAATAGTTTAAAGACGCTACGCTCACTGAATGCAACCACATCTTGTTCTGTGAGTGCTCCACTAACACTACCACATCTGAGAAAAAACTTCAAGTTGTTTCTTTTACGTAATGGGAGAAGAGCCACTTCTATTTACTCTGTGTAGTGTGTTACACGTGTAATAATATCCTATCCGTCTGATATATGTCTTATGTATATGATATACGTCTTATATGCGCGATATATGTCTTATGTGTGTGTTACCTGTTTACGTATTTTGCTAGGATTGCACTTTGCATGCATGGAACTTCGCGTCTCGTTTGTGTTTTTCCATTTGAGTAAATGTTATATTGATTATGTATATGTATATAATTATATACTTTTGATTATATATGTAATGTACTCAATAAAACAAATAAATAAATATGTGCAAAAATGTTAATACATACGTAAATTTTTACTTACCATATTGAAGTGTTTTCAGTTCACTCATGTAAATGGCGTGTAGTTCCGAGCACTTTTCCGACAAATTCCGAATATTGTTTTGCTATGCGCAGAAGAGATGCGCGCGCGGTGACACTGCTCCTTTAAATGCAATTACGTGGCAATAAATATTAATTCTAACTTTATTACAATACTTACATTAAGGTAACTGCATAAAAACTTGACTATTTTTTGAAAATAATACGTTCGGTCCAAGATCTAATGCAACCAGTAATAGTAGAGTACACTTTTTATCACGTATACTCAAATTAATTGTAATTGCTATTAAAATTAATTGCCCACCAAGGTGTTTGGCGTGGACTCATAAGGAAATAGGTTGTGATTGGTTTATTGGTCTCTGAAATAAAATGAATTGAAATTGAAAGGTCTAGAACTGGTTAAGAAAGGCCAGCAATTTTCTGCAATAAGATCAAGTTGACATAATATTACAATTAAAGACAAACTCTAGAATGGCTACTTCTCATTTTTCTCCATTGTTAGTGCCAATGATTACTGGAACACTTAGGCGTTCAGTAGTTTATTTGAAAATTACAAAAATAAAATTGAAGGCACATTTGGCAGCAATAATTTTATCTCATAAATGCTTGCGTAACACTATTGTAATCTACAATGTCTATGAATGTCTCAACCATCATTGTCAATTATAATTATAAAATAGAAAATACGGGGGAAGAGGTACATTTGACAACATTTTTTCTAATCTACGTTTTGCCCGTGGCAAGTTGTTTATATATTATGCATGGAACTGTCAGTAGATAATTTGATAGCCACATACAGTAAGTCAATAATTATAAATTTTGTCATTTGCCAATTTTATTAAAAGTCTTTTAAAAAAATATCACATATGATGATAGGATGTTTTAAGTCATTCCAAGTTCATGTTCAATTGATCTGGATTACACAGATATAAGCTATTCACAAGTCCAAAACATGCCCTCTCCTAAGTGACAAAGTCACTCAATTTTGTTGTTGATGCTAATCCAATGATGGGAACATTTGGAAAATAGCTTGGAAAGTACCCTGAGCTTTTACTTGTATAGACAGATCAAATGTTGATATCCTGAAATTAATAATGATCGTTTAATTTCAGATCGAACTGCTGACCATGACCTCTTAATCACAACACATCCGGAAATATATAAAACAAGTACGTCTCTTTCTTTCTTTCTTTGTGTTTTTAGATTGGAGTTGTTATGGGTGACAGTAATATTCTGGTCATGCAGGAAGCACCTGAAATAACCTGGTTATCCACCATAATGTTAATGGGTGGTGCTTTAGGTATTGCCAGTAATGTCTACAAATTTGCCACGCAGCCTCTTAGACGATGTTATCAACGTTTAAGAAGAAGGCAAGAAGACTCCTCAACCCCAGCACAGCAACCTGTACCACTGGCTGAATCGCGTCTAAATGAACAAGCGCAATAGAGGATTATTGCTATTATGTGTAACTGTATTGGCAATCAAAGGCAAAACCAGCACGACAATTGTTCGTTTACATAGCTACGTACAAAGAAATATCATCACATAGAATGACAAATTCTCATTCAGTATATATATATATATATATATATATATATATATATATATATATATATATATATATATATATATATATATATATATATATATATATATATATATATATATATATATATATATATATATATATGTATATATATATATATATATATATATATATACTGAATGAGAATTATCATTCAGTATATATATATATATACACATATATATATATATATATATATATATATATATATATATATATATATATATATATATATATATATATATATATGTATATATATATATATATATATATATATATATATATATATATATATATATATATATATATATATATATATATATATATATATATATATATATATATATACATATATATATATATATATATATATATGGGCTGCTATTGGCTGATGAGCACTCGAAAATGCCGAAGAAAAGACGAATTCAATAGCAGCCAATAGCAACTTAGATCTCGCTTGTAAACTCGTCAAACTCGCTAACAAAGATAATTTCTTCCCGTATGAAGAGACCACTAATTCCAGTGGAAATCATGTACATATTGAAATTCAAACCAGGATCAGTTGAGAATATTTCGTCAATTACATAGGTCCTCTAGCGTTCATCAAGCACTAAAGAGGGTGGCAGACTAGAGCAAGCGTGTTTATTTTACGGTCGTAATTTAAGCTTGTGATCAGGTTGCGGCTAAATCTGTTATTCAACAAATTATTTAACCATTATGTGCATTATGGAGGCAGGAGATCCACGCTGAGTCAAATATCAGTCTGGCAGCCTGGAATACCTCGTGCCTAACAATCTAGATTCGATTTTTACCCGTTTATGTAAACTCATTTCATGAAGTTTGTGCAAATCAAAAGCATGCCTGTCAAATGTTGGGATCCTAGGTAGCGCACTACCTGCAATTGCCTGAAGCTAACTGAGATCCTTGGTCGCAACTAATAACTGTTGTGTGTGGTTTGACTAACTCAAGCAAAGTGGGAAATTTTTAACGACACACGGCTAACTGCAATTTTTTTCCGGCTACCTACAAAAAACCCCAAAATACAGGTATGACCAAAAAAAATACTTCATACAATTGTACCACACATACACTCAGATTCCTTCAAACTTAGATTTCTCTTGTGTTGTCGTATAAATTATTCATAAGTTTCACATTATATGCAACAGAATCAGGATTAATCATCTACCTTTAACGCATCGTGACATTCCTGGATAGTCTTGTGGACAGGTTTACCATCCTTGTCTTCTCCCCATAGATTAATATATGTATTGATTTCTTTCGCAATCTTTGGATCTGGACTACCATTACACAACATATATCTTTCCCACTGAGTATAATGAGAAATACATGATTGTAATTAATTTAAGTCAGTCTGGTCCAATGGTCCAGGGAACGGTTATAACTACGCAACAATACTTCTAGTGCAGTAAATAACCAGATGTTTGAGTGAACCAACTAAAATACAAAACAATACATAGTCCAAAGACAGAAAGCATTTTAATTTATTGCTATCATATGTAGTAAAGGGATGAATATCGACATTAACTATTCTTCCCTGCAGTTATGCAACACGACAACGATATGTAAGTGTTTTCTCCATTTCAAGGT
Source organism: Muricea muricata (assembly GCA_963855995.1). Lineage (NCBI taxonomy): Eukaryota > Metazoa > Cnidaria > Anthozoa > Malacalcyonacea > Plexauridae > Muricea > Muricea muricata. Next base: position 2,724,495 of record OY979716.1, read on the forward strand.
CACGTTTTCATACCTTGTGGAAATTTCTTGCAGCTGAAAATTGTTGGATGAAGCTAAGCAGGATATCGGAGGTATTCAGACTGAGATCAGCGTTATCTGCTGAAGGTCTCAATAATTTCGATATCCTGCATAAACCGAATTCAATAACTCTTTTATTATTGATATTTTACAAGAAAAGTTTGCCATGTAATGAAAAATTAAAACAGACAATTAACCTCAAGTTATCTGTCAGTTCCTTTTCACTCAGATAGTCTAAGAAAACACGCTTGGCTAACTTTAAATTGGTAATTTTTTGTGTTTTCCGAGTCCTTGTTCTCCATTACCTCCTCGTCTGTTCGGCCGAAACAGAAACAAACCGAGCAGAAGCCATTGTCAAAACTCAGGAACTCTTTAGAAGTTCATGCAAGATACCGCTGAAAAAATACGCGGGCGCGGTTTGGACACGAGAAATAAATCTCGTATTTGTCCCTGATTGCGTGAGCACATGACAAATACGAGATTTATTTTGCTGCGCCGAAGCAAATTTCGAAACAGTAGACGGTCGAACTCATCATTGATGGTCGAACACATCATTTAACTCATTCCCAGACTGATCTGGTCTCAATTAGATGAAGTTTTATTATAAATACAAATTGTCTTGACGGTTTTCAGCCAGCTTGTTGTTAGCTCCGTCGTCTAGGCGTGTGATTGAACAGAACATGCAGGGGTTCGAATTCCACTTGTGATTTTTTATTTTTTGAGTTCGTCAAACTTTTTTTCTTATATTGTTTCACTTTTAAACGATTTTGGTAAGGGTTAGGTTTAGGGTTTGGGTCAGGGATTGGATTATTTAAAATTTTAAAACGCAAAATCTATTAGTTTTATCAGACACATAGGCTTGGGAACGAGTTAAATGATGTTTTCGACCATCAATGATGAGTTCGAGCGTCTACGGTTTCGAAATATGCTGCGCCGAAATACGGAAAATTCACTGTAGACTCTCGACCAATGAGAATACGAGAATATACTACAATGAATAACTTAAGCTTAGTGATCTTCTGATATTATCAGCCTGTCACAAATATGATCTCATTCATTTAGAACGCGAGTTTGATCCAATGTAAGAATTTTCAAAAAACGGGACATGTATATTTAAACAGCACGCGAAAAACATAATTAACACATGCCACTGCTTAACTGGTTGAGTACTTAACTATTCAACTAGCGAGAGGGTTGAATAGTAGCGAGACATAATTGAACCGACAGTGGTGAGTGAGTTGGACCAAATCTGTGATGAGGTAAGTAGATCAAATAACTGCATAACTGCATTGTAATAAGCTTTCATTTCATGTTACCATTTCATATCTTAGTTTATTATTAGTAACTAGCTACCTTTGCATTGTCTCTGTTCTTATCATCAGTATTTTTTATCTGACTATATTTGTCTTCGAGCAATCCATTTAATTCTTCAACTTCCGCTTCATGTGCTTCCCTTTCCTGCAGTGAGAGAATATTTTAGATGAAGTATACTAGCTTTGCAAGTTTATTATGGTGGAAACACTATGGAAATTTATCGCCCCACTGTAGTGTCATTTTAGTGCGGAACGAAGCTTCGACCAGGACACTCGTCAAACCGCTGACATAAACAGTAACTAAATGTAAAAGCGTGTCACGGATGTCACATGAGCAACATTTTTTATCACTATAGCACAGGGAAAAATTGAGAATCTATACTATAGCATGTAATTGTATCAACCTTCGATGGAATTAGATTGGATTTTGATGTTCCACAATTATTATTTTTCAGTGTATGTTTTCATAGGATGGAAAATGCCTGAGAAACATCTGGCCTGGAACTAGTTACTAAATAAAACTCCATTTTTCTGTTTTTAATCACTTACAGCACTTTTTTACGTTTGTAACTTGACGTTTGCAGTTTGAAACGCGACGGTTGGCGTAATAATTGTTATTGAAAAGATCAACATTGAGTTAGTTTAACTTGTAACAAACGATTATTTACAATTTCTGTCGCTCTTCATCATGAGAAAACCTATACAAGCTTCTACAAACTTCATATGTTTTTTACAAAAAAATGATAAATAAAATTGATATGACGGATGCAATCACAAAACCGTCGGGTTTTGCATTCTAATTGCTATAGCATATTTTCGCCCAGAATGGCTTTCATTTTACACGGCAAAAGTCACGCTACAAAATAATGTAAAACAACTCGCAAAAATATTTGTAATTTAAATACGCAAATTGCTCAATATCTTTTATATTTGTTTTACAAAACTTGATGAAAATTAGTAACCATATTTTGTAAATTATTTCATATTTGCCAGAAATTTGGACACCAAGTAAACTATATTTTATGAGAAATTTATCAGTCTGGATCTAGAATTTTAATTTGACAACTAGTGCCAGCACTGTTGCGTGTTTTTAGATCCTGTGGTAATTTGGAACAAGACATTTTCTCACAGTTTCCGTATCACACGCTTAGATAGCCATACAGTTTATAGCGTTTGTTTAATGTGCCTGTCATGAAGAGTGTTTGAGATTGTGTGATAACTTTCACTTCAAACCTGTTGAGCTAATCTTTCTTTTTCTTCTCTCTCTAATCTTTCTCTTTCTTCTTTTTCTCTCTGTTCTTCTTCTGCTTGCAGTCGTGCTTGCTTTAAAATGATGTATGATTAGGAATGCGTGCATCCAATTATAATTTGGTATCATTTCACTGAATGTTGAATAATTTTTAAAGGGTAAATGCCTCTTAATCTCGAAGTGCATCGAAATTAAATCCAGGAAAAATTCATGATTAGTTAATAGGTCCTCCGGCAGGAATCAAGCCTACACTTAATTATTATTATTAGTTTTGTAACAGATATTCACAATAACATATAACATTCTACAGGACAACGTACGTCACTGGAGTGTGGAACAGAACCTCACCCCATATATGACTATAGAGATAGATACTTTCTCGGTATAACAAACAAAGTCTTACAATAGTCTAAGCTTGATCATTCCATAACAACCTAATTCCAACTGATTCACGGTTGTTCATACACCGAACAGAACAGAATACTAATTTTCAGCTATGTAGTTATTAGGAAGTTTATATGTTTTTGACTTGCTACTATATAAGTTAGATAAGCGAGTTTTAAACGAACATAAACTGTCGCAAAGGCGAGTTGAGATTAAGTTGAGATACCAGTGCAATTCTCGGACTATTGAACTAAGATGGTAGATGATAAGAGCGTGCGTACTTTGTGTGACTTATAGTTCTGTCTCACTAGATGGTGAACGACCTCGAAAGGGAAAACATGTCTTAATCTCGAGTAGAAATCTTACACAAGTGGAAGTACAAGCCCGGAGTTGTTAAAAAAATCATCATCAACTAACGTCCTGTAGTAGCAATCAAACATACGCCTTTGCTACGCCGGCCGGCATAATGTTCTGAGGACTGAGCGACGCCCGAGATGGCTATAAAAAGCATGACAGTATTATAAGTATCATAATGTTGAGCGGCAAGGCGTAACAGTTTAACACTGATACAAATAAATGCCGTAAAAGGCTACACTAAATCGTGCATGGTTTATTTCACCATGATTTAAGAAAAGATAGATAGCAAGGTTTTCTGGATGATATCATGTTGGTAATGCGTACTCAGGTGAAAACGGTGTTTTTGCATTGTTTTGTTAGTAAGGCAAACTAGGCCCGCTATTCCGCTTGCCCGGTGTGGATATAAACTCAGGACAAAGCTCTGGACAAACATATTTGTGACAAAGATTGGCTCGCGTACTTTGTAGTAGACTTGCAGCTTTGTGCGTTGTTTATTCGGAAATCAATGTTCCCCGTGAAAGAAAAAGGCTAAAAGAAGAGACTCAAACTGCATTTCCTGTCATAACTGATCTTGGAAAACATTTACTGTCTGGAAAGTATTGATCTTGGAAAACATTTACTGTCTGGAAAACATTCATCTTGAAACAGATTTACTGTCTGGAAAGTATTAATCTTTGAAAACATTTACAGTCTAGAAAACATTGATCTTGGAACAGATTTACTGTCTGGAAAGTATTGATCTTGAAATACATTTACTGTCTGGAAAGTATTGATCTTAAAAAGCGTCTACAGTCTAGAAAACATTGATCTTAGGAAACGTTTATTGTCTGGAAACATGTGCTAGGAAAACTACTACTCTATCTAGGAAACATTGCTTCCACAACGAAAATGTTTCTAAGAATATCCCCTCAATATCATAAATAAACCATGTATGCATACCTCTCTATCACTATACATTTTCTAGCATATAATTGTATTATTATTATTCGTGAGTAAAATATATCACAGGTTCAATAACGAAAGGAATTAAAACTTGTAAATAAGCTGCCAAGTAAGGTCTCGAATTTAATCTCATATGATTCCAATTAATAAAACCTCTTTTAAGCGAACACCTTTAGTAAAGCACAACGGGACACCTAAATTTCTAAATAGAGATTTCCCATTATTTTTCAAGGTCTCAACGAAGTTTTCGCTTTGTTTGGGGACGCTGGCATGTTTAGTCGCAATGGACCCCATTGCACTAAATCGTGATTTTTTTAAGCAACTCGCCCACCTACCGATTTGCGTGTATTTCAACGGCAGTCGCATTTAAAAATGATGCGTCAGTCTAAATTTAGTTTATTAGAGTCACGAAAATCTTTCGTTTTTAGGCTCAGTCATAACATACGGAAAACGAGGACGGAAGGGAGGAGACTTTATCCTGTTTTTCTCATTTTTCATCGTTTAACCATCTTTGCAGAAAATTTTTGGGAGTACATGTATCATATGTCAAACCCTTTTTTCATGCACATGCAGTTCGAATTTTGCATCCAGCGAAAATTAAGCATGCATGCATATGGTCATACCGCCACGCAAATGATTGTACCTGCTGTAACAACTAGTATCCTATCGCGCACGTGAAATGAGAATTATTTCATTTGACAAAAATGTCCAGCAGTGACGAGCAGGGAAAGCTGCAGCAAACGCCAGAAAAATATCGCAGTCGCGATCGTAATTCTAATTCGCCAAAAAAATTTACTAGTTATACAACAAGACAAAATGAAATGATCATGATTCGAACTTGCAATATCATGGCAAGATTGTGGTAACATTATGCTGGGATCTTGGCAAAATCGTGATGGGATCTTGATAAGATTATAACAGGATCTTGGCAAGATTAGTTAAATCTTGAAAATATTGTATGTTGAGATCTTGGTAAAATTATGTTGAGATCTTGGCAAGACTTGGGATCTTGGCAAAATCTATATAGAATCTTCATAAGATTATGATGGGATCTTGGCAAGACCGTGATGAGATCTTGATAAGATCATGATAGGATCTTGGCAAGATTATGTTGGGATCTTGGCAAGATTGTGATGAGATATTGCTGAGATTATGATTGGATATTGCTGAGATTATGATTGGATCTTGATAAGATTATGATGGGATCTTGGCAAGATTCAAATGGGATCTTGGCAAGATTACAATGGGATCTTGGCAAGATTACAATGGGATTTTGCCAAGATTACAATGGGATCTTGATCAGATTATAATAAGATCTTAGCAAGATTTTGATGGGATCTTGGCAAGATTTTCCAAGATCATGGCAAGAAAATGACCAGATTATCTCTTTTCAATCTTGCCAAGAACTTGGCAAGTATTTTGAAAAAACTTGCCAAGATTCAAAATCTTGGCAAGATCTTGACAACATCCTGCCAAGATCAGCATGCTTGCAAGATCTTGGCATGATCTTTTAAGATCATGCAAGATCTTACAAGATCTTGCCAAGATCCTCAACCTGGGTGACATTGGACTAGAAGAAAACATTTGATAAAGCAGCCATCTTCTTCCTTACAATTGATTATAAGCTTCACTTTGAATTAACTATAATAATTAATACATTTACTCTGCTGTTAAATTCAACTTGTGATAAAAAAAACTCATGCTCAAGAACATACAACTGAAAGCAATAATTGTGAGAAAATTATAACTGGTTATCTCACAACTAATTTCTAGTATTTAATAAATATTCTTTTTTATATAGAGGCCCGTCTAGTTGAGAACGATACCACCTTCATTAAGAAATTAACAGTGTAAATCTGAGGAATTTTCTCCGATTGTGAGATCAGTGCTGGCTATTGAAATGCTAATTACAATTGATAACTATTAGGATGTTCACCTTCTTCCTTTGCTTTTTCTTCAGCTTCTTCTTTCTTTAATCTCTCCTTCTCTGCTTTGCTTAACTTGGAAGATTTGGCCTTACCACCTTTCTTGGGAGGCTAAATGTAATGATTTATAATTAATATCTGTTGTAGACTTGAAACAAGGGTATATCTATACAGCACATTAAAAACAAATTACACCTATTCTAAAATATCAACAACATGACCTTACTAGTAAACTATCAGGAGACCGAGTTGAGTGCCATTTGACGCACACTGACTTATTGTAAGCGATCCCATTTGTAAGGGATCCCAACGTAATTTATTGTAAGGGACCCCAATGTAATTTATTGTAAGGGACCCCATTTGTAAAGGACCCCAACGTAATTTATTGTAAGGGACCCCAATGTAATTTATTGTAAGGGACCCCATTTTTAAAGGACCCCAATGTAATTTATTGTAAGGGATCCCAATGTAATTTATTGTAAGGGACCCCATTTGTAAGGGACCCCAATGTAATTTATTGTAAGCGACCCCATTTGTAAGGGACCCCAATGTAATTTATTGTAAGGGACCCCATTTTTAAGGGACCCCAATGTAATTTATTGTAAGCGACCCCATTTGTAAGGGACCCCAATGTAATTTATTGTAAGCGACCCCATTTGTAAGGGACCCCAATGTAATTTATTGTAAGCGACCCCATTTGTAAGGTACCCCAATGTAATTTATTGTAAGCGACCCCATTTGTAAGGGACCCCAATGTAATTTATTGTAAGGGACCCCATTATTGGAGAATAGTATGTAAATCCCAGCCTGAATAGTATGTAAATATTGATCCATGATTCACACAGCCAAAGTGAGTGTCAACTCAAAAGGTCCGGGTTGTTTACAATTTCATTATAGTTTATGCAATAGCTCCCAGGTTGGGCTAAGCTGGGTGCCTGATGGTCCTGATTGACTTGCAAACCCACATATTTAATATATATTAATATGACTACTAACTACGAGACGAGATAGCTACATCTTTTGGCAAGAATTCGAACAGAATCTACTTTAAAACATAAAAACCCGATCAATTTTTAGATATAAATACAACATGCAATTGACAATTTGAAAGCAACACTGTCTGACTATGGAATATTAATACTGCAGTTTTTAGCCAAAACTCGCCATGTTCTGAGTTCTGACCCTTGTATTAACTTACACTTTATACATAATCCTGCCTGACCCGTCAAGATATACAAAAGATATCGTAAAACAAGCGCTTCTGCACAAGAAAGAAAAACAAATGGCTTTATAAAGTCTTATTTTGGAAAAATATTTTCTAAAATATCAAATGCTTGTGTGCTGTTACTATGAAAACCGCAGTAAAGACGAGTAAAGGCCTGGGCTCCAATGTTGTTGTCAGACACTTTATTGTATTTTTATTCATTGGAAGATTTCGAGCAAGATTTTATTGTATTTTGCCATAAAAAGATTGTCTTTTCTGATGAATTTGACTGCATGTGTGTGAAATATATATGTGCATCATCATGTCTTTATTCTGTAGATGTTTCATAATAATATAAACAGGTTTTATTTCTTATCAAATGGCCATGATCGCAATTAATTAGTGGGCATAGATGATAATTTGCTTCTTCAATACAGTAATGCACATATCATCGACCTTCTTCCCGTGGGATTGTAAAAGATCTGGAACAAACATAAAATTTCTTCAGGGGGGGCGGGGGGGGGGGGGGTGCATGAAAAATATGTGCATATGCACATCTCGTAAACATTGTTTACAAATGATGATTTTTGCATCTAAAAATACTGGATGTGTTATAAGTTATCAATGCGAGAGTGCAACTTTTATTAAACCCATCAAACAATAGGATTTAAGAGAAATTTTATTCGTTTCGTTCTAACTTTTGTTTTTACAATCCGATTGAGGTGATGAGAATTGTAGTCGTGAGAATTTATATAACCAGGTAAATCTTCAATCCTGGACAAAATAGTTTGGGAAAACATATTTAGTTTACTTATTAATTCTATCATATACTTATATGACTTTTTGTCCACTTTCTTAACACTGACAACACGTTATTGGGGGGCAGGGGGGGGGGCGATCTATGGTAATTTGGCCAGTTGGATAAACCTGGATAAGCGTAAAATATATTGTATATTGAGCAGATTGTTTTCATGTTAGGATATATTTCTATAAATAGCGGTACAGAAACTAAAACAGTGGGTCAAAGTTTAACCCATGGTCAAATTGAAAACGCTGCCATACATCATGTACCGTAATGTTGAGCTTAACATTTTAATTTTTACATAATATATATAGCAAGAAAGAGGGGTCATATTTGGCTTTCAAATGATACTCTTCTTTGATCCTAACAACATGAAATGGTCAAATACCGGTACACTAATTGGAGTAAAAATTTCCCATCTAATTAGTTGACATTCTCCCACAGTCAAGAATTCAATAATATGCAAAGCTTTTGTGTTGTCAATAACGTATGTGGTCGATAATCTGCAAGTCATTAATCATTCAAGGAGAAAATTCACCAACTTTAAGGAGTTTACTCATTGGTTATTGCATATGCATGAGAGCCAGGTTTTACTCTTTTAAATTAGGCTGATTTTTTCATCACAAATTCAACATAGTGATTTGACTATGAATGGGAATTCAATATAGCAGCATATTTAATTTATTTTTTGTTGGATAAATTTTGTTGTTTGTTCTGTTTCAGAGTTCAGACTGTACAATGTTTGTGAGTTAAAGCTTCTAAGCAACTCAATACTCCAGTGAAAGAATAAGAGTTGAAACTAAGTAATGATTTATATTACACTGAAACACATTCGTAGGTGTGAGACATATACCTAACATTCCTAGGTGTGAAACATATACCTAACATTCCTAGGTGTGAAACATATACCTTACATTTCTAGGTGTGAAACATATTATTACCTAACATTCCTGGTGTGAAACATATACCTAACATTCCTAGGTGTGAAACATATACCTAACATTCCTAGGTGTGAAACATATACCTAACATTCCTAGGTGTGAAACATATACCTAACATTCCTAGGTGTGAAACATATACCTAACATTCCTAGGTGTGAAACATATACCTTACATTTCTAGTGAAACATATACCTAACATTCCTAGGTGTGAAACACATACCTAACATTCCTAGGTGTGAAAAATTGAAATTACAAATTGCTTGTACTCCAATTTAAAGAGTAGGGTCAGATATATTTATAGGTTTACAAGTACTAGCCTGTGGGTAATAATTTTAACATTTCTCTATAACACTTAAGCCGGTGGCCCATAGAAAGATCGCTTTCCTTTTTTTCTTGTAAGTGATATGATATATGGTCTGGTATTGTGAAATTTATAAGATCCCATGTTTAAATAAATTTTATAACCATTGTAGTATAATAGTTTTTTTTACAGATGAAGAGCCACCTTGTGGAAATACTGTAATAAATCATTATTATTATTATTATTATTATTATTATTATTATTATTATTATTATTATCATTATTATTTATTTGCATACTGTTTGAACAATTTGAAATAACTCAATAAATACATAAGCCAGTTTAAATGGAATCGTACAGAAAATTATTAATAGTACGGTACACTGAGACTATAAAACATTGCAGTGAAATTTTGCAATTGTGACACATTTAGTTCAACTGTGATGGCACGTCGTTAGAAAGAAGTGCTGCAACAAAGAACAAGTGAGAATAATTTACCCAAAATGGCCTCTCATGGTAATTTGAGGATTGCGGTAAAAAACCTTTATAGACAGGTAAACATCTCAGACACGGTACCGGATCCGCATGGTCACGACATCGAGTTCGGGCAGTTTGCGATCATATTTACTCTTACCACTTTCTCTATGACTAGTTGTTATTAAATTCTGTCGTATTCTCATGTTTGAAAGCCACACTCGTCTTGAAACTATCCTATTTGAGATCGTGATCATGCGGATCCGGTACCGTGTAAACTGGGTCTCAGTACACACCCCTCAAGTCCCTCGCCTCAAGTGGGTCTTGTTTACATTTTGAGCAAAAAATATTCATAAAATATGAAGGATCCAGTAAATATCTTGCATTTTTCAAGCTCACTAATACTTTTATATGAGTATAGAGGCAAGTTTTAATTTGTTTACTTCTGAGGGCCGTCAAGCTCAGGACTGCGTGACTTGACCGCCTCTTTATAAATCTTCATCGTGGTTCACAAACTGTAGGATCGCGTTCACTATCTAATAAGTTCAAGCAGAAATTCGGCTTTCGAGCAAAGGACCATGCACCATCTTTGTGGTTTAATAATCGTATGATAAGCATACAAAACGAAATATATTATTTGCCATATCCCTTTAAGGTTACAATGAGAATACCCTTAAATTTTATATACATTTAGCTTCACTGAAATAGATCTCTCGTCAAGAAAGAATTTCAAATTAAGCAAGTTATCAACTGTAAGATGCTTTCAAAAATTTTTTCCCTTCATTCATTTTTTTAGAGTACTGTATTCGCCGTTCATTTCGCTTCTTCATTCAAAGAAAGAAATTGGATACAAATTGGCCGATTATCGGCAGATATCCTGAAAGGCTGAAACGCACGCCTAGGGACTAGCAGGGAATTTTAAGCACTTTTTACTACTGGTACACGGTGAAAAATATTGAGTTTTGATACTTGGCCCTGCCAGCACCAATTTTTTCGCTAAAACTTAATATGAAAGATAGGCCTACTCTGTGCCCTAATGTTGCCTAATATCGCCTAATGTCGCCTAATATAAAAAATTGCCTATTATTACCTGGCATCCCCTAATACTGCTTATGTTACTTGGGAGTGGAGAAGGTTGGTCAGTCACTTGGTCATGGTTTACGATAATATACTAACACTTGTGTCAATAGTACTCTTTTTGCTATGAGTGTGTAATTGTTTACAGACCTTGGCTAAGGCAGCTGTCTCTCTTTTAGAGCACAGTGATGACTACCACAAGGAGTACCATTTTTCATACATTTCACTTCACTCTATTAAGGCCTATGACTTGCCAATTGTGCTGCATATTTTTTGTGAAAGCAATTACATTTGAATTTTGGTTACACCAACTATATAGACAGAGTCTGAAAAGTTATCTAGCTGTATTACCAATACTAATAGTAGACCATATTAATTCAGCTAGAGAATCAGGTTTTGCAATCAAATATGGTACCATGCCTCAAGGTATGATTGTCATGCATTCCTAATATCAGTAATATATATCCAATTTTAAAATGTATCACTATAAAACAGGGCTGTAAGCATCATTTTTGCATGTTTTCAAGTAGAAAACAAAAGGTTAAGTTAACAAGGCAATTGATTTTATCTATTATTTGAATTGCATTTCATATTCGACATTTTGATCAAGCATGTTGAAATAAAGTAACGAAAATTTGATCTTCTATTAATTAATATGTACAGTACTCACCTGATCTATTAAGTTGCGCTTTATATTACGCTGATGCACTGGATTCAAATTAATTGTCTGTTTCAAATATTTTATGCTTACGCCCAATTGATGGGCCATGTTTATTTCAACTGAAAGAATTTTTTTGTTCCTTTCCTTTTTATATAAAAATTAAGATTTTAGAGCGCGCCATCATGGATGTACTCAGCTGGAAACTGGTTCGACCTTCGTATCGTTATCTTCTAGCTCAATTCATGCAAAGTTGCGTGTCTATTGTTGACTGAGCAACAGTAACGCCACTAAAACGTAATCTGGCACAACTTAGCTGCCCCATTCTATGAAACTACAATAATACGTTCACAGAAACTATCCATTAGCAGAAGCAGTATGAAATAAAAGTATGTAATTATAAATGTAGAAGAAATTTCTGGCAGTGGATTCAATTGGAATATACTTTGAGTTTCCAGGAGACAGTTGCCAGCAGGCTGGGTGGATAGTGGATACCAAAGGGCAAATTAGCTACGTGAAACAAATGAGGAAGACATATATATGTATGGCCATATGGAGGCGTTCATTTCTTCAATTAATATGGTGTGGTCTATATCATATACAAAACTGTCCATATTGCTTGAGATAAATGGTGCTTGAACATTTTGTAGTCATGAAAAACACTTAGTAACTATGCAGTGACCTACTGATGTTTGTATATGCCAGTATGAGGTTTGTGACACAGTCTTAATATAATATCTCTACGTAGTTTTAGTTTTTGAACATTTACTGCAGATAAATATGGAACATTTTGATGTTTCATACCTCGTTTCATACAATACAGTATATTTGCTGATTTTTTGCAGTCATTCTTATTTTAAACAAAAGCGTAAATTTTGAGGCTTGAGTCTTACAAGTCGTAGTCATTTGCAGGCAGTGCGTAGTCAGTGTTATGCAGTTGGGTTGGCGATATGTTCTTCGCTATAATTTCTTTTGAAATTGGTTGTTTTTAGAAATTGTAAACATAAACATTTCAATATTCACACCCTAATTATTGACACTGGTATGCCACTGGTTGCATGTGCAGGTTGTTGGTTGCTCTTAACAGTTTGCAAGTCAACGATTTGCTGGCAAAAATGCAAAGCCTTGCCACATATTTTAGTTGGAATTGGATGAATATTTGATTTATATTATGCTTAAATATTAACTAGTGAACATATTTATACTAAGTGGATAGTACATTGTCTTAAACATTGGTATACAATGGTATTCTGTGGGAACTGTAATCATTGTATGCCATGCTAATACACAAATAATATAACCTATATTGCTTAATATCGCCCAATATCGCCTAATATCGCCCAGTGTCGCCATGTCTTTTAAAGATTTTTTCTAATATCGCCAAATTTCGCATGTAATCGCGGCGACATTGGGGCCCAGAGTAGGCCTAAAGATAGAAAACATTCTATTTCGACCTGTAGTTGTGAAGTCTGACTTCAGCAAGCCAAACCGAGCCACCATATACCTGTATTGTCGGCAAAATAGCGACACATTTCCACAAGCATAGTTGGTATACGATTGCCTGCACAAAAAAGCCAATTGTTCTCTTCGTTATTTTGACGGTTGTAATGACGTTCGTTATAATGACGGTTTTGGTCATGAAATCTACCAACCCTGGTCACAATCACCGCTTCACAAAACTATGGTGGGGGCCACAGGTTTCGCGGTATTTCATGAAACAAGAACGTAATTGGTCATGCGCGTATGAGGCATTGTCAAAATTTATCAATTTTAATAATTTTTAACTCGATGATTATGTGCATCAGTGAACTGACATATTTTCAGTCTGTTCTCATTTCTTAAATCAAGTGATACAGTACCTGTACGAAACTATCCTGCAAACCTATGCATACTGTATAATACACTAAACGAAAATTTTTATTGAATTTGACAGCTTTATCATCTTGGTAAGGAATATCCTGCGGGCAAGGAGTATTTTCATACAAAATTACACCAAGCATTCATGAAGAATAAAGACGTCACAGATCCGAAACAAATACAACAACTGATTGACCGAGGAAATTACGTTGTCAAAGAACTGGAAGCACTGTACATGTTACGAAAATACAGAACTTTGAAAAAACGATACTATAGCTAATGCTATAATTTGATAAATAGTGCTATTTACTGTATATGAATAAATATCGCAATTCGTTACCTAAATATCCTAAAGTATTCGATATTTCCTTCTTGACTTTCAAATCTGCTCTATTTAAATATCATCTTTCTGCAACACTGGCAGTGTTCGATGTAGAAGTTCCACAGACGTGGAAGGCAATGTGTCTCAAGTGTCACAGTGTTAGGCAACTTTACAGCACGAATATCTGCTGTTTCTAGCTGTAGCCATAGGCGTACCGGTAAAAAAAAATTGGGGGGGCGGACACATTTTTGCCCGACGCATCCTAAAGTTTCCCGACGGGTCAAAAATGAATCAAAATATCGTTTAATCGTTGCATGATGCAACACTATATCTATATTAATACACATCCAACAACTTTTTTGACAAATTGATACTACATTATAAATTCGATTCAAAGTTGGTTTGCCTGAATGTGAAACAGGTTTCAACAATTATTGTTTTGTCCGTACTCGTACTCCGTAGGCTATTTTTGTAATTGAGCGAGCCCATTTGAGCGCAGCATGCCCGACCTAAATTGCCCGACTTTTCAAGCACAAATTGCCCGACTTCCCTTGATCACGAAAAATTGGGGGGGGGGGGGCGGCCGCCCCCCCAATTCTCGTACGCCTATGGCTGTAGCCATATGCATCTTTCAACTATATAGTTCATTCATTAGATAGGTAGCTGTCACCTAAATAGGCCAATTTTATTATCGCATGTTAGGCTACCAGCTACTAAACAGTACATATAACTCACTTATACTTTCTATTACTTCAACTAAATTACCTGAAATCCTGCCTTAAATTATGAATTTATCTTTGCAATTTATCTTTTTTATCTCTTCAGACTTATTCTACAGTGATTTACTCAACATTGTTTACTTGTTACATTTTTAATTACTGTCAAAGGAGACTAACGTAATCGGCCCGTGCTGTGGTAGTCTTCCTAAGCCATTGTATATGTGTATGTAGTGTAATCGTCTTTAAGTTTATGGCAGTTTATCTGTTTGTGTTAATGGCAAAGTTAAATAAATAAATAAACATGTGGGTAGCCTGAAATGTTGCGACTAGTGAGGCGCATATGGGCATAATAGTCCCATTAGTGTTGAAAGCACCAAATTTGGTACAATATTATTTTTTATGCGCACAACAATTTGCAAAAGTGGGACCATCGTGAAAATGGTGTTTTGGAGACTTACGATAATTTTTCAAAATGGCGGCACATTTAAACCGAAGTGAATTATTATGTGAATTTAAATATTGACCCGTTAAGGTCAAAAGCAGCACATTTGGCAGAGGAGCATCTTTGTATAAGGACATCGATCTCTAAAAGCGATACGATCGTGAAAACGGGGTTTTGGAATTTAATGATAAATTTTTAAATTAGCAGCTGTTTTACCTGAAGCTAAGTGAATTATTCAATGAATCATGTTAGTGCACTAATTCCAATCAGTAGTGCGTATGCAATGTGTAAAGGTATATAATGCAATTAAAACTTTTTTAAGAAGTGCACGTTCCATTTTCTTGAAACTACTCATTACTGTACAAGCAACCAATAGGCAATAATCACTATATATTTGCTAGTACTGGAGTTTAGAACAAAAGCGAAATACCAATAAATTAACACCTGGACAGCAGATGAGTACACATATGGAAGCACGGAATGTAACTGTTATTGGCGGTCGTGACCAAAATGGTGAAATTCTCAGGTCTGTGGAAGCACACCTATTCTTTGAAGGAAGATGGATTGAGCTACCAGCTATGAACACTCCGCGTTCATTCATGTCATCTGTTGCAATTGTCGTTGATCAATGCGTTATTGTCAGTGGCGGTCAAACTGACGTTCATGATATAACTGGCTCTATTATATTGAACCCTCATTGGTGGGCATGATGGCAATGTCTGCCGCAATGAAGGAAAAAATTCCGATACGATTTATGAAATCCCTCTCACACCTGCGCACACACACCCAATTCTGAGCTCGCTTACGCAATCAAAGGCGTGGCATGGTGTCGAATTAGTGTATGACAAGATACTTATTCTTGGAGGATGAAATTCTTGCGTACCAACCAGCGATGTTTGGGTTTACATTCTTTCAGAACGTTAGTGTCGTGTGATGAGGAATTTACCTTTTCCAGTACAAGGAATGGCGACGATTCAAAGATTTAACACTGTACTGTTGCTGGTGGAGTAAATAGGCAAGAGAAGAAATTACATGAAGTTATCTCATACTCATCAGTATCATCTGTACAAACTAATGAGCCAATTGTTCTCTCTTGTTTTACTAGCTTGTTAGTATGCACTAATATACAGGGTGCATACAGAGAGTTTGGCTGTTCCGAATGCAGATTGCAGCTCATTTGAATTGCAGCTACTTTATGAAGGGTCTACTTTTTATCGACATACTCTGTAGATCCTACTAATTAGCTACATTATATGTGATCTATGCGATGTAGACCACTCAAATACAACGCTGTGATTGGCTTTGACAATCCGGCTTTGCATGGAGATATAGTTACATAGTTACAACTGTTTGCATCATAAAAAAGAGAGGTCAGTTACTGGTTTCCATAAAAAGAGCGCATGCCTAATAAGTTCCTTGTAACTATGTTTTTATGGTGATTACAAATCATGCGAAAGTTTCGTGAAGACACCGTGCGTAAATTTATGATCGGAAAGCACTTATGAAGATCCGAGCATACGGCTGCTTACGAATCGACTATAAATTTTAGTATTTATATCAAACTATTTTCTCGTTCTTTAAAAACGGGAATTAGAATTTTGTTCATTTGAAAAAGGTTTTGTTTTTATTCTTACCTCATAATTGCCTACAACGCGTATTAAATGCGGTTCAAAAAATTTTCATGATGCCACCTCCGCTAATTTCCCAGTCGGAAATACCTGTTGATTTTCTCAAGGGTTTATTGTTTGTGGCCCCAATTACAATGACGTTTCTAGAGACAAGCTCATATTAAGAAAAAAATTAGTTAGCTGAAGGAACAGTGTGCAATTTCGCAACACAAAATGTTTGGAAAACTTCACTTTGTGTCATTTTGTCTGTGGTTAGGTTTTAGAATAGTAGCTGTTTTGTGTGGTGATGAATCGGCAAGCACTTCAGGTTAGTGATTGATTTCGTTGATAGCTTGAATGATCAAATTTATTGAGGACGTTTTCACTACACACGCATTCTGTTCATCACGTAGGCAGCATTGAGATATAAGTCAAATCAATATTTTCCTATATGATAAGTTTTTGAAAGATCCTTAGTGCGTTGTTGGCAAGTTTTCAAGTTACCTTTAAGTAGAAATATAACAACAGTCTTAAGTAGTTGCAGATAAATTTGTACTTTTGTAGTTAAAGATTGTGCATATCAATCATGCAGAAACTTTACACACGCTATCAATTAAGACATTAGAACGCTGCACGCACACGCCTAAGCGAAAATTCTGATCCAAATATCGTTTTAGGAGGGAAATATTTTTATAAGATTGATTTTAGTGATTTTAGTTCATTGTTATTGTTATTAATTTCTAAATTTTATTTCATACTAAAGCACTTTAATGGGGGCATTTCCATTTCTGGTCAAGAAATAAAGTGTCTTTGTTCAAAAACCATAAATAACTTACAAAGGATGTATACGGTCAATTAACCACAGGAAGTCATGATCAATTGGTAATTGGCACCCAATTCAAAAGCTTGGTGTTTGTAGCAATTGACACAAAGAAATATGTATAAATTGTCAAATGCAAACCGACTAAGGGTGGTTAATTTTAGATATATTAATGTTTCAAATTCTATTTTTAGGTTATTATTTACTCACCAAAAGCCCGTCCATTTCAATAACAGCAAGAACAAAATTGAATGGAACATCTTCCAAGTCAACGAATATTCCAGTGAACTCTCGTGTTAACTTACTCTGTAAGGTACGGTTGAATAAAACACAAGCCTACTACTTTAATCTCATGATGGTTACCTTCACTCTACCAACTGGTAAACATATTATCCCTAAGAAATGTACTGTTAATGCAGAACAAACGTCCAAGCGATGTAAAATAATATTACCGAGGTTTTCATTACGAAATGAAGGGAAGTACACATGCCATGCTCAATATTTCTCAGGGAGGGGCATTTTCAGAAACCATGAGGATATTTTCCTTTGTAAGTAGTATTTAGCAATTCCAGTACAGTTAGAACCATTATGTTAAAATACACAAATGTCTATGCATGGCTACTTTACACGACATTATCGTCATATGCAATTACCATTTAGTGTTCTATAAAATTGTCAAAGTTGGAGCCGCCACTTTTATTCAACTTAATTGTGACATGTGTATGCAGTGGGTGATCGTAGGGTTAAATGTCAAGCGTTATGTAAAGCGCAAAGTTTTGTTAAGCAAGAAATAACGAAACATTTCTTGGAATAACTATTAGTGAATTTTTAACATGGAATGAGCGATAATTTCCAGACATTTTGCGAACATAAATTCTTTAGAACGGATTTAGTATGCGTTGGTCTATCCATATCTTATATACGGCAACTTAATCTGGGAAATTACATGTCTCCTATTTAAAATTTAGTGAATAATGCCAAAAAAATGTAAGGCTTATGACTCTCAAATCATATTTTGACAGCTCAGATCTAATTCTTAAGGACTCGAAAATAATCGATTTATTTAAGATATACCTAACGGTTCCTTTAAATCAATATCAAAATTATTTTTGGCAATTAGACTAAAAAAACTTGTTATAAAAAATATTGTAAATACTGTAAATTAGAGAAATTTATAGTTAAACCTATAATTATGATATTTCTCCTTATTCCTTTTTTCCAATTTTTTTGCTAACAACGCTTTGCAAGTTGGTTAATTGTTCTACCAAAAACAATATACAGATACCTAGAAATTACAAAATATTTAACTGTGAAGGATCGCATTGGCTTATTGTGCTGTGTCGATATAGATTTGTCCATGTTCACGACGTGGGATAACGTCAATTGCTGTAAAGCTTTTTTTCATTTTCTCTTACTTATAATTACCACACACACTGGCCAAATTCCTATTTAATTGTCAAGGCGTATGTTGCGACAAATGTTTCAACATGACGACACGTTGACAGAACGAGTGAATACACACGACAGTGTTAAAGAACGAAACGTTCTTTTGTCCAAAATATTTATCATTTACGAACTTTCGGCTGCAGTTAATTGTAATCAGCGCGTTGAAGACTGCAGTCTGGCAGCCGAAAACTCGCAAATAATAAATATTTTAAACCAGAGAACGTCTCATTCTATAATAACGAATCCTGGTTTCACATCTTCCACATTTAGACACGACAGTGGCGGTCATTTTGGAGTGAACTTATTAGTTTTCCACATGCAAACTTAAGGATGCTGTTTTTTACCAAGTTATTACCAACAACTCCACCAACAGCATGAAACTGCAATAACCTCATCTAATGCCTCCACAAATTGCAAAGTCACTTTAAATCTGCATGTGGTGGTCACATTGCGAAATGTTGACTCTATGCAATGCTGATAATAATAGTGTCTAATCATAAAATAATATGTAAGCCGAGAATTCGCTAATTCGGTAATGGGATGATTTTGAGTGCAATTTGGAAATAACGTGGACGAGCTTTCAATGATGCCAAAATTGTGCGAGTCTGCAGATCGAACGAGTGCAATTTGGCGTTATTGATAAAACTCACGAGTTAATGTCATTTCCAAATTGCACAAGAAACCATGCTATTACTTGTTAATAAGGTGAAAGAAAATGTGCGAGACAAGAATACACGCAATACAACTGTACTTACATTGCGAGCGCTCCCTTCTCTTTTTCATTTACAAACTTTAAATTTACTCCCAAATATGGATTTTAACCAAATATTTTTAAAATTTTTCTAGATGTAAAGAAATACGAATGCCCGTCGTCAAAATTACTTTGCTATGAGAGCAATGAATGTGTTGTTTCACTTGAAGAATGTAAAAATGAAATCGTCGCAAAAGGTCATCATTAATTATGTTTTACAAACTTTCATATAATTATGTGTAGTTCAGTCGATAAGACTCGCTGCTAATCACCGCTGATACATCTAGGAATCCCACTAAATGCCCGCCATCTTTGAAAGCCGTGTCAAGCCTAGCACTTTTTGGCATGGGGGTCAAGCCAAAAATATAATAAATAGGCTTTTTATATCGTGTTGCAAAGTATATTGAACAATTATATCGTGGGCTCGAATGGTATAAGAACTGATAGCCGACGAGGTGCGTAGCACTGAGTTTTTATTATTTATTGAAAATAACTCAAATGTTTTGAGGTCCTATCGGATCGGTAGTTGCCAAAATTTTTAAAAGAGTTATGACATTACCCTGGAATATTGAAAACGCATATATGACATTATGACGTCACACTAATTCATGTTGCTTATACAAAAGGCGGAAAAACATAAATGGTTGTTCCGTTTTCAGTAGCTTGTTCGCTTGCATCTTGTTTACGAGGCAAACGTTTATTCTGCGTCGGGTATAAATACAAATAAATAATAAAACAATTATTAAATTCGGTTCTTGCAAGATATAAAAAATTAATTATGAAGGCCTCAGTTCGTAAGGAAGCCTTCACGGCATGCAGATAACACAAACCTCCGCCTTAATAATTCTCTGTATCCTACTCGACCTCATTCAATAAGTGTTTAGTATACGACGAAAGCGAATGGTATAATTGTTTTATAATATAGTCCTGTAGCAGGTAATTCCGCACAATTATAGCATAATACATTTAAACAAAATTCGTGTCAAAACTCGCCACAAATATTTAGTCTGTTTTTGTACTTTTTTTGTCTTTCAAAATTTCAAGGCAAATAGAATTAAAAGTTTGTCAATAGTATCGCATACAAAAAGTATCAGACACTATAATTATTTATAAAATAGCCTTTTAAAAACAAGGTCGCTGATTAGTCGAAGGCTCAAAAAACCATGTTTTCTATAATGTTACAGAAACACAGGAATTTTTCTCGCGTGGATTTGACGGGAATTTCAAAAGTCAAAATACAAACTAGCTGCTCTTGTACAAAAATATATATTAAGCAAGTTTATAGTCCCCGAAAATGAGGGAAAATGTTTAGTACCACTACAATATACAACAAAATAGAGATGCTAGCTTGGTATAAATGCCCAAGAATAAAATATTTTTTACTGAATTAACAAGTAAAGTGAGGTCTAATCTTTGTAAATTCATTGTTAAAAACGGTTTAATTTAGCGGAATTTTTTCATCATTTTTCATCAGTCAATGCACTTAATAAAGGAAATAGAAAACATTTTTCCGTGTTTCTATCGATTTTATAGAAACACTTGGCGAACGAGTGAGAAACTCAAAATTGCGTGAAAACACTCGCATTCCGTGCTCATGTTTGCCTGCAATTTCTCGTTTCTCGCGCGTTTCCCTCGTGTTTCAATAACTCTATAGAAACACAAAAAATGTTCTCTATTTCTTAACTGTACACTATTTTAAAACCTTTGTGAACGAAGTTTCTTTTTTTTGTATATACGACTATCTCATAAAAATTGACATTTGAAAATAAAACAGTGCCATTTTGACACCAATTTCTCAAAATAGTTTGGTTTAAATTAGTATCTATGGTTAAAAAGTATATGCTAATCAGTAAAAGATGTTTCCAGGTATTTTCATTGTTTTCAATAATTTTTAAATGTTAAAATTTCCCTTTCCTTGCTACTAGCCCAGCGGATATACGGCGAGTATATCAACCAATCAAATTGAAGAATAGCTGATACACGATGGATGGCTATAATATAATTGTTTTATATACCAAGTTTATTTGCTCGACTTTTTAGAGACGACAAACAAGCCACCAACAAGTACTGAGTGTCCAAAGAAAATATCCACCCCGGTGCTCTCAACTGGTTATATTGTGGCCATCACAGGTCTGGTCCTCATCATAGCTTTTATCGCTGTTGTTCTTATCTACATAAAACGAAAACGACAAACACTGAAGCTTGCACACATACTCATAAAACAGTTTTAAGGTGATTTGATTTGATAAAAATATTAAAATGTTGATTAATAGCATATGACCAAAAGTAAGTGTAATTATGTGTACAGTATGAGCAATAATAACATGGTGATTAATACAGCATTGTCAATAATATCCACTGATAATTCTGTATGATCAATAATAATAATAAAAACAGTGATTAATACAGTATGAACAATAGTAATAATGACGGTAATCAATACAGTCTGATGAAAAATGATGATAACTGCAATTAATAAACTGTGAGTGTCCGACAGCAGTAATAATGGTAATTAATACAGTATGACTAATAGTAATAATAACAGTAATTAATAAAGTATGATCAATAGAAATAATAACGATGCTAAATACAGTATATACATGATCAATAGCAATAATATCGGTAATTAGTATAATCTCTTTAGTAACTAATGGTTTTAAAGCACTTTGGTTGGTTGACTCACCAGTAACTATGAGGCATTATTTACTAGTTTGCATTTTTTTCAAAATAGCCGCCAATAAAAGTCTTTTTGATGTTTTATACTTTTTCCAAAATTAACAAATGGGAAAGAATTGCATTTTAATACTTATTGCATTTAATACTTTTTTCTCGATCTAAAAATTACAAATAAACTTTAGTGTTCACTTAGGAATTTTCCCAAGTATTTATACACGTTTTAAAAACAACGGTAACTCCAAGAGAATAAAGATTTTGAATTTATTCGAGCTTTCGACTATATTTTAGCCTATATTTTTGACTATATTTTTTTCGTTAATGTACACTTACGCATGTTCTCAAATTAAACATAAGTAAATGTAAATTTATTTTATGTACCAATTAGGTTATAATCTTCACTATAAAGTGTAACTGTTATGTAACTAGCGTCATTTCTGATGATGACTAAAATATAGTCAAAAGCTAGAATAAATTCAAAATGTTTATTTTCGAGGTTAGCGTTGTTTTGTATTTTTAAAAATAGTCAGTGGTTAGCGCAATTCTTATACATGTTTTGCTAAAGAAATTATACCAAAACAATTATTCGCCTCAGGTTCGGTGATTATGCTGAATATTCCCTCGACTTCGTCTCGGTAAATATTCAATAATTGAATAATTGTCAATTAATACAGCATGATCAATAGTAATAATAACAGTAATTAATTAATACAGTATAACCAATGGTAATCCCCGAGCCAACGGCGCGAAGCGCCGTGCGAGGGTACTAATTCCGCACGGCTATTTACACCCGGGAAAAGGAAAGCATAGCGAAGTCTGAAGTTCATCAAATATCGCGGGCGCGTGGTTCAAGGGTGGCGGTGAGTGGGTGGTCATCACTGATCTCAAAAATATGGCGGACTATATTGCACTACAATATTTCGTATTTTTGCAACAAGATTTGGCAACTTTCACAACCAACGAAGGGTGGTCATTTCTGATCTCAGGAATATGACGGGCTATCAGGAGTGCAAACACTTAAGGCATCCAAAAAGGTGAGAAATAAGACGAAAACGACTGCCACAAGACTCTTGAAGAGAGATTAATTCGGGGAAAATACAGAGAAGCACCAAGAATTGACTATGGCGTGAAACACAAGGCAAGTTTGTTGATAATGCGTATTTATACTTGTGTTTTAATGCTTTATAAAGCCCGGCGTAGCCGTACTCATCCAGTCTATTCACTGTTTAAATTCCAAAGTAAGTTTATGTTTTGTAAATGCAAGACTGTCTTCTTATTACTAATGCAATTAATAGGTCGTATTTTATACGAAATTTAAGCTTACATTAGGCGTAATAACATACTGATGACAAATGTTGTGCCATTTAAAAAAATTGTCAATAAAACAAGGATTAAAAACTGATATTTTGTCATTTTGAAAAAATATACAGAAAGAATAACAATCGCCGTAAGTAGTAATATAGGGGCCGATCGAGCCTTTTTTTTAGGGCGCCACAAGGGTACCGCAGGGCGCCGCAAGCCTCCACAGGGTGCCGCACTAATTAGTATGCGAGATTATGATTGGTTAAGCCGCGTACGTACACACACCGCGACGTGCGCAGCGTGACGTACGCTATAGCTATGCTCTGATTGGTTGAACCGTGTACGCACGCACCCCGTGACGTATGTATGTATGTAAAACTTTATTTCAACACGCTATCTTCGTCAACTATTTACATCAGTTGGTTTCCACAAAGGGCGTACTATGTACATTAAATCTAAGATATGTTACAAAACACACATTAATTAAACTTTTAATTAATATAAATTTAACCAAACCCTTCCCTTAACCATTAATATTGCCAGGCTCCCCCCCCCCCTCTTCCTAATCTGCATTTACCCAATTATCCTCTTCATTCTGGACATGAAATTAGCTTAGATGCAATTTCACCTTTGTTTTAAAAGAAATTAGGGACTCTGCCATCTTGACATCTTGCGGAAGACTATTTCATAAAGCTGTTCCACTATACCCAAATGTTTTCTTTAGAAATTCAGTTTTCGGTTTTTTAATCGAGAGATCAGTTTCGCTATTACGCAATTCATAGCTATTCTGTGATACATTTCTTCGAGAAAATAGATCTTTAAGGTTTGGTGCAGTGTGGTTTGCAAGTACTTTATAAATGAACACTAATTTATTTAGTGCTCGTCTATTAGCCAGTTTTTCCCACCCTAAGGTGTTTAGCACTTCAGAAGATCTTACATCGTAGTCAGCTCCGGTGATCACCCTTGCTGCACGATTTTGAAATTTTTACAATTTGTCTTGAAGTCCCAAACCACAATTATCCCATAGCGGAGAATAGTAATCAAAATGAGGTTGTATCAATGTTTTGTAAACATCTTGTAAAGTTTTGTGTGGGACATAAGGTTTTATCCTTTTCATTGCGTACGCTATAGTCGCGCTCTGATTGGTTAAAACAGCGTACGTATGCCCCGTGACGTATGCTATAGTCGCGCTCTGATTGGTTGAACCGCATACGTACACCCGTGACGTACACTATAGCCGTGCTTTATTTACATTGTCTACATTCTTTCAACAATTACGGGTTTCATATTTCATATGTCGTGTTTGTGTTGTGTAATATAGTCTAGCTATTATGTGTCGCGTTATATGACCGTGTATTTTGTGTGGTTATTTTGTCACCCAGTATTGTTTACGATATCTTCGGATACTATTCATAATATGTTTAGTACCGTAGTACAAAATTTAAAGAAAAAAATACAGGCGATATTTTGTGAGTAAGAAGAATTTTATTTCGTCATAGAAGTTTATACAACATTAGTAAGGTTTCTGTCTAACATTTCTAAGGTAATATCGTCCCAGTGTTTTTGGAGTTTGCTTATGTGCTGGTGGCATTTGTACATCAGCCTGCTCGAAATGTGGTTGCTCCAATTGTTCATCGCCAGAATCACCTTTGTCTGCGACTGATTCGTCATCGCTCTCATCTGCAGAATTATTCTCGGTATTTGTGTCGTAAGTGTACCAGTGTTTTATTGGATGCTCAATTGTGTGTGGTGGTGTTACATAGTAAGGCATAAGTGAATGCCCTTCGTGTTCTTCCACTCCCTCGTCTATATTCGAATGCTCTGCTTCGCTCTCACTAGACTGTGCTGCGACGTCTGGATCACTGTCCTCGGCATCGACCTGTACTATATCATCTTCATCACGATACTCCGCGTCAGTGTGTAGTTGAGAAGACTGTGGTTTGTTCTTGGCCTCCTCAATACTCTTTGTGGCTTTTTTTATGAAATCGGTCAGCTGATCTTCAAGACTTTGAAATTTACTTTGTAACTGATTTTTAAATGTTTGAAATCTATGATATTCATTAGAATAGAGTGTACTTTTCTCATCAGGAGTCATAGACGGTGCGTTTAAGATATTTTCCATTTCCTGTTCCGTATTGTACATGGCGTTAAGTATAGGAGGTTGTCGATACGATTGCTTCCTCGTATATCCACTAAGTTGCTGTTGTAAACCATCTCTCTCCCAGGCAATACATTTGGTTTTAGGCGGTGATGATCATGGGTAGTCGGTTTAAGGTCAAGCATAAGATACCCGTGAGGGTGACTTGTAGCTTTTTCATACGCATGCATGAACTCGGGAACCCGACCTGGGTTGATTTGTCTTGCCAGGGTTAATACTTGCTGCTTGTCGCAAGGAGACTTGAAGAGTACAATATAATGTGTATTAAGGCTGATGTTTCTTGTTTCCGTTCCTTGATGAAGTATATTTTGGACAATGTAGATAACTGATAGGTTTCTGTGATGGCTTCCTTTAGTAAATAAGTTGGCTATGCGTTTGTCGCCTCCTGACTGTGCCATAAGATCGTCAAGAACGATGAGGTTACGTTTATTAACATCAAGAAAATCACGAGAGTCAATTTCAGGGGGTATGCCTTCGTAAAATTCAATACCCGGTATAGTGTCCATCATTTCTAAATACATGGGTTGCCATTGTCCATAGCACCAGATAATACGTTGAGGAGGCGGCCGTATAGTTTGTTGAGACGGTTTTACCCATACCGTCTTGCCACTTTGCGTACAGCCCGCGACAATACATGTAAAAGGGTGGTGAAGTGTCCCTGGTCCGCTGACTAAAGGATTGGGTCTTAAAATATAACAGCATAAATCTCTGGTGATACTACAGTTCCCTTTTGAGTCTCACTAAAGAAACATGTCCTATGTTTGTGATACCTGCGGAAAGCAATTCTCGACTTTATTTAATATGCAACGTCATGAAAGAAATGTGCACTGCCAAGACCCATTTACTAAACCCAATCCTTTAGTCAGCGGACCAGGGACACTTCACCACCCTTTTACATGTATTGTCGCGGGCTGTACGCAAAGTGGCAAGACGGTATGGGTAAAAACACTTTTGGAGAATGCTCAACAAACTATACGGCCGCCTCCTCAACGTATTATCTGGTGCTATGGACAATGGCAACCCATGTATTTAGAAATGGTAGACACTATACCGGGTATTGAATTTTACGAAGGCATACCCCCTGAAATTGACTCTCGTGATTTTCTTGATGTTAATAAACGTAACCTAATCGTTCTTGACGATCTTATGGCACAGTCAGGAGGCGACAAACGCATAGCCAACTTATTTACTAAAGGAAGCCGTCACAGAAACCTATCAGTTATCTACATTGTCCAAAATATATTTCATCAAGGAACGGAAACAAGAAACGTCAGCCTTAATACATATTATATTGTACTCTTCAAGTCTCCTCGCGACAAGCAGCAAGTATTAACCCTGGCAAGACAAATCAACCCAGGTCGGGTTCCCGAGTTCATGCATGCGTATGAAAAAGCTACAATCACCCTCACGGGTATCTTATGCTTGACCTTAAACCGACTACCCATGATCATCACCGCCTAAAACCAAATGTATTGCCTGGGAGAGAGATGGTTTACAACAGCAACTTAGTGGATATACGAGGAAGCAATCGTATCGACAACCTCCTATATTTAACGCCATGTACAATACGGAACAGGAAATGGAAAATATCTTAAACGCACCGTCTATGACTCCTGATGAGAAAAGTACACTCTATTCTAATGAATATCATAGATTTCAAACATTTAAAAATCAGTTACAAAGTAAATTTCAAAGTCTTGAAGATCAGCTGACCGATTTCATAAAAAAAGCCACAAAGAGTATTGAGGAGGCCAAGAACAAACCACAGTCTTCCCAACTACACAATGACGCGGAGTATCGTGATGAAGATGATATAGTACAGGTCGATGCCGAGGACAGTGATCCAGACGTCGCAGCACAGTCTAGTGAGAGCGAAGCAGAGCATTCGAATATAGACGAGGGAGTGGAAGAACACGAAGGGCATTCACTTATGCCTTACTATGTAACACCACCACACACAATTGAGCATCCAATAAAACACTGGTACACTTACGACACAAATGCCGAGAATAATTCCGCAGATGAGAGCGATGACGAATCAGTCGCAGACAAAGGTGATTCTGGCGATGAACAATTGGAGCAACCACATTTCGAGCAGGCTGATGTACAAATGCCACCAGCACATAAGCAAACTCCAAAAACACTGGGACGATATTACCTTAAAAATGTTAGACAGAAACCTTACTAATGTTGTGTAAACTTCTATGACGAAATAAAATTCTTCTTACTTACAAAATATCGCCTGTATTTTTTTCTTTAAATTTTGTACTACGGTACTAAACATATTCTGAACAGTATCCGAAGATATCGTAAACAATACTGGGCGACAAAATAACCACACAAAATACACGGTCATATACCGCGACACATAATATCTAGACTATATTACACAACATAAACACGATGTATGAAATATGAAACCCGTAATTGTTGAAAGAATGTAGACAATGTAAACAAAGCACAGCTATAGTGTACGTCACGGGGTGCACGTCACGGGTGTACGTATGCGGTTCAACCAATCAGAGCGCGACTATAGCGTACGTCACGGGGTGCGTACGTACACGGTTCAACCAATCAGAGCATAGCTATAGCGTACGTCACGCTGCGCACGTCACGGTGTGTGTACGTACGCGGCTCGACCAATCATAATCTCACATACTAATTAGTGCGGCACCCTGTGGAGGCTTGCGGCGCCCTGCGGTACCCTTGCGGCGCCCTAAAAAAAAGGCTCGATCGGCCCCTATATTACTACTATATTTTGTGATACCTGCGGATGACGTTGCATATTAAATAAAGTCGAGAATTGTTCTTCCGCAGGTATCACAAATATAGGACATGTTTCTCCTCCTCCTGCTCCTCCTCCTGCTCCTCCTCCTGCTCCTCCTGCTCCTCTTGCTCCTCTTGCTCCTCTTGCTCCTCTTGCTCCTCCTGCTCCTCCTCCTGCTCCTCCTCCTGCTCCTCCTCCTGCTCCTCCTCCTGCTCCTCCTCCTGCTCCTCCTCTTGCTCTTCCTGCTCCTCCTGCTCCTCCTCCTGCTCCTCCTCTTGCTCCTCTTGCTCCTCCTGCTCCTCCTCCTGCTCCTCCTGCTCCTCTTGCTCCTCTTGCTCCTCTTGCTCCTCTTGCTCCTCTTGCTCCTCTTGCTCCTCTTGCTCCTCTTGCTCCTCCTGCTCCTCCCGCTCCTCCTCCTGCTCCTCCTCTTGCTCTTCCTGCTCCTCCTGCTCCTCCTGCTCCTCCTCTGACTCCTCTTGCTCCTCCTGCTCCTCCTCCTGCTCCTCTTCTCCTCTTGCTCCTCCTCCTCTTGCTCCTCTTCTTGCTCCTCCTCCTCTTGCTCCTCCTCCTCTTGCTCCTCTTCTTGCTCCTCCTCCTCTTGCTCCTCCTCCTCCTCTTGCTCCTCCTCCTCCTGCTCCAAATGGCTACATATCAAACATTGTTTCACAAAGCATTGTATATCAATCTACCTTATGAGCAAATGAGCAAGTGCTCATGAGCAATTGTGAGCGTATGAGCAAGTGCTCATGCTGTTTGAGCATGTGCTCATAAAGATTTATTTCTTGACAAAAGTCCCATGGCGGGACAAAAAGTCCCGTGGAGGGACACAAAGTCCCGTGGAGGGACAAATCAGGTCCCGGGAGTCCCGTCGCAGCAAAACGAACCCAATCCCATGCTAGTGCAATCCCAATAATTCGGGGCATACGTACGCTGTTTTAACCAATCAGAGCGCGGCTATGGCGTACGTCACGGTGTGTACGTCACGGGGTGTACGTACGCTGTTTGAACAATCAGGGCACGATATTCTAATGAGGGTGCGCCCCCTCAATATGTGTGCGCCCCCTCCAGCACCCTCACGCCCCCTCAAAAAAAAGGGTTGATCGGTACCAATATTACTACTGCCGTGTTGCTATGACAACAACCTATACTAGTACTTCATGTAATTCCGAAAATATAGTTGCATGCTCTTAGTTAGTGGCGAGGGGTTGCTGCATTCATGTATTTCTAGTAATAACGGTAATAAATTAATGGTTTCCTACAGCAGGAAGCCTAGTAGGAAAAGTTATTTATTACAACAACGCAGTATTCTGAAGTGTGCAGAGCAGTATGCAGAGCAAGAGTATAAAAAGATCGTGTCGATGGAACATATCGGTCAGCGGACACATGATCTGAAGCTTTATTCTTTGGCGAAACTTTAATTGTGGAGAGGGCAGCGTACTTGTATCTTGGTCCCACCCAGATTTTATACCACGTACTGATAGGTTTTTCCTGCCTCTTGGTAGCAGCAGAAAAGACAAGAATACGAGTTTGATAAGAAAACGAGTTTAATTTGTAGCCTAATAGTAAAGTTACAGTGGCAAGCAATTAAAACATACAGTTGCAGCTAGTGGACAACTATCGAACAATTATAAGCAGCAAATTCATCAAATGTAAATAATTAATTTATATTAACTATTAATTTATATATTAGGCGTTGGCCAGTGGTTTCGCGGTATCGATCTGGGAAACATCTGGTTTTTGGTTTATTCAATAATAACAAAAACGACTAGTATCATCAAAAAGCGCACAAAAAACTGCATATCATTTTCAAATAGGTTTCGAGTTATGTGTTGTCAGACACTCATTTTCAACAAAACACCCAGTTTCTATAGCGCGATTTTTATTGTAACAATCAACGAGCATCTATAACTTCCATTGATAATGCTTTCAAAAAATTTCTGACGTATGCAGGGTTTCATTATGGCATATTATAACACTGTACTGGATTTTAGACTAGACTTGGACTTTTGGAACTCTTCGTTTTGAGGAATTTGATTGAAAAAGCAGAATACGTCTTGAGGAATTTAATTGAAAAGGTGGAAAGCGTACTAACAGGTATGAAATGGAAGCTCATTTCTTTCTAAAAAAAGACAAAAAGAAAATACATGCTATGTAAAAACCCACGCGCCCACGTTTCCCTCTTGAGCATAAAAGAAGTTCGCAGGTTTTCGAAATTTGTTTACCACCTGAAGATTCCTTCTGAATCAAACAGACTGTAGTGCTAAGTTTCTTAGGCATTTTGCACGATAATACATTTTGCTCTGTCTACAGTATATGCTATTGAGGATTCTTTTGCAAACAAGGACTAACACGTTTATATATATACATATATATATATATATATATATATATATATATATATATATATATATATATATATATATATATATATATATATATATATATATATATATATATATATATATATACACATATATATGACAACAAGCCCGATCAAACATACATTGGCCTTACATCCAACACATTCAAAACAAGATTCGCCAACCATAAAACGTCATTCACCAACGTAAAAAAGAAACACGCTACTGAACTTATATATAGTAAGCATGTCTGGCAACTTAAAGATAAACATATTGACTATAAAATCAAATGGGAAATTATCAAGCAAGCAAGCCCCTACAACAACACTTCCAACAGATGTAACTTATGCCTTTGGGAAAAGTATTTCATCATTTGCCATCCATCTCTGGCTACTTTGAACAAAAGAAACGAGCTGGTATCATCCTGCAGACATGCTAACAAATATTTACTCAGGAATTTCGTGACATGATTTATATATATTTTAACACGTACTTAAACTAACCACTAATGTAATAACAACTCGCCTAACGCATGCCGTAAAACATAATTTAACAATCAATTAACCTTTTAACATATATAGTATAATGTTTCAGATAAACGGTTAAAATTCAAACTGGCAAATAGGAGCCTTGAGTTAGCTTAGACATTTGTATGTAACCCCTTGTATATATCAAACTTAGTCATTAGGCAATTTTATCTGAAGAGTACCGCACTATTTGTGTGGCACGAAACTGACAGTAATAAAATGTCTGGTCACAACTGTTGACTCTTTGATTTCTTTACTATAATGTGCTCTGGTCTACCATTGAGCACTCTGCCAACGGTTATGACCCTATTACATATAGTATATATATATATATAGTATATATATATATATATGCAAAATACCTCAAAAACTTGCCACTACAGTCTGTTTCATCCAGAGGGAATCTTCTATCACCTGAAGATTCCCTCTGGATGAAACAGAGTGTAGTGGTAAGTTTTTGAGGTATTTTGCACAATTATACATTTCGCTCTGTCTATATGTCATTGAGCACTCTTTTGTATTTCGCTAACCAAAACTAGCACATTATAATTATATATATATATATATGTATATACATATATATATATATATATATATATATATATATATATATATATATATATATATATATATATATATATATATATATATTTATATATATATACATATATATATATATATATATATATATATATATATATATATATATATATATATATATATATATATATATATATATATATATATATATATATATATATATATATATATATATATATATATATATATATATATGTATATATATAAACGTTACAAATTTCGCTACGCAGTGTTTCACGCCAGAAGGCGATCACCAGGCGAATGAATACTCGTATACTATATCGTTAGACGGTTTGTGTGATGACGCTCGTCATATCGCTTGCGCCAACAATTTAAATTTGAATTATGTACTTGCACAAGCGCGCGTACGCTTGAAGTTCTGTGCGTTGAACTTGTTTCTATGGCGGCACTTCGTAAAAAGCTCTAATCTCTTGTTCAATGTTTTTCCCTTATTCGATTTCAAGATTAAAATCTTTTCTTCCAAGCATAGGTCGCATGATCTTTCGCCGGCAGTGTATGCAGGTACACGTTTGATAACAGACCATTTAATGCTAAATGATCTACCGTTCTCTTTCAAGTTCCAGGCGCACTTTGACAGCTCCGTTTTCTTCGCGTACTTTGCGTTCGTCAACGATTTTTTGAGGTTATTATACCACTCTTTAAATGGGCCTTCCGTGATACTGATGTAAACCTTCGATTCTGGAGTTTCTGTAGGTGTAATTTCTGTTTTGGAAACAACGTAGCAGTCAGACATCTTCCATCAAGGGGACATCCACTCTTAGCTCGACAATTGCAGGTTTTCTCGTTGATAGTGGTCATATTATTACTTAATACGCGGCGGTTGTGGTTGGAGATGTACTTTTCGCATTGGGCATACAGGAGTAGCCGCTAACCTTGACAGAGTTCCTGTTAAAAATCTTGTGAAGTATGGATGTTTTGGGACATGCTTATCGATTAGTGCTAGAAACTTATGAGCAACATTAGTTCTGGTGTTTTTGCTGCAGGGAGGGTTAAACCAGATAACGTTTGTTCGTCGTTTTTGGTTCGTGTTTTGGGTGCTACTTTCAGGTTTTTCAGCGGAATATATCAGCTTGGTGTGGTAGTTACTGCGTAAAAGTGCTGGTTCATCATTATAGAGGAGCACTTGTCTCAAACGATTTCTCATTGGAGGATAATGGGGATAAGCGACTATTGATTGATTTGGGCAGTTGCTTGATTATATTTGGTGGGTGAGTTGATCGAGATTCAATGTACAGAGGGTTGTTGTTCGGCTTGCGATGGGGATGGTAATTCTCTTCCTTAAGGTTGAAGGTAACATCAAGAAAGTTCGCCAGGGGATTATTAATTTCAGCTGTTTGTTTCAGTTCCAGTTCATTGAATATACGGTGTAAGTCCTTTCTAGCTTTGTGAGCTTGGCGTCCCCCTGTTCCTATAAGGATTAACAAGCTATCGTCTCTGCACAGCTCGACGCTATCTTTCCCAAATCTCTAAGTCAAGATGTTTAGTAAGAACAAACCAACAAGTTCACATACCTCAGCACCATCGTAACTGCCCATTGTTACAACGAACAGGGATTCATGGTTCTTTTTTACCCAGGTTTTATCTTGGTAGTAAAGTAGCAATTTACGTGCATGCTTGATGATGGTTATATAGTCGTCGGGGATGTAGGTCAATGTTTTCGCCCATGTAATGACATTATCAAGGAGCTTCTCGGTGATAGACGGATAGAATTCAACAATGTCAAATGATAAGAATGTTTGGCTTAGTTTAAATGATGCTATTTGTTTTAAATAAACTATTTGAATTGCTCTATTAAAACTAATATCGAGCACTCTTCAATCTTGAATACTTCGAAAAGTTATTATTATTATATATATATATATATATATATATATATATATATATATATATATATATATATATATATATATATATATATATATATATATATATATATATATATCATCATTTGCCATCCCAATCTAAGACCCCCGAACTCTAGAAAAGAAGTTGTATCAACTTGCAGGCACAGAAGGAAAGATTTACTCAGCAACTACTTCAATGATTTGAAATTTTAGCTTTCTACTGACGTCAACAACTGCATGTAAAATCTTGTGTAAATATACACAATATATAGTGTAAACAATGCACCCACAGTAACACATTATTGTGTGTAAAACGTACGCAGAATACTGTGTAAATTTACACAAACAAAATGCACCCACAGCTACACATTATTTTGTGTAAAGGAAATACTTACACAAAGCTTGTGTAATGCGTACGCAAAATAATGTGTAAATTTACTCAAAAGGAATGCACCCACAGTTACACATTATTTAGTGTAGATCTAAAACTTACACAAACCTTGTGTAAAGCATACACAAAATACGTGCTGCATTTGCATAACTTTACACAACGAACCTGTAGTTTCAAATACTAGCATAAATGACAAACACAGTGAAATAATATTCCAATTTAGTTTATTAATAGTATTAAAACATATTATACAAATACGATTATCAATAATTACATGATATTGCCTATATAGTAAAGCGCGCATTCCAAACTCTATTAATTACCTAACACAGGGCCGGTATTTTACGCGAGAAAGTCCAACAGTACATATTTAGAGCTTGCTATATGAATTTCTTGAGCAGATTAAAAGAAACACTTACTTCATGCGAATTTTACTGCATATATGCATTGCAGGTAAAATCCACAGAAAATAGTAAACAGTTGGTGAATTTTTACAGAGAAGATGGTTATGTTTGGAATGTACTTTGGATAATGACCTGTAACCTCACAAGTATATTATAACTAGCTATTGCTCATTCATTTTCAAGTTGTCGAGCGTGTTACGATTGGTGGTTTTGGTCAGAAATCCGACAAAGCAAAAAAAAATTGGGGTCTTAGTCCTTTAGGCGGCTATGCTCACTATAAGACCGTGTTACACTGTAAAAACAGATTGGTTAAAATGACAAAAAAAAATTGGTTGTTTGGATGCATCTGAGACAACCAGTTTAAATTGGTTGCTTTAACCAAAAAAATAAATGGTCATTTTTACCAGTTTTAATTATATTTGTGTTACAAAAAGGTGAAATGACATTAAGTAACATGCTTATGATATTTGCACAGATTACCCCTAATGCATAAACATTTATTTAACTACTGTTGACTGGACAATGAATCATAAAGATATTTACAAAGCTGACTCATTAAAAAGTGACCAAACAGTAACTGACAGCTATTATACTGATGATCAGCTCTAACCTGAAAGCTATATAATCATGCATGGCCCATATATGTTGCAAAAATAAGTTGTACTGAACTGTAAATGATCATGCCATGCAGTAAATGAATGACATGCAGTAAATGATCAGATCTTGCCATTTCATTCAAGAACAGTAAAGTGTCAAATGTTCATATCTTATGGCATTAAACAAACTATACCAAACATCAGCATGCACACTTAAGCTTTGAAGTTAGAGCATTTATTTAATATCCAAATAACAGCTATACAGCTACTCACAATGGAAAAAAAACTTTTTTGACTACAAGACAGCAGTACCAGCATTAAACATTAATGCATGCCAGCTGTCCCTCTCAATTTTATCATACCATGCTTCTGTTCAATGTTTTGGGGTTTGGCAGCTAAAAAGCTTGGTTTTATGCAACAAGAACATTCAATATTTGTAACTAACCTAGTAAATTAATTACTTCTATAATATCCAAAACTGGAGTTGAAAATTGTCTTGGAACTTGCTGTCTTTCACAATCTGAATACTTTTGACAGCAATTAGCAACTTGCAACCAATTTTTCGAGCCTTTTATTCAATGACAGAAGCATAACCAAAGACGTTTCCATGCATTTACATGCAACATACTTGAAGCCTACAATTTAATAAAATCTTATGTTAGGATAACCAAATAGCTATACAGTATATGACATAGCATATATAACAATAAGACATAACTTAGTTATTCATCGCAATAATACAAACAAAAATCTAAAATCAACTTTCTAAATAAAATTTTCTGGTGTTTTGCCAAAATTAGATGGGAAAATAATGCAATGTTGGTGATACTCCCTTGTTAAGTATATATACACAAATAAAACTAATCTGGCATAAGAGTTTGTCAAAAATACATATTCAAACAAGGAGTTCATTACTTCTTTTAAAACAAGAACTTGAAAGTCGAGCATGTAAGACGCTTTACATCCAATAGTAAGATGAAACTTTTTGAATAAGGTCATTTTTTATATTTCTGTAAGCAGTAATTTTCTCTACCTTATGATTTTATGATGTCTTCATTATGGCAGGCAGTTTTACTTACCAAAGGGAGAGCAAGACTTAACTAAATGCTGTTCTAACACTTGAAAATTATAATAAGTGTCACATAACTAATACAGGGCAAATATCCCAGAAAATTTGCTGAGAAAGAAATAGATAAAGTTGGTAGATTCAAACTGCATTACTGGATCTTTGACTGATTCAAACTGCATCACAAACCTTTGACTGATGCATAGTGTTAATATACATCCTTATAATGAACACTACCATCCATAACAGATATTTAAATAAACAGTAACTTATGTAAGTGGCACGCTTGATTTATAGAACTATGTATGTATATATGTATATTGATTGCATAGTCTGATGGGCATTCAGCATGCATTCACAGACATTCAGTATCTGTCTGTATATGACCACATCTGGTGATCTACAGAATATAATTTTTACCGTTTGTAGTTCTTGCCATTCGAATAAAACCTTGTATCAAGGCAATGTGTGAATATCAACGTTTTATTTCAAATACTGTCGCGCGAAATTCAAATATATATAAACTGGAACACGTGTTTGGAATACATGACGATGAAACAAAGTAAATATTACACGTCAAAAGGTCTTTATCGACACAGAAAGTATAACAACCATCTCACCTGAGTATTACGCTGTCTTTTTTGATGTATGATGAGTTATTTCATTCGCCATAACGGTTATTATTGCAATTTTGTTTGCTATAATAAATCGACATCATAATTGAAAGAATGAAAAAATATGGCTTCGAAGCATGTGATGACGCTTCCCAGTTTGCATTGCGCGCAGAGTACTGATCTATATAATTGACTGTACACCATCATTGTGTTTCTCCAACATGGAATAATAAACTGAGATATTTCCTCTGGTAAAAACATTGATAATGAATACGCCTTATACTATAAATATAAATTCTTACTTCAATACTGCTATTATCAAGCCAAACGCAAGCTGTTTATTTTAGCACATGGGTCTTTTTGCGCTGCCTGTTTCCAACAGGTGTAAACCCAAAATTCTCACGAAAAGATCATAAACAATTTATTAATATGTTTCTGACGATTGTGACAAAGGCTCATATATAATTCGTTAGAGAACTCATAAAGTTGAGCAATCAATAATTGGTTGCGGATTTGACCAATTTCTAATTTTGTTATAAATTTGAACAATTTTTAATTGGTGGTGGATTTGACCTATTTTAAATTGGTTAATAATTGATCAATCTTAAGTTGGTTATGTATTTGAACAATTTGAAATTGGTTATACAAATGACCAATTTAAAAGGGTTATGTATTTGACGTGTTTTAAACTGGTTATATATTTACCAATTTTAAATTGGTTATGCATTTGACCAATTCAAAATTGGTTACACACATGAACAATTTCAAATTGGTTTAATTAACCAATTCAAATTGGTCAAAAATTGCAACCAATACAGAATTGGTCGAAACACCCAATACTTAATTGGTTAGGTCAGACTAACCAATTCTTTAATTGGTTATAATTACCAATTTAAATTGGTTACAACCAATTAATAAATCTTTTAACCAGTTTGTTTTTACAGTGTATAAATAATTACTTTCACTATTACAGGATGTGATACTTTCCAATTTCGCTCCTTTTAAAAGCAATTAAGCTGTCGCTTCTCTTGTTTTCAAAAGCTGCGCCGGTGTCCCTGTTTCCCTGCACTAAAGTCATAGTAAAATTGACTGAAACTAATTGCCATCTACCACTCTACAGAGTCTATGACGATTATGCCATACACAAATGCGCGTCTAAACCTAACTTGATTGTTTACATATTACCTTGTGTAAATGATATTCCAGTTATAATTACACAAAATTTGTGTACGCAAATTTGGTGGTTACACGCGATTTGTGTATGTCTCGATAGATAATCAGTAGTTACACGCAAGTTTGTGTAACAAAAACACAGTTCTAACGTATAAAATACTAAACACCAATTTGTGTAAAGTTACACATTCAAATAAATTGCGTTGACTTTACACACAATCTCGTGTTAATACTTCTGTGTAATTCTAACGCAAAATAACGTGTAGAAAACCGCTTTTACACATATTTTGTGTCACAGTTACACAATTCGAAGAAGTCATTTTTTGCAGTGTAGTATCAAATAGCTTACTACAATAACCAATCCAATAACAAATTGTTGACAATTAATAACTAATTGAGTTAACGAGTAATGTTAGTTTAAAATAGTTGACCTTAATAAATATTTTTATTCAAACAGTGACACTTGAAATGATTTGATAATAAAACCATCATGAAAACATCTGATTTCCACATAAAAGCTGTTTAGGAAAACTATTTATTGTATAGATACTGATATTCACGCAGGGTTTTTCTCCTGTGAAAAGTCGTTTTATCATTTGTTCTCGGCGAATGTCATCCAATCAGAATAATGAAATGATTTTTCAGACGTGCGAAAATCGTTTCGTCCAATCAGCGCGAGGCTGTGTTAACATACCAACGAATTCCTTCACTGCCGGCAACGTTTTCGGGGAGGATTTTTTCAAGTTGCTGGCAACAGCTGGGCATTTTGTACGGAGCATGCGCCAAATTTAGCGCGCAATCCATGGGGCGAGGAAGTGAAATTCAATATGGCGGCGTATGAATAGAGTGTTTTCTGGATTTGCCTGGCTTCAATACTCATAGAACGACCACTTTAATGAACAAAAATACTTTAATATTAAATGAAAAACGTTAACCGA
The DNA here is from genome assembly GCA_963855995.1 of Muricea muricata. Classification (NCBI taxonomy): domain Eukaryota; kingdom Metazoa; phylum Cnidaria; class Anthozoa; order Malacalcyonacea; family Plexauridae; genus Muricea; species Muricea muricata. Next base: position 2,763,538 of record OY979716.1, read on the forward strand.
TGCATCACAAAGGTTTTGACTCAAAAATTTATTATTTTGCTTTATTATTTTGCTTTTATGCTATGAATATAGGCAAGCTCGTACTTTTTAAAAATTCAGTCAATGAATATTACCCATCATTTATGCAGTCCACGTAGATACGGATTAAAAACATAGGTATACAAGCTAGAAAGACATTGTTGACTGGTTTGGAAGATTTAAGCAATGTTATTACAAATAAAGCATAAAATATAATAAAAATAAATGTAATTTAATTTGTCAAATTAATGCATATGCTGCACATAAAAAACTGCACAATTGTACACCAGTATACCAGTATAACAGCTTTTAGGATTATTAGCTTTTGTGGTAATATCATTTCAATAAATGCAATATAATTTAAGCCTTAGAAGTAATATGCTAACAGCCAAGTGCAAAATTTGACACATGTCTACAACTTTTATATAGAATTAAAGGGGTACAAAAGACTTTCATTACTTTATCAGGGTGCAAGCAACATTGTATCAAATTTTCATTTACAATGAGTGAATATATAGCTATTATGTGACTAGAAAAAGGAAGCAAAATATTATGAGATTACTGGATGTACATGATTTAGGTAAAAAAAAAACATATCATGCGCACTTTTCCCAGCATGCCCACTAACTTTACCAGGACACTTGATATGAAAAGATAATTTTAGGGCATATTTCAGAGGAAGGCAATAGTCAAACCTTTGAGATATTTGCATTTATATGCCATGTCACTCCAGGATTTCACAAGGCAAACATGCCTGTGTTAAACAGTACCACGAGACTTCTAAATTTGAACAAATCAGTACAGCACTTCCTACATCATAACAGCAATACTCGATTCTCTTCAACGTCATTTTGAAGCTATTTTTACTTTATAATAAGCCAATAGTGGAGCAATTTAAACAACATGTCATCACAAGTCATCTGCACTACAGCAAATGCATTTGTTGATTGTCACATCTGGCGCATTTTTCCTATGAATGGTTCAAGCTTTAATAGGACAAAGTAGGATTTAACTTTCATAAAACACAATTTTTAATGAAAGGCAACGTTTATACTCTGCGAATCTACAAGGGGAATATATGTCATTTTCTTCAAATTGTGTATTTTCAGACACATATGATTCCTGATAAGGTAGAACAAACAACTTACTGAGGAACCCTGTGGAATAAACAGTTACTAAGCATCTACCAACAGTAAAATGAGAACACTTGCTTGTTTCCATGTAGTTAAACCCTGCCTCTGAAATTCTGACCATGAGTGGAAAATATCCATTTGTCGCCAATTTCCAAACAGCATTTCTTCGCACGTTTGTGTTTCCTCAAGCACATATTTTGGTCTTAAGTTGTCATACTTGGCTTTTGTTACAACAGAGAAACTGGCTATCACACTTCAAAGAAAAGATGTTAAAGCACAAGTAAAAAGTTCAGCAGACCCTTTTACCCGGATTCTACCGTCTCGCAACTTCGTAAAATCGGAAAATGAGTTGACAAATTAGTTTTCCAGTAATATATTGTCACTGCACGTGCATAGCTTGGTCGGTTTAACTCCAATAAGACTTGTTGTAAAAGAATAATGAATTCTTTGGGCATACTTATTGTCCCTGAATCGATCGACCGATTGAATTCTAATATTGTCCTTGGCAAGCTTGCCCAAAACATACCACCCAAAACAGTTCATTTTAGCTGTTGGTTCACCAGGTTGTTCAGGAATAGCATGATTATAGACAAAGGCATCCGAAAACTCAGTATCCCACTTTTCCGCCGTTCCACCGATTCTTTGAAAAATCCTCCTATTATGGCACCAAATTGGTTTACTATTTAAAAGCATTCTCCTGTTGTTTCCTTTGCTATTTAATTTTCGGATAAAAAAGCCAGTTCCAATTTTTATTAAGTTTTGACCATGTCCGCGCAAAACCGGCTTTTAGCATTTATTTTGAGCAGATCTGTATAGGAACTTTCATTAAGAAAATTTAATTTTTGTTAGGAACGTATAAGTTCGCTCGTCACTTGAAAAGGCTTAAGTAAGTTTCTTGAAATTTTGAACACAACGATAAAAAAACTAACAAATTTTCTACTCAACGACTAAAAAGCGTCATTACCTATCCACCCGAACAGCTAATGTAATTGACTGAATAGGATAATAAAAGACAATAAAACTAAAGAAACTATACATTTCTAAAGATCGAATCATAAAAGTTCATCACTACCATCTAAAAGAATCCAAACACAAATCATGTTCATATAAGATATGTATTTGTTGACTGATAAATATTTTAAGAAATTAACTTTCGTTTAACTCAGGGTTTAGCTAACCGATTTTTGTGCAACTTACGCCTGTATTTAAATTTTTAGTTTTAAAACACATGCCCAATATTAGTGTGTCTTTAATTGTGCTAAATTTTGTCTCAGTTTATCAATTCAACATGAATAATATGTGCAGCTGGTGAACAATCCCCGCAATATCCGCCACACTTTGCTGACCAACGTTGACGATTTTCATCCATGGTTGCGTTGTACAGCTTCTTGTTACACTCAGGATGACAATTAAACTCATATAGAATGGACTGTGGTAGACTGAACTTGGTTCCAGAAATATCAACTTGGAAATGACCCTTTTTGTAATTGGACAAACATGTGCGAGAATGACAATCACCTGCACTTGCGAAAGGATGGAAAACACCTGGAACATCTGTTGTTGCAAATTTGTAATCATTTGTCACGATGTGCATGTCACCCAGAGAGATGCGAACCTAGACAGGGTAAAATAATAATAGAAATACACACTTGGAGTATGGAGAAAGCTGAATATACATTCCTCTTTCTAATCTTATATTAAAAAGTTGCGCGGTGACTGCAATAAAAACCTTTTCAAGTGAATGGCTTGTAAAACGTATCATTAACGATTAATTACGACGTCTCAAAGCCTCCGATTGGTGAGAATGATTTGAATTCAAGTAAAATTCTTGTGAATTTAAAAAACCAATAATCGTAGCTAATGCTGCAATGAAGAAGTCAGAAAAGTTCGTTTTCAATTGCCTTTAAGTCTCCCAATATTCCTCATGATCCCCAAATTAGAATATGGATCTACATTAAACGGTGAGGTGAAATAAAGCAAAGATGAAAATAACTTGAAAGTTAATAATCAATGAAATGATTTGCTGTCATCTTCTAGAATTTGATACGACTTGTGCAGTTTATAATGAGCTCAGTTACAAGCGAGATCTGCAAAACTCGGCAATCATCAATATTTATCACTAAATATACACAATAAAGGGGGGGGGGAGCGCACTACACAATATTAAAATCAATATACATTATACGGAATTTACAGTGAAAAAAACAATACATTCTGCGAAATCGAACATTATATTAAGTCAATACCTGATTAAAGTACTCCCAAATTTTCTTAGAATTTCAAATAAATTGCTTTATCGAATAAAATATAATTTCAGGACCGAATATTATTTCAAAAAATAATTTACTCTAAGAAGTCTTAAAAACAATCGATTTTAAAAGACGTTAATATTGCAAACACGACATATGAACATTCGCCCGTCAATTTATCAATGCTGGATACGCCTCAGGTAATTGCCTCGAATGATGTGCACGTAGAGTAAAAAATGGATTAAATTGTAATATTCAAGTCAACGCTAGCAACTAAGATTCTTCTCATGCAGTTAATTCGTGTTTTCGTGTTTTCATGTTTTCATGTAGATTTCATGTTTTCATGTGCCTGTATTGTAACATGTAGATCACAGGTGACTCCATGGCGTGCGAAGAACAAAAATGTTCGGCACGAGGTAGAGAAGTTGAGTATACATGTAGTCAATAACAAATCTTAAACAAACATAGGAAACACCATTGGATGACTCTATCTCATCTCTGTGTGTAGATCAATAAAAATCCAGAATGAACTCTCATTATTGTATATTCATCACTCATAACTTACCTTTTCGAAAAAAGTTTCTTCTTTTCGATGAGTTTTCCATCTAGATCTATAATGCTTGGCAAAGTTATTCTGGCTCCCTGCAGTTAATGTGATATACTCTAAAGGTGTTTCAGTATTCATGTCAGCACAGTATATTTTTACTGCTTCGTTACTGCTTGGGTACATGTCATATTCTCCATCTTGTTTTGTTCCGTTCTCTTGGATATCTTTACAACTCATTGGACCTGAAAATTATACATAGAATGAGATTACTTCATCACGATCACCTCGTGCGATTTGGAACAAACGTGCCCTTCTAAGCCATTGATGTATTGAGACGGGATAGTGCATCGTAATGCAAAACCCAAATATTTTGAGACCAGCGGCCACATTGAATGGCCACATTCGATGAGTGAATCGATGTAGTTTCTGTTAGAAAACTGATTGGTTTGATAAATTTTTCCTTAAAACGTAATTTTTTATGTCAAAATGAAAACTATACATCCTGTAATAGAGATCTATAATAGCATTGCTTCTCAAATGGGGCCATCCAAAACTGCCGCAAGTCTTAAAATATGACGTCCTTCTGGCCTCAAAATTCAACAACAATAGATGTGCTATCTAGCTTTGATACATATCAATGGTTTATATCATAGAAATTTCCGACGTTAGGTCATGCGACATGGGGTTACTGAAATTGAGTATACTTCATGTTCTGTAATACTGAACGAATGCAGTTAAATATATGAATAAAGCTTCCATGCTTCTGGACATCTGATTTTGAAACATAAATATCATATTGAGGAAGGAAATTAAGCCCACATGCATCACCTAATAAAGGACTTAACGTCGGCCAGGCTGTTTATGTTTATACTGTATATGCTTTGTCTTCTTTGCCATGGTTGTGTTTCAAGTTATATGTCAGAAATTTCATAACTAATTAAATTTTAAATCATAATTATTACGTGAACAATTTTTGCCGTCTCCAAGGTAACCGTCGTGACATTTACATGTGTAGGATCCTTCGGTATTGGTGCATTCCGCGTTTACATCACATTCATTACTAGATTCTTCTGAACATTCATCGATATCTACAAATAGTAAAACTAATCATTATAATACGTAGTAAATTGTCTACCACATTTCTGTAGTACTTTTCTTTAAATGTGTCATCTTAAATGCTGCTAGTACTGTCAATAGTTAATGTCCTCGTAATCAGCTCAATCTAACATCATACTTACTTGTTATTTGCGATGGAGTATTGACTGGATCTGAATCTTCAGGAGTCTATATGAATAGAATGATGATTCTCAAAATTCGTAACTATAGATAGTGTATCAAAAGAAAGTAGACTATTTTGAAACGGCTCTCAACCTTGCGAAGTGGCTTGAAGTATGAAGTTTTTTATTAATGTACATTGCTTGGGTACTTACGGTGTAGAATAAATGAAAATATTCTGAAATTTAAATGTTTCAAACACAGGGGTGTGCGTATTTTGAAACACATTAAAAATGGCTTGCGCACGAAATTTAAAGGCTTAAAAGTAATTTTGAGTTAGTAGGTAGAAAATATGTTAGGTGTTTTATTGCTGTTCAAAATTTCAAGAAATTTGATTGAGTTTAAGCCACTCAAAACGTTGTTCGAACGTATATTTTTTCTCAATAAGAATCGCTTTTCTGAAGAAATGCTCAATTTTAATTAAATGTCCCTTGGGATTTGTATGCAAATTAAGTAAATACATAAATTAAACATGCACATAGCTAATTTTGCCAAAAATATGGAACTTCGCGCGACGTTTTGAACGGCTTAGACTCGAGCAAATTTTCTGAAATTTTGTACAGCAATACAACACCCGACAAATTTTCCATCTACCAAGTCAAAATTACTTTTAAGCATTTAAGTATTGTGCGCAAGGCATATTTATATTGCCGTAAAAGACAGAACCTCCCGGGTATTGAAGTTTTAGATTTCTTATTTTTTCGGTTTATTCTAGATTATAAGTACCAAAACAATCTATTTTAATAAAAAAACATCGTATATTGAGGCGCTTCGCGAAGCAGAGAGCGATTTCAGATTTGTCTACTTTTTTTTTATACACCCTGTATATAGATGGTGGATTATGATAGCGAGAAATATTGAACGGATATGTACAAGGGGAAAATGCTTTTCACTGTCTATAGAAATAGCGTTATTGAACAGTTTTTAATTAAGAAAACACTAAATGTTTTAAGGTGTTTTTAATATATATGTTCTTTCTAAAATATGTGTTTTTATTTCGTGCTGAATGTTATTATCACTGTGACTAATTTATATATACATATTAACACTGAATACTGATCATAAATTGTTCTAATCATCTGACTAATGAGAATACAATCGTCACCATACGAAACATAATTAGATACTTCAGAAGGAAAAAACTGAAGTTGCACTAAATTAAGGCCTGAAATGTGAAAAAGTAACCCCTAAATGCTTCAATTAAAACCTTGGCAACAAGCAAAGGCTTGTTTGCAAAGCAAGGATGGTAGATTGATGTAATGGTATAGTGCAGTTCGGGAGACATAAAACTGACACTTATGCCACTAAAATCATTTTCGGATTGGTAGTGTAGTTTTGAAAATTAAGGGGTGTAAATCGCTTTGTGCACGCTGATATATCCATATATCACAAAAATTTTGGACGCTCGTGTAATTCTGTATATTTAATGCGCGTGTGGGTCCAAGATTTCTCTCTATGATCAGGTGTTCCTTAAAAATTGTACTTTCCTTCTCAATTGCAAATATTTCCACACTAATAGTTCTGAAAACGGGCATGGATCGGACTTTGAAAACTGGCCACTCATATGTCTGCAACATGGAGTTAAACAATTATTATTTACTTTTCGTACATTTTGTTTATTGTGTAAGTGCATGTATGTTTCAAAATATAATGGTTTTCTTAAGCTATCCTTGATATGTATTCTGCAAAACCCTATAGCAATGTCAGCAATTGAAACAATAAAGTGCATAAATCAGTATAAAACAATTGTATACTAACTCGTTCGATGACCTCGAGATGGATGTATTCTGGATCACGTTTTTTGTCATCAACATCAGATGTCTCTTCAACTGTCTTATTGTTCAGCTCACATCGACCTTTATCGCTACCAGAAGTTTTATAATTGATCGACGTGCACGATTTATTTTCAGCGCAATGTAAGCCACAAATCATCTCACTGTCCATATGTATTGTTTCCATGACGTGGTTTGCGAGATATGTTTGTTCACTTTTTTGAAATATGACATCTCCCCATGCCAAGCTTTCTCCGATTTGTGTTATTGCAAAGCAGAGAAATACCAACGGACAACTACTCAAGTACACCATCATCTGAAAGTCAGAAATATGGTACGGTTAGGAAACTTTATTTTATTGCGATGTAGTTTTAAACTGAGCGTGAGCAGTAGCTCTTGTAGAAATGTTTTAATCTAAATAGCTTATGAATAATTAGTATATCTATTCAACTCAAAATCCGATCGTTTTGCATGAAAAAGGGACGCTTTTTGGCAGGGAAAGATTATTAAAGAGCGCTGGCTTGAAATTAGTACATTTATTGTGCCAGTAATTAAACATATATCCCACATTAAGTTCAAATAAGTTATAGTGAATTAAGGGGCATAGTTAAACGATGCAAGTTATGTTTATGATCAAATTATTATCATCAAAAGGACAGGTAGAATTATTCAAGACGTTTTTTCACTGTCTAAAAATATTCCGTGGCTTTGATCAGGCGGGAGAGTGAATTTATCAGTATTATTAACAGTTTATGTACTCACTAAAACAAATTTTTTTTTCAATAACACCACCCTTAAATAAGTAACGCAATGGTCATGCTGGTGGGCCTTAAACGTGATTAAGTGCGTAAATACGAGGTACTTGTGATATGTTTTTTTTTATCATTGGAGTTTCCCTTTAGGTAATGAGCCTGACAGCCTCAGCTGTTTTACAATATCCCAACATCATCCTTCCCTGCCAGAGGAAACAGGGCAAGCTAGAGACTATACCCGGAAATTGCGGCAGGGGTTTGACGCTTGCTGGAGCCATTCTGCAGCCGAAGTTCCTTAATTGCGGATACAATTGCGCAAAAAAAATAAACAGACTTGAAAACATGGCTATTGGAAAAATTCAATAAACGATATAAAGCATTATGATAAATATTAGCTAACATTCGTGCAATGTTGACTTGCTGCATGTTGAATGTACAGCTATTTAAATAAATTGTTTATCTTGGCTTTAATTGTACTATGATAATATGTAGAGGTAACTGCACGACCAAACTTGAAAACAAAGAAATTTCTGATAAAATGCATCTAACATGTCATTTTGTAGCACAGCGCTCATGTATAAGCATTTGGAGAGACTGTAACTCTATCTTACAGCTGACACCGCATTCGTTTCAATCTTGGAATGAAACAAAATTATTTGCACTTATAATTTCAAATAAAACGTGAAAATACCATTGCGGCGTAATTAAAATCCATTGCGGTCCATTTTATTAATATCGCTTTTATAATGACGCCGTCACATCCGCATATCATGCTCTATAATCTTTCGAAGGCGTGTAAGACCACTTAGACTAGTGAAAATAAATCATTAACAATATATTATTAATAATTTGTCTTGACAAACGTGGCGGGACTAGCCGTATTAAACAAAATACTTATAGAAACAGAAAACATGCAAAGCATACTATAGCAACCAAGTTGTCATAGAGATAGTGTCAATTGAAGTGGACATTTATTTTCGTTCAGTCGCTCCTTCAGTAATTTTATTGCTCACTGATATTGCCCCATATGTTGGCGACATCTCTTCACACAGCTCATGATTTCAGGTAATTATGATTTATTGTCGCTTTTGTAAACAGTTTTAATTGGCACTTCATATACTTTACTTCATTTTCTTGTATATATTTTTTTCTAGATTTAAGCATAACTTGTAAATATTCAGTTTAGTAATTGGTTTCACAGTTGCTATGTGTAAAGAAATCGAAATATCACCAGAATTTATGTCTTTTTTAAATAACTCTGCTATTGAGTTTGAAAGATGATGATTTTTGGAGTTACTGCAGGACTTTAATTTCGCTTTAAAAAAAAATCCCCATGCACTTATTTTGCTAATTCAGATGTAAACGTACGTATAGCTTACAATAACTACTAGAAATACATGCATGCAGCAACCCCTCGCCACTAACTAAGATTATGCAACTGTATTTTCGGAATTACAGGAAGTACTTGTATAGGTTGTTGTCATAGCAACACGGTAATTGTTATTCTTTCTGTATATTTTTTCAAAATGTCAAAATATTGAGTTTTTAATCCTTGTTTTATTGACAATTTTTTAAAACGGCACAACATTTGTCATCGGTATGTTATTACGCCTAATGTAAGCTTAAATCTGGTATAAAATACGACCAATTAATTACATATATTAGACGTTTTGAAATATTTATGAAACTAAATTTTTATCTACATAAACTTTGAGTTTGAAATAAAACCGTTTCAAGCCAATTTTGTATCTTCGCTCATATTCTTTTACATGTAAAGTCCGTCAATATTTTGAAATACAGTAATAAGAAGACAGTCTTGCATTTACAAAACATAAACTTACTCTGGAATTTAAACAGTGAATAGACTGGATGAGTACGGCCTACGCCGGCCTTTATAAAGCATTAAAACACAAGTACAAATACTCATTATCAACAAACTTGCCTTGTGTTTCACGCCGTATAGTCAAATCTTGGCGCTTCTCTGTATTTTCCCAGAATTAATCTCTCTTCAAGAGTCTTTTCGCAGTCGTTTTCGTCTCAGTTCTCGCCTTTTTGGATGCCTTAAGTGTTTGCTACTCCTGATATTCCGCCATGTTCTTGAGATCATAAATGACCACCCTTCGTTGGTTGTGAAAGTTGCCAAATCTTTTTGCAAAAATACAAAATATTGTAGAGCAAAAAGCATGCAAATTTAAATATTTGCTGTCAGTTGAATTCGTGATTGATCAATCAACAATAAATTTTAAATCTGGCCAATCAGTTTTAGCCATTCATGATAGTCCGCCATATTCTTGAGATCAGCGAGGATGACGTCATATGACATACCACTTTTACTACCTATCACGAGCAACGACTTTCAACTCCGCTAATACGAAATTAGTAACCCTCGCCCCAGGCTTACACCCGGAACGGGGCTTCGCGCCGTTGGCTCGGGGATAAATGCACACGCATAATTATAATTTCGAATGTTTTTAGTCCCGAAAATAATCTAACAGGTATTTGACATATTTATGTACTTCCTTTAGATTGCGTTTCCGCAGCATGCCAATCCCACATATCGAGTAGCCGATATTGTTGATTTTTTAAATACGTTTCTTTAATTTACATTCTAGAAAAATTTTTGGCAATGATCTGAGTTACCAAACATTCTTCACTGACTTCTACATGATCACGCGCTGTGCTGGGACTGGATGAGAGGGTGGTCATTTTGACTTACTTTAATACCTCATGGTTCATTTTCTAGAGGCAGATCACAGTGTAATATGTCAACACAAATGGATTAATGCAAACAAAACGTCAATTATCGACGCATACACGTGATTACGTAAATGTCAAGAGTTAATTTAGATATTTAATATTTTGTCAAGTTAAATAACATGTGCGCGTACAGTACAAATTTACAAGTCACGCCTTTCTTACTTTTTTCTTCCCCAAGCAAAGTAGCTAGCCATGTTCGGATCGTGTGTCTCATTAATGCACATCTATACTCTAGTCAACTTAATCAGCTTGTAGTGGCGCGGGCCCGTTAAATCAATAACAAAAAGATAACAATTATAATCATTTGATGTTTAAGCATTTGGGAAGCAAAATCCTTTATTCGCCATTATCCTATTATCCGCCATTCCTTAAGAAGGACAGCAGGGAAGAACAAAAGGCAGAAATGAAATACAAAGTACAATAATGAAATACAAACCTAAAAAGCCCTCTAGCCGAAATGTATGTGTCTGTCAGTCAAATCTGATACGTATTAGTACAAATCCCTTTCCTTTCGCGACTGCTTGTAGTCTTGATGCTAAAAAGTTTGAGGGGGCATAAAATGTCCAGAAGCGACAAGATTAGAGTATTTTCCTGGTTGTTCTACTAGGGACATGTTTGACTATATTAAACCAACTATAAACAGAAACCAGATCAGCTTATAATGCATGTTTGCACAAATGGTTTGTGAGATAGTCCCAAGCCCACTAAGTGTGCCGGTAAAGCCATTATTGATCTTGCAAATTGAATTAAAGATTCATTGCTTACAACTGAGTTAGTTTTGTCAGCTTTCATAACGCGCTCAGGTGACTTGACCACAAGTGGGCAAGGTTAACACAATACTTAATACTTTGTAACAAAAAAATGTTGCATGGTTATATTAGAACATTCTAATGTTAAAAAACGTCACTTAAGGACTACACCCAAACAAAGTGGGAACTATACTAACTTAGCATGTAATCTCATGCAATTTATACAGCATCGAAATTAGTAGGATAATGCCGAGTGAGAGGCTATAGATAGCGACATAGAAACACATGCCAATAGCACGGATATTTATGAATAAAATGAAGCAAATAATTCGTATCATATATATTCGTATAGTACTATTCATAATCGAGAAGTAAATAGACCGGGTTACGATATAATTTGGAATGACAGGAAAATTAATGGCCGTAAAGGTGGTTGAGTTTGCATTTCCATGCAGCGCAACATAAATTTTATGCCAGATGCAAATGAAAATAATACCAGTAAACTGAAAGATATCTTTTCTACCTTTGGCGTTCAGCAGCTGGTAATGCGATTTATGCGTTACTAATAAATTTGTTAATTCTAGGGTTTTTCACTTGAGTATCAGTGATGATTCGCTCATCTAAATGACGTATTGAACAAAATATGAAGTAGGGTTCCTCAGGGTAGCAATCTTGGTCCGTTGCTCTTTCTTATATACATAAACGACCTAGCCAAATATCTCAGCACAGCTTCTTCGAGAATTTTTGCAGATGACATTAACGCAAGTTTGGCAACATTCAATTTATCTGAACTCGAAAACGTGTTAAATCAGGAACTCCTAAATCTTAATATTTGGTTGAATTGAAGTTAATGAGCTGACCCTTAATATAGGGAAAGCTGAATTTATGATAATTGGGCCACGCCAACGATTGAATGTTAATTTTGATGGAGATATTAACATAACAGTTAATGATAACCGATTAAAAAGTAAATAAAACGGAAACATTGGCATGGCAATAGATCAGCACCTTACTGGTCCAAACATATTGAGGAAAAATGGAGAGAGATCTCCTTGGTTACTGGTACGCTTAAGGGCGTATAAGACCATTTACAACAATAAATATCGCCAACAAAACTTATAAAGCAATAATCCAGCGTGACTTTGATTATATTGTTCCACGGTCTGGGACGATCAAGGTGTGACTTCACTTGATAAAATACAGAAATTACAAAATCTAGCTACAAGAATGATAACGTTGTCAAGTTACTGTACCAGTGCAAGCAGTGTCTTAGAGGAGTTGAGATGGGGCAATGTATCCACTCTTTGGGAAGAAAACAGAGAACAATATCCCAATGTTCAAAACACAGAATAATACAGCTCCTGAGTATTTACGTAATTTTTTTAATGATCGAAACACCAGGCTGACGCGCAGCATTGTTGTTGTGTTTGGCCGTTGAGAGCTCTGTTTCCTCAGCCTCTTTCTTGGGGTAAACGACTCATGTAAAGTATTTTTTGCATTAAAACTTTATATTAAAAAAGATTCTGAATCGCTAACTTACCGATGAAGAGGTTTTACACGAGCCCCAAGGATCGAACATACAGTACTGCATTGAGTAATATGTGATCTTAATCAGTTTAGTGAAGTCTGTGCTTCATTTTCGCTTTTGACAAATTCATTGATAAAATATAAACGTATTTTCTTCCATTTGATTATAAATGAACACGAATAATTTAATTTCAACGTTTTTGGTCCCAAATAATAGACAAGCAGAGCATGTAGTTCAAATACTTCATGAATACCGCATTACTGCAGCTGGTATGTATATCTGAATGCATATATTATTTCAAATACAAGTTGTTTCGATTTCAGATTTCAATGATATATACAAGTTTTAAAAAGGTCTCAGTTCTCATACATTGCTCTGACCTATTTGGTACATTATCCCACTCTGCTGGGACTATAACTATGATGTCTTGAATACACACACGCAACGCTGACAATTATCGTCGCCAGTTACAACGATACCAGGCACATATTTAAGATAACATATTTAGTCACCACAATTGCTTGTAAGAAAATTACAAGTGACACGTCTCTTTGTTTTTCTTTCTCTGGCGAAGTAAATATAGTCACTTCTGATCAGGTGTGATATTTTTGTTCCTCTAATGTATCTCTATTTATCATATAATTTGACAAAACTATAACTGAAACTAATAACGCCACACGTTGTACGTCTAAAAACCTGGGCTACTGGACTGAATATATGTTTTATTTAAAAGCATGTATTCACGAGAAGAATTTGCCAGTCGTCTTCACTTTTCTTGAGAAAGTAGGAGTCGTACGGGGGGCAAGGTGGTTAAAAAAGCGATTAGGTTACCTTTGGTGCAGGTACAATCCAAAGCAAATTTTCTAGAAACTTGTCCAAAAACTTGGAAAATTTCCCACAGAGATCCACATGTACTCATGAAATGAGGAAACACTAGCACTGTATACAGTGAGTCAAACTTTAGCATGCACGAGATTAGCGCTAACGCAATTTTAAACAAATGTCCGCAGCTGGACATGAACAGAAAGTCAAAATACGTTCATTTCAGCTTTTCTCATTTCGTCGATATGCATCTAGAAATAAAGAGTTAGAAGTAAAAACAACGCATTTTTTTAATAAACTCACCAAAACGCGGGTCTGCAAATACTGCACCAAATATCGTTCCGGGAAGAATTAGCACCAGTAATATTCACAACAGTGATGCAAAGCAATAATTGTGCATTTACGATCTTTTATCCAGTCTTTTTGCGAGTATTGTGAAATACATTAATCAATTGTACATTATATATAGAATAGAAATTACAAATTCTGAACGCTCATTGGCTATACGAGCCATGTTTTGTTATAACTTGATGTCAACGCGGATGTTTCCCGAAGATGTTATTTAAACTTATTCTAAACTTGTTCTGGCTATGTGGCGTATTGAAATACGTGCATGCAGAAAGCTCTTTATCTCTGTATGCCAGTTTAAACTAAGTTTAAAAATATAAAACTTTTTGATATACAGTTTTTTCTAATTTCCACTCGTGTTGATGTAACTGTATTTCAACACGGAAAATGTTTTATATTTCTACAATAATAAGTTGCAGACAAAATCGATGATTTTTATCTCAGTGACCCTAGCAATCGGAATTATTTTTTCTCAATTTAAGCCTTGGAAACACTAGCTTGTCTTGCCATGAGAATCAACAATATTTCCGATGTTCTGATGTAATAAAATGTATGGCCGTTCTGAACTAACAAAAAAACTGACTCTTATACCTAACTTTTAACTCAGGTCATATGCAGGTGAATGCAAAATTAAATATTTATCAAGGCAATTTTTTAAAACAGAGCAAAGCGATATGACATTTTTAAATTTTTATTTTTTCCAATTTTCTAAAATACAATTGTGGTAAGAATAGCAAATTAAGGCGGATAATAAATATTCCTACATAATACAAGTTGCATAGTGAATAATTGCAGTAATCTATATATGAGTCACGTTATGACATGCACTAAAAAATCTTATTGTTACGCATTGCTACGTGCAGCATCGAGCAGTATTTCATCTCGATCATTTTGGTGATTATATCAATATACACACATAATATAATCACTCAATATCACGTTCTGCCTCTAGAAATATTAGCATGCAAAGCTTCTAACAATCCTAAATGGACACGCTTGATTACAATTTCGAATGCTTTTGGTCCCAAATAATCAACAAAACATGTATTTCAAGCACTTAATGCATAGCGCAGTACTGCAGCTGGTGTACTTCTGCATATGTCGCAATGCCGAATTGTTTCAAAATACCGCACATTAACTTTAAAGTTGCAATATACATACACTCCAGAAAGGTTTTTGCAAGGATCTGAGTTGTCGCACATTCTTCGGTGCTGCCTACGTGATCGATCCCGAACTGGGGGGGGGGGGGGAGGGGACGTCATTTTGACATATTGAAATAAGATACCCTTAATTTTCTACATTAAGATTGTATGAAATAATACGTAAACATGAATATATGAATACACAAACAACACCGTCAAGTGATGATGAACGAACTAAATTTGACATTTTAATATTCATGAAGTTAAATAACACACAGTGCCTGTTAGAGATAAAGATGTCATGCTCTTTTTCTTTGTGCTTTCTGTAGCGAACTATAACCATTCCAGTTCTGATCCCTTTTTTTCTGCACGTTTCTATTCTACTATATCTTCAGTTATCTTAGTTTCTCGAAATTGACTTAATTAATCACGCTAAACGTTTTTTGTGAACATACAAACCTGTACTGCTGAATTCAATAAAGGTGCTAATTTTATTGTTTGTGCTAGAAAATTCGTAAAATGGTATTCCACATGCAGGATAGATTGTTCAAAAGCCGGTTAGATTACCCAGGGTTAAAGTAAAATCCAAAAGAAATTTGCCAGAAACTTTTCCATAAGATTGGAAATATCTCTTTCGAAATGAGCAGTTTTGAAATACAGAACCTACGTACTTACAAAAATGTGTAAAACTTTAACCTGCATCAAGTATAAGCGCTAATTAAGTGACTTAAAAAATGTCCGCAACTCGACATGAACACGTTGTAAATACGTTGCTGTTTTTTATTTTCATCAGATACATTCAAAAATATATATGGAACTAAAAATTAAAATAATTTATTTTGTAATAAACTCACCAAAACCCAGGTTTTCAAATACTGAACTGAATATAGTTCCACGAACAATGACCACCGATATATTACTAACATCAGCGATGTGGGATAAGTGTGCACACAACGGCATGTAGTCTTTTTAAGAGTATTGTAAAATCCAATAATTAACAAACGTCAAATACAATAGTTTAATATTCTTACGGTACGGTATCTATGCGTTTTAGCCAATCAAATTCTTTCACTTGCGTACATTATGCCGCATTTCAAGTCGCTAGTCGGACCGCTGTGGAATTCTGAGACCTAAAAGCAAACTTCATCGATATTTTTTTTCGGAAAAACACTAACGATCGACAACGAAACAACGAAAAACGACAATGTTTGACAGAATCAAGCAGTGTTACAAACTCAAACCGTACAAGTAATTTGGTCGGCGTACATATCGTACTCAAGCAAAAGTATTGATAAAGTAAACATAGATTGGAATAGAGAGTGAAACATACAATGTACTGCGACTCAAAAATAATATTTTGCTTATAGTAATATAGCTTATAATAATGATATGTAATATATAATAATTATTTTGCTTATAATAATAAGCAAAAATAATATTTTGCTCACAGAAATACCACTAACCCGCATGCAGTTCAAGAATGGTTTAAAATTTTGGTATTAAAAAAGTTGTCAAAAACTGAATAATATTTTTGCAAATTTGGCATTTTCAAGAGGGCAAGCTGGGCTCCATAAATACATTTCAAAACCACCCCGTTCGAGACAACAAATTTTTTTGTTGTTCTCTGCAGTGTCAGATTAATATGAATCTAGTTTTCCTATAAATACAGCATTATAAACAATTTTTTGATCTTAGGTCGTGAGATTTTAATCATACAGTTTTCGAAAATATTTTGCATTAGGCCAGAATGGATTTTGAAAGGTATATCATCACAAACATAAATGCTTTTGGTATATGCTTTGTGTGACACAATCTATGGTCCAGATATTGATGGGTGTCAGTTTTTTTTACAGTATATAGCTGTATATAATTTATTTTCTTTCTTGCAAAGAATGATCTCCAAAAACGGTAATTTTTTGATGCCGCATTCTATAGTAAATCTTATCTTTTGATGGAGGCTGATAAGAAATCGATGAAAGTCAGCCAGCCAGCATTTTTTTGCACTAAACCTTTGTGTTAGCGAAGATTCTGAATCGCTAACTTGCCGATGAAAGGGTTTTACACGAGCCCCAAGGATCGCAACATACAGTACTGCATTGCGTAATATGTGATCTTATTTAATTTAGTGAAGTGCTTCATTTTCGCTTTTTATAAATTCAGTGATGAAATATGAACGCATTTTCTTCCATTTGATTATACATGAACACGAATAATTTTAACTTCAATGTTTTCGGTCCCGAATAATAGACAAGCAGAGCATGTAGTTCAAATACTTCATGAATACCGCATTACGGCAGCTGGTATGTATATTTCTGCTTGCACATTGTTTCAAATACAAATTGTTTCAAATACTGGCACATTGGGGATTTATTGGCGCGAATACGCTCACTTGTTCCAGTCTTCTTTCTATTTATTTTCGCGCACGGTCAGCTTACTCCTAGCGAGAAACCGTCGATTAAAATACGACTAAAGTGTCGGGATTTTTCGTCGTTGATTAAGATATTGTTAATTTTTTTGCCATGGCAACAAACTAGTGATGTTTACCCATATGTCTGCTCGTTTTGGTCCATTTTTCTTGTGCCAGGATGGATATTTGTTGTATATTCTAATGTTCATGTTTATTTCTTCTTGTAATACGTATTTGTATGCAATGTAAGTTTTGGGGGGACTTGATTAGGGACTTATGTCCTGTTGTCTTTTCCCCTCAGTCATTAGACTGTAAAGTTAATAAATAAATAAATAAATAAATAAATAAATAAATAAATAAATAAATAAATAAATAAATAAATAAATAAATAAATAAATAAATAAATAAATAAATAAATAAATAAATAAATAAATATTTCTTTTTTTGTGCCCATGCATAGGCGGCCGAAAAATACGGGGTGTTTTTTCCGTGAATACTTCAATTCGATATAATCTTGTCTCCATAGCTTGCAGTAATGGTAATGATCTGAAATTTCGCTCGCGCGACGTCGCTGTTCTCGCGTGTCAATTGTGACGTTTTATTGGTTTAATATATTCCTAAGGTTGGCAACTCCGCAACAAGATTATCGCCGTTCAACTCAAACACCTTTACAAACTTGCAAATATTTTAAAAACCGACAATGATGAGGAAAAATAAACTATAACACCTTATACACCAATACTTTTACCACATTTCTATAGTTTATTCAGTTTCAAGTTCGTTTGCAATGGTGAAAATATTGCGAAAGTTTTTCGGGTTTTTATTTAAAATTTTGCAGTGTTTTTAAACTTCAAAGCGACGCTGATTGGCTGCAAATCATCCTGAAATGATGATGTTTTGTTGTGAAAAAAAGGAATCCGGGGGGGGGGGTATGTGGATGTAGTTTTAAAATATCACAATAAAAACATATTTAAAAGAGAATTTTTACGGAAAAAAGGAGGCGCAACTTTATATTTTGCTTCATCTTATGTTGTATAGTTTACTTGAACACTTCAATATTTAATTAAAAAGGTACGTGAATTAAATTAGTGTATGCTTTATGCTATTTAGTTACGTGCTTTCTTTTGCGTTTGATGCAAAGTTTCACAATATTAAGTTTAATACTATGCACTTTTTTAATTAAAACCAGAATAAAATCATTGTGTTAAGCTGAGTCGAGAAACAAAATGTAGAGCAGACAGCAGTTAAAAAGCTTTAGACCGTAAGTGTATTAACATAGTAATCTCGATCATTGAAAATGATAAACTTTTGCTCGTAGCTACAAGGTAATAAAAAAATGGCGAAATATATGCAAGGGTATTGTATTCAGAAAATAAAGAATAAAAATGACCGTATTTGTTTAAAAATGGTTGCACGAAAATTGCATATTGAAGCCCGCTCGATGCTATAGCAATGTAATTAATTTAAGGCCACACAAAATGGCAAAAAAAAATTTTACGTTAATACAACTTTGTTATAAAGTATAAACACGTATACATAGAAAAAAGGCAGATATCTAATCCGTATTAAATTATAAATTTTAAAGTGCTGGGTTCGGTTGTACATACCAAATACTATAGAGAAGTGATGGCGCTATTATAGTATAGACCGGATAGCGACTTTTTTCGAACTCTTAAAAATTGTTCACTTATTGGTATTACCGTGATAAGTTTCAGCCCTTTTTGTTTGGCAGTTCTGTTTTAATAATTACGAGTTTAAAGTCCGTACGTTAAAAAAATTCTTATTGATTCTACCTGTGAATTCAAACTGGCCATGCAATCCTCCACGTCTGACTACTGTACATGAAAAGAACCGTACGACTGCACGAAGATCAAACATACCCCCGTCGACAAAGACTTCAGTCTCATTCAACACGTGAATTTAAAATGACCAATACTGCATGACTGACTGTACATAAAAGACCCATAGAACTGAATATCAAAGACACGGTCGTCGATAAAAGCCAGTGGCCAAAATGTGTACGTATGAAAACTTGTTGCAAAAAAGCTGCTTTCGTTGTAAATAACCTTGAAATCCAACATGTTGTTGACATAAAAGATTCCTTCTTCAACACATCTTAACGACATTTATCAGTAAGTCGATTTTCCAAGCGTAAAATAATGTAAAAAACGTAATAAAAAGCAAAAAAAGCATCCTTTTTGGTTCACTAATAATTTTATGACCACGCTTTTCAAAAAAATCGAAGTTCGAACAACTAATAACCGGTTTGACAGGAATTGCAAATTCACATGACCGCTGCATGTGTGACGTATGGGCAAGGAACCTTTACTAATTAATTCATGCGTGCAGTGGTGTTGCATAAGGTATGCGGCTTTAAAGACATAATAAAGCCAAACTTAAAAAGTTTATTGGCTATTGGCTACAAACAGAATACGATTTGATTCACTATAATCATAGGCTTCTACACGTATATTTTTCCATGTAATTTGAGAATATTTACACAGACCGCCCAAAAAAGAAATTAAAAACACCCAGGGGCGGATCCAGACCGTATCAAACGTATCAAGTGTCCAGCACATCTTCTCCGGAACTCCAACTCCGTGTTTTTTAATGGATTAGGAACTTCAAAACAAACGTTCGTTAAAATTCATCAGTTTCCCTTTGTGGTTGTTTTTCGTTTAGGATTTTTTGCATGCTTCTACTCAAAACTTACTAGATGACCTAATATAAATAACGAAACTTTTCTCTGCTTCTTCTAGAAAAAGATCCGCAAAAATTCTTAGTTGTTTTCAGGTTATTAATTTGGGACGTGAAATAATTACATAAAGCAACAAGGGAACAGATATATATTTAAAAACGCAGTTAAGAAAATTTTATTCACTTGCAGCAGCTGAGCGCTTGATGTCTATACAGTCGTTACACTCAATCTTCATTGGAAGAATAACTTGAAAACAGTAGAAGACTTTGGGTTAAGTTTGATTCGAATATCTGCTCCCAACTGTCGCGTTAAAAGCAGAGTGGTAACGTAGCCGCTGTGCGTGAAAAGCAAAACGAAAAAATTTAAATTGAACTTACCCCACAGTCTTCTATTGACGTGAAGTTATTGTTCAAATGAAGAGTCAGTGTAACGACTGTATAGACATCAAGTACTCAGTTGCAAGTGAATATGAATTTTATTAACTGCGTTTTTAAATATGCATCTGTTCCCTTGTTTCTGCATGTAATTATTTCGCTTCCCAAATAAACAACCGGAAAACAATTGAAAAATTTTTTCGGTTCATTTTTCAGAAGAGGTAGGAAAATGTTTCGATTATAGAATAATTTATATTAGGACTTCCAGTAAGTTTCGAGTAAAAGCATGCAAAAAATCGTAAACAAAAAACAACTATGAAGAAGAACTGATGAATTTTAACGAACTTCTCTTTAAAGTTCCTAATCCATGAAAAACATGGAGTTGGAGTTCTGGAGTAGATGTGCTGGAGTCTGAAGCCAGAGAAATGGAAAACATGGGTAAAAAAACACGGACTCCGTTGTAAAATATTGAAAACACAGACTCTAAAACGTGCATATAAAGGAGTGGTTTGAAAATAACGGTGGTGTGCGCGTAAAATAACTGATACGGAAAACAAGGAGTGTGACGTATGTTATGTCTGGA
This sequence comes from Muricea muricata, assembly GCA_963855995.1. Lineage (NCBI taxonomy): Eukaryota > Metazoa > Cnidaria > Anthozoa > Malacalcyonacea > Plexauridae > Muricea > Muricea muricata. Next base: position 2,784,692 of record OY979716.1, read on the forward strand.
AGATGTATCAAACACGTAGCAACCAATCTCGTGTCATGACAACATTTAACAACAAACGTCGCAAGATTTTTTTTGTTTTCTGCCTTATGGGACCTTCCTCATCTTTGGGAGAGATTATAATGCAGTATATTTGCAAGAACATCTATAATTTATCACACTGTAAATTCAAAAGAGTAGTTTTGACCCCTTGAACGGAGTAGTTTTTTTGACCCCAGGACTACCCTTTCAAAAGGGTCGTTTTAGTCCCTTTGGTGCTTACTCTTCAAAAGGGTAGATTCTACCCCTTTCAGAGGGTAGTTTTGACCCCTCGAAGGGTAGGAGCGTTACCCTTCGAAAGGGTCGTTTCAGTCGTTCAGAATGGTCGTTTCAGTCATTCAGAAGAGTCGTTTCAGCTATCGAAAAGGGTCGTTTCAGATAATTAAAAGGGTCGTTTTAGCTATTCAGAAGGGTCGTGTCAGTCGTTCGAAAGGGTCGTTTCAGCTATTCAAAAGGGTCGTTTCAGCTATTCAAAAGGGTCGTCTTAGCTATCCAAAACATAGCAAACAGTCAGCAAACTAAATGGATGTATATTAAACAGACAAAGCTCTCCTTGAAAAATGGTTTAATTCGTCATTAAATTCTAACTATATACAAGCTATACTACATTTTAAAAGTTACATGAAAGACGTTCACTGACCCAACAGGGTAAATATTTGACTAACGCCAAGTGGGATTTGGCCATCATGCAGGTTCATCCCACTGCTGAGATCATATCTATCAGAGTACTGACAAGGCCAGTTTTCATACAGTTAGATGCATCTGAGTTTAAGTTTATTTTTTAACAAAAAAGTAATTCGTTAAAACAGCCAAAGAATAAATGGTCCACAAAGAATTTTTTTGTTGTTGTAGCTTTAAATAGTTGTTTTTGGCTGTTTTAACCAACAAATTTACGAATAATTCAACCAATTAGTTTTCTGGTTGTGTCACCTACATGTACATCAACCATTCAATGGTCTTGGGTACAGTTAGTATGTTTATTACATATATCAGTTGGTAATCACTACATAATTACTAATTAGTGCAGAGTTCAAAATTTTCATTGTCACACATTTTCAAATAACATGTTCGAATGCTGTTAAACTGCTTACTGGAGTTACTGGTGTGGAATCCCATATTTTCCAAGGCTGAATCATCAATCAAAATATCTTGTATCTAATTGTTGAAGCCTTGCAGCACTTGATTAAACTCTTTTAAACCAAGCCCAAGCATCATTTGCTTTGACTTCGCATGCAAGTTTACCCAAAGCTGTTTCCAGGCAGTTATATGCATGCAATCCAAATTTTGTTGGTCTATAATAAGATAAGTCATATATTAAGATAAGTATTATATCTTACATAACGAAGTATAACTTAGGCATTCAATGCAATAATACTGTACATGAGGTTATCATAAATCACCCTTCTATGCAAAATATTCTATTATTTGATTTGACAAAAAACAATGCATTAAAGAAGTATCAGCACTCTGAAGTATCATCAAGTATTTATGCTCTGCCTCTGATTGAGCAGAGAGGCTAATTCATGGTAAATTAGGGCAAACTGATATGTAATTTTAGATATTTGCACCTTCCCCCCATAAAACTGATTTAATTTCCTCTACCAACATTTCAATGTCACACAATATTTTACCATTATCATGAATTAAACACTATTTCTTTCCTCCCAGTTATACAGCAAGTTTGATTAGAGGGGCAGGAAGTCTTTATTCGAACGACACAAATCTAAGCAGTATGGTGTCAAACATGTTCAGTGTTAAGGATTCTTCAGTACCGGAAATAGGATGTTGGCAGTAGGCCAATTAGTATCTTTGACTTTACACATCACAGTGCTTACAAGCATTTATGCTTGTAATAATAGGTGATATAAGGTTAAGGATGTAATTCTAATATTTTGTTGAGAAGCACTCCAATAGTTGGCCACATTAAAGCCAAGTCATCATTGCAGTCAAAATATTTTACTGCCATTCAAAACTATAAACCCTGATTAGACTCTTACATGACTATTAACGTAGTTTCAACTGGATAGCCAAAAACCTTTTTACTGGAGCATATTAATGCAGCATAACAAATCTTACAATGAAACAGTTTGAGCAATGAGCACTAATGAAATTGTTTGAACTATGAAAGTTTTAAGTACTTATATTTTTGTAAGTAAATAAATGTTAAAAACTCAACAATGTAGAAAGTGGTTAAAGGCCAGTCAGCCATTGAGTCTGGCTTCAAGCCTTTGTGACCACATCATAACATGACCCCATCAGGTAATCAAGGCAAGAGACACTATTAAAACCTTGCCAGTCCAAAAAAAACAGGGTAACAGAATTGAGCTAAATGCTATGCATCAAGGAAAATAAATTAAATGAATTTAAATCTATTTATTTCCAAATACTATCGCGCGAAATTCAATTTTCAAATGCAACACGATTCTATTAAAATTATAAACGATGGAAGGAAGTAAATATTACAAGTTAAATTTGCTTCATCCATACAAAAATCAAAACAATGTGCTTACCTGACTTTTACACCTTCCTTTGTGATGTATTGGGAGTTATTTTTTTGACAATATTGGTTAAAATACTGTTTCTTTTGCTATAAACATCACCATTTATAATACAACGTGCAAAAATATGGAGCCCAAGTGTGAAAATTCCCGGTGAGCTTTGCGCGCGTAGTACTACCACTGATCTCTAGAGGCAACTGGTTAAAAACCTACTTGCCCGCGGAACAAAAAATGAAATAGTTTACATTTTTATCGGGTAAGGAAAAAATAAATACATAACATTCTTATCTAACTGCTACTGGACAACCGGGCGGCATGGATTTGATGTGTTGTGAGAGATTTAATCATATTTTGGCTAATATTTTTAACACATCCAGATTTGAATATTTAAGACTAAGCTCGATATTCTGAGTCGCCATGTTAGGACGGATAAACTGAAGTTAACACCAAGTTAATATGATGATGAAAAATTATATATCATTTATATTTACCATATGAAATTCTTCATACTTTTGCTTCGTAACATACCAAAAACAAGGTGTGCTTTCTAACACACCTAGCTGTGTTTCTCAAACTTGTGCATGGTGTGTTCCAAAACACACCATGGTGTGTTTTCATCAAAAAGGTGTGTTTCCTAACACAGCTTGTATTTTTCAAAGGTGTGTAATAAAAGGTGTGTAAAAATAGGGTGTGTTTTGTACACATCTTCGTGCGTTTTCTTACACATATTGATGTGTTTTCCAGCACAACTTGGTGTGTTTTCCAACACACCATGGTGTGTTTTCTGATTATAAGTAAAAAGGTGTGTTAAAATTACACACCTTTGTGTGCTATTGTGCACACCTTGGTGTGTACTAAAACACACCTTGGTGTATTATTAAACACACCTGTTTTTAGAGTGTAGTTTCAGCTGCTGAGAACACTATACTAGTATAGAAGGCTCGTAAAGTATGCGAGCAATTTTACTCGGAGTAGTCAGAGATGGGTCAAATTAACTCCTTCGAAGAGTAATGCTACTCTCGCGTAGAGTCGCATGACCCCCGCGAAGAGTTATTTTGATCCTTCCACGGAGTCAAAACTACCCTTGGAGTTGAAACGACCCTTTCGAGGTGTAGAAACTACCCTCTTTTAAAATGGACGGAAATGACCCCTAGGGGTCAAAACTACTCTTCTGAATTTACAGTGCAGATAGGTCAACAAGCAAAATGATTTTCAAGATGCGACAACTTGCCTTTAACAGCTAATATGCGGATTGTAACGGCTTTGTTTTGCATATACAGGCCAGAATGAATTTATTTCTTAACATCCTCGCTTGTTTTACTCTAAACTGGTGATATGTTAAATTTGCAATTGAATTTAACTTAAATACTAAAACTTCTGCTGATTGCTAAAATTTTCTCTAAACGACAGTTGCTTTCGACAACAAGCATAATTATGACGGTGGACCACGACTGTTGCGTTAAAAGCAGAGTGGTCAGGTAACCGCTATGCGCGAAAAGCAAAGCGATAAAATTTGAATTGAACTCACCCCACAGTCTTTTATTGATGTAAAGTTATTGTTCAAATGAAGATTCAGTGTAACGACTGTATAGACATCAAGTACTCAGTTGCAAGTGAATAACAATTTTATTAACTGCGTTTTTAAATATCCATCTGTTCCCTTGTTTCTGCATGTAATTATTTCGCTTCCCAAATTAACGACCGGAAAACAATTAAAAAATTTTTTGTATCATTTTTCAGAAGAGGTAGGAAAATGTTTCGATAGTAGAATAATTTATATTAGGTCTTCCAGTAACTTTCGAGTAAAAGCGTGCAAAAAATCGTAAACGAAAAGCAACTATGAAGAAGGACTGATGAATTTTACCACACGTTTGTTTTAAAGTTCCTAATCCATTAAGAACACGGAGTTAGAACTCCGCAGCAGATGTGCTGGAGTCTGACGCCAGAGAACTAGAAAACACAGAGTAAAAAAAACACAAACTCCGTTGTAAAATATGGAAAACACAGACTCTAAAACGTGCATACAAAGAGTCGTTTGGAAATAACGGTGGTGTGCGCGTAAAATACCTTATACGGAAAACAAGGAGTGTGACGTTTGGTAAGCCTCGAAGATTTATATAACGGGTAGCACCATAACAACCCATCTCGTATCATGACAACATTTAGCAACAAATGTCGAAAGATTTTTCTGGTTTTTTGCGTTATGGGACCTTCCTCATCGTTGGGAGAGATTATAATGCAGTATATCTACAAGAACATTATCAGATATGTCTACATGCAACACGATTTTCAAGATGAAACAACTTGCCTTTTACAGCTAATATGCGGATTGTAACGGCTTTGTTTTGCATATACAGGCCAGAATGAATTTATTTCTTAACATCCTCGCTTGTTTTACTTTAAACTCGTGATATGTTAAAATTTAAATTTAACTTAAATTCTAAAATTTCTGCTGATTGCTAAAATTTTCTTCAAACGACGGTTGCTTTGGACGACATGTATAATTATGACGGTGGACCACGACTGTCACGTTAAAAGCAGAGTAGTCAGGTAACCGCTGTGCGCGAAAAGCAAAACAATAAAATTTGAATTGAACTTACCCCACAGTCTTTTATTAACGTAAAGTTATTGTTCAAATGAAGATTCAGTGTAACGACTGTATAGACATCAAGTACTCAGTTGCAAGTGAATAACAATTTTATTAACTGCGTTTTTAAATATCCATCTGTTCCTTTGTTTCTGCATGTAATTATTTTGCTTCCCAAATTAACAACCGGAAAACAATTCAACAATTTTTTGTATCATTTTTCAGAAGAGGTAGGAAAATGTTTCGATAGTAGAATAATTTATATTAGGTCTTCCAGTAACTTTCGAGTAAAAGCATGCAAAAAATCGTAAACGAAAAACAACTATAAAGAAGAGCTGATGCATTTTAACGAACTTCTCTTTAAAGTTCCTAATCCATAAAAAACATGGAGTTGGAGTTCCGGAGTAGATGTGCTGGAGTCTGAAGCCAGAGAAATGGAAAACATGGGTAAAAAAACACGGACTCCGTTGTAAAATATTGAAAACACAGACTCTAAAACGTGCATATAAAGGAGTGGTTTGAAAATAACGGTGGTGTGCGCGTAAAATAACTGATACGGAAAACAAGGAGTGTGACGTATGTTATGTCTGGAAGATGTATCAAACACGTAGCAACCAATCTCGTGTCATGACAACATTTAACAACAAACGTCGCAAGATTTTTTTGTTTTCTGCCTTATGGGACCTTCTTCATCTTTGGGAGAGATTATAATGCAGTATATTTGCAAGAACATTTATAATTTATCAGATACGTCAACAAGCAAAATGATTTTCAAGATGCGACAACTTGCCTTTAACAGCTAATATGCGGATTGTAACGGCTTTGTTTTGCATATACAGGCCAGAATCAATTTATTTCTTAACATCCTCGCTTGTTTTACTCTAAACTGGTGATATGTTAAATTTGCAATTGAATTTAACTTAAATACTAAAACTTCTGCTGATTGCTAAAATTTTCTCTAAACGACAGTTGCTTTTGACGACAAGCATAATTATGAAGGTGGACCACGACTGTCACGTTAAAAGCAGAGTAGTCAGGTAACCGCTGTGCGCGAAAAGCAAAACAATAAAATTTGAATTGAACTTACCCCACAGTCTTTTATTAACGTAAAGTTATTGTTCAAATGAAGATTCAGTGTAACGACTGTATAGACATCAAGTACTCAGTTGCAAGTGAATAACAATTTTATTAACTGCGTTTTAAATATCCATCTGTTCCTTTGTTTCTGCATGTAATTATTTTGCTTTCCAAATTAACAACCGGAAAACAATTAAACAATTTTTTGTATCATTTTTCAGAAGAGGTAGGAAAATGTTTCGATAGTAGAATAGTTTGTATTAGGTCTTCCAGTAACTTTCGAGTAAAAGCATGCAAAAATTCGTTAACGAAAAACAACTATGAAGAAGAACTGATGAATTTTACCACACGTTTGTTTTAAAGTTCCTAATCCATTAAGAACACGGAGTTAGAACTCCGGAGAAGATGTGCTGGAGTCTGACGCCAGAGAAATAGAAAACACAGAGTAAAAAAAACACAGACTTGGTTGCAAAATATGGAAAACACAGACTCTAAAACGTGCATATAAAGAGTCGTTTGGAAATAACGGTGGTGTGCGCGTAAAATAACTGATACGGAAAACAAGGAGTGTGACGTTTGGTAAGCCTGGAAGATGTATAAAACAGGTAGCACCATAACAACCCATCTCGTATCATGACAACATTTAACAACAAATGTCGAAAAATTTTTTTGGTTTTTTGCGTTATGGGACTTTCCTCATCGTTGGGAGAGATTATAATGCAGTATATCTACAAGAACATTACCAGATATGTCTACATGCAACACGATTTTCAAGATGCAACAACTTGCCTTTTACAGCTAATATGCGGATTGTAACGGCTTTGTTTTGCATGTACAGGCCAGAATGAATTTATTTCTTAACATCCTCGCTTGTTTTACTCTAAACTCGTGATATGTTAAAATTTAAATTTAACTTAAATTCTAAAACTTCTGCTGATTGCTAAAATTTTCTTTAAACGACAGTTGCTTTGGACGACATGTATAATTATGACGGTGGACCACGACTTTCGCGTTAAAAGCAGAGGGGTCAGTTAACCGCTGTGCGCGAAAAGCAAAACGAAAAAATTTGAATTGAACTTACCCCACAGTCTTCTATTGACGTGAAGTTATTGTTCAAATGAAGATTCAGTGTAACGACTGTATAGACATCAAGTACTCAGTTACAAGTGAATAACAATGTTATTAACCGCGTTTTTAAATATCCATCTGTTCCCTTGTTTCTGCATGTAATTATTTCGCTTCCCAATAATTAACAACCGGAAAACAATTCAAAAATTTTTTTTATCATTTTTCAGAAGAGGTAGGAAAATGTTTCGATAGTAGAATAATTTATATTAGGTCTTCCAGTAACTTTCGAGTAAAAGCGTGCAAAAAATCGTAAACGAAAAACAACTATGAAGAAGGACTGATGAATTTTACCACACGTTTGTTTTAAAGTTCCTAATCCATTAAGAACACGGAGTTAGAACTCCGCAGCAGATGTGCTGGAGTCTGACGCCAGAGAACTAGAAAACACAGAGTAAAAAAAAACACAGACTCCGTTGTAAAATATGGAAAACACAGACTCTAAAACGTGCATATAAAGGAGTCGTTTGGAAATAACGGTGGTGTGCGCGTAAAATAACTGATACGGAAAACAAGGAGTGTGACGTTTGGTAAGCCTGGAAGATGTATTAAACCAGTTGCACCATGGCAACCAATCTCGTATCATAACAACATTTAACAACAAACGGTGCAAGATTTTTCTGGTTTTTTGCGTTATGGGACCTTCCTCATCGTTGGGAGAGATTATAATGCAGTATATCTACAAGAACATTATCAGATATGTCTACATGGAACATGATTTCACACATGCAACAAATTGTTCTTTTCAGCTAATATGCGGAATATAACGGCTTTGTTTTGCACATGGAGGCCAAAGTGAGATTATTTCTTAACATGTTCGCTTATTTTACTCTAAACTGGTGATATGTGAAAATCTAATTTGACTTAAATTCTAAAACTTCTGCTGATTGCCATAATTTTCTTTAAACCACGGTTGCTTTTGACGACATGTATAATTATGATGGTGGACCACGACTGTCGCGTTAAAAGAAAAGTGGTCATGTAACCGCTGTGCGTGAAAAGCAAAACGCTAAAATTAGAATTGAACCTACCCCACAGTCTTCCATTGACGTCAAGTTATTGTTCAAATGAAGATTGAGGGTAACGACTGTATAGAGATCAAGCACTCAGCTGCAAGTGAATAACATTTTTATTAACTGTGCTTTTAAATATCTATTTGTTCCCTTGTTTCTGTATGTAATTATTTCGCTTCCCAAATTAACACCCGGAGATTGAAAAATTTTTTCGGATCATTTTTCAGAAGAGGTAGGAAAATGCTTCGATGGTAGAACAATTTATATCAGATGTTATTAAGTTTTGAGTAAAAGCATGCAAACGAGAAAAACTATGAAGAAGAACTGATTAATTTTAACGAACGTTTGTTTTAAAGTTCGTAATCCATGAAGAACATGGAGGTGGATTTCTGGAGCAGATGTGCTGCAGTCTGACGTCAGAAAAATGGAAAACACGGTTCATAAAATAAGAAAAATACGGTGAAAACCCTCTTGAAACAAGCAACCAGTATACAATGCTTGGTGAATCTGGTAGAAATACAAAGCAGCTTCAGATACGACGTAATTTATATGGCTGTGAACAAAGTCAACATGAAAGCTACTCAGTAAACAACTGTACTCATTACGCGCGGTCAGCTTGTGATATATATATATATATATATATATATATATATATATATATATATATATATATATATATATATATATATATATATATATATATATATATATATATATATATATATATATATATATATATATTTTCATATGCTTTAATACGTTTGAAGCTGATCTGACTTTATTAAAAAACATACTAAAATTGAAACATAAAACTATTAAAAAACGTGAATTTTCGGCTGCTAGCTGCTAGCCTTCCTCAGAGCAATTATGGCGAGGGTTTTTAATAGTTTTATGTTTCAATTTTAGTATGTTTTTTAATAAAGTCAGATCAGCTTCAAACGTATTAAAGCATATGAAAATGTCTTCTACTGATCGCCTTAACAATATATATATATATATATATATATATATATATATATATATATATATATATATATATATATATATATATATATATATATATATATATAATATATATATATATATATATATATATATATATATATATATATATATATATATATATATATATATATATATATATATATATATATATATATATATATATATATATATATATATATATATATATATATATATATATATATATATATATTGTACACCCTTCTATCAAGTTCATTTTTATAAATGCAGAAGGAAGATAAAACTATACCTTTCTTGTACTGTTAATAATGCAGGAAGATGAGTTATTAGGAGATAAGGTGTTGGGAGATAATGCAATAAAAACACGACGAAGCGTACATGAAAAGACTGAATATCAATTTTTTGTCAGTCTACCATATATTAATTCAGCTTCACACTGGTGTAGACGCATGCCAGGGAGATAAAGCTGCGACACGTAAGAAAATTTCTTTTAATCCTATATCATTTATACTCTAAAAATCACAAATTGCAAAGATTACATATAGCACATTCCGATCATATTTTTACGATAATATATATGTCAGCATAAACAAAATCGTTCAAATCAATGTTAAAATCAATACTGACGCAAAACAAACGATATACTGCTCACGGAACCTTAAAACTAAATTAATATACCTGAAGGGTGGATCTTCTCGCGTTCAAACTTCTTTGAATCGCTATTTCTGTTCGCTAACTCTCCGTGTCAACTAATCTGCTTGAACGCAATAATACCGCTTACTGTTCGCAAAAGTTTCATATTACTGTGGATTACTAACTCGAATATTTTAACATAAATTAACATAACAGAACATAAATTTTCAATACATCATAAATCATAAGTGTCACTAAATGTCTGCCGTTCAAAACATACCCTCCGGGGGCGCCACTGGCAGATGTAACCTTATTTCGATTCCAGAAGGAGGCAGCATTTCTGAACGGACCTTTTTAATTCTCCACTCTTTGTCTTTAAAAGCACGTTCCTCACTACACCATCTTTTCCTGGAAGACCTTCAGTTACCCGTCCAAGATTCCATTTTCCTTGTGGGACATTGCTCTCAAGGATTAGTACGAGGTCGGCTTTCTTGATCTCACGGTTTCTTTTTTGCCATTTTGATCTACCGATTGCTATCATCTTTGGAACGTACTCGTCGATAAATCGTCTCCTGAGGTTGTTCGCGATAGTTTGTACATATTGAAGACACTTGTAATAGTTCTTTGTGTCTTCGTACGGACCATGGCCATGCGGAATGTCTGCGGATGCTCGTCCCAATAGTAGGTGGGGGGGGGGGGGTCAACGGACGTAGGTTATTCGGGTCATCAGACATATATGTTAGGGGGCGACTGTTCAGGATCGACTTTACTTCCGCGAAGACAGTAGCCATTTCATTCCACGATAGGATTTGTTCTCCTGTGCTTATACGTAGCATTCGTTCGGTAACTTTAATAAGACTTTCGTACATTCCTCCTTGATGAGGACTAAACGGGGTGATAAACTTCCAGTGGATCTGATGCAAGACAGCGAACTCAGTTAAACACCTTTTCCCTTCGATTAACAACTTTCGTAGCTCCGTCTCTGGTCCGACAAACGAGCCTCCATTATCAGAGATGATAGTTGCTGGTCAACTATGGTGAGATGCAAATCGTCTCTAGGCTTGCGAAAAGGCTTCGGTTGATGCTTTTTCCACTATTTCCAAGTTGACCGCTCTTGACGTCGCACACGTGAAGATAGCTCCCCATGTTTTACTAGATTTATTTCTACCATACTTCAAATGGAAGGGTCCAAACAGGTCCACACCGGTTACTGAAAACGGGGGTGAATGCACCTTGACTCGATAGGTTGGCAAATTTCCCATCAGTGTTGAATGTGGTGGTTGGCGTTCTTTCCTGCACGTTACACAACTGTTCGTCAAGTTCTTGGCAAGTCTTCTACCTCCAAGAATCCAGTACCTTGCTCTCGATTTTGATAATGTCCTTTCACGGCCAGCATGCATCACTCTCTCATGGGCACTTCGCATGATGAGGGTGGAAATGTAATGATGTTTTGGGAGGAGGACTGGACTAACTTGTTCATATGACAGCTCTGATTTATTCAAACGACTACCGACACGAATTAGACCGTTTTGAATAAAGGTAGATAGGTTTGGGTAATCTTGTAATTTAAATTTGCACTGGGCTTCTCGGATTCAGTACTCTTCAGCATCTTCACATTCTTCCGGCTTTAATTCTCCCTTCTTAATATTTGCAGGATCTTGCTTCGCTTTCTTCAGGCTGTTTACGAAACGCTGTCAATAGGCAGTGATTCTTAGTAGCTTTTCCCAGCTTCAGAAATATTCCGGATCTAATAATGGCTGTGGCTTCATGACTACTGCGATGGAACTAGGTAGTTTTCGCTTCTCTCATAATAACAATAATAATAATATGTGATCTTTACAGAGGAAGCTTCCATCACCGTTTGTGCTTTTCAGAAAGGCCTCCTTATAAAATTACATATACATCAATAAATTAAAAGTTAAAACCATATTAATTATTATTAAGCATTAATTGTTTATATAAATTTAAGAATGCTGACTGTCTAAAAACATTCTAAGCTCTCTCTTAAAAATGCTTTGAGGCATTGGTTTCTTCAAAATATTTGGAAGTGATAGCAAATCCTTTGTTGCTTGATAATAAGTTGTCCTCATTGCCCATTCGGTGGTAGGCTTAGGTAACCTCTGCAACTGACCATTTCTTGTATCATATCCATGGAAGTTACTTAACGTTGATCGGTAACATTGGAAGTGTTCAGGTATGTTTCCTTTCATTGCATTGTGGACAGAATTGCAACGATGACTGAAGCGCCTTTCAAACAAGGATATCCCTTTCAACGATTTTAATGCATCAGATGATGACTGCTTACTCCCTTGGATCTTCTTGACAAATCGATTCTGAAAAGCCTGCAATTGTTGCATCTCAGTTTTCACACTAGCCTGATCTCCCCAACCCATATCTGCGTAGTCTGAATGTGGCAAGACTAGTCCCTTAAAATACGCAACACGAGATTTATAGTCCAACATATGGGTGATTCGATTAAATAATGAGAGTCGATGGCCCAATTTTTGAAGCAGATCCTTGATATGTGGCTTCCAACTTTACCGCGAGATATTTAAACGACTTGACCCGATCTATCTGTCTACCATCTTGTGAATGTAACTTAAAATCTTCAAATTTTAGCAACTTAGTTTTACTACCTCCCAGAATAAGTTTCGTCTTTTTGACATTTAGTGTTAATCTATTATCAGAATACCAATCAGAAATCAAACTGAAATTATGCTCCAAGGTCTTTTGCAATTCTTGAGATGTCGATGCAGCAGAGATCAAGACAGCATCATCTGCATACAACATAACACGAGTATTCTCCACAGCATTTGGCAAACTATTAACATAAATGTTAAAATAGCGGACCCAATATACTGCCCTGCGGAACGCCAAGCACAACAGAACGAGAATCTTACATTTCTCCGTTTACCAACACACTTTGCTTTCTATCAATAAGGTAACAATGAAGCCATTTCAGTGCATTACGAGAGAGTGCTGCATTTTCTAGCTTCCACAGGAGCACTTTATGGTCTATCGAATCAAACGCTTCTGAAATGTCAACGAACAGTAAACCAGTAATTTTTCCTTTATCCATTGATTCAAGAACCCAATTATTTACTTGTGTAATAACTTGCGCAGTATTATGACCTCATGTAAACCCATACTGATGAGGATAAACATAATTCAACTGATCTAGATGAGCACACAGTTGCGTATAGACAACCTTCTCAAGGACTTTGCTCAACACCGGCAATACGGAAATTAGCCGATAATTTTCAACCAACAGTTTATCATCAGCCTTATACACCGGGGTAACACGTGCAGTTTTCCACAAATCAGGAACAATTCCATCCATAATTGATTTATTTCTCTGGGTCTTCGGCTCGCTTTTTGAACTCTTCGTCTGCTTCACTTGACCTTTCTGACTTTGGTTTTTAAAGGAAAGGAGGACCATTCATCCAACGACCGGTGCTCATTTCCTGTACACTTATTCCGCGACTGAAGTCGTCAGCCGGGTTATCTTCAGACCGGATGTATCGCCAGAGACTAGGACTCCAAGTTGCTTGGATTTCGGCTACACGAACTCCAACAAAGGGCTTAAATGAACTGGATTCGGAGCGTAGCCAGTTAAGAGCGATTGTAGAGTCGGACCACAATGTTATGCTTGAGGGCTTTGTCTTGAATTCTTCAAAGATGCGCAAGTTTGGATGCGACCAAGGCAGCCTTGGAATGGTGGTCTGACTAAGTGGCGCTACTCTCGCTTTGGCAGACACAAGACTGACGTGTGGACCTTGAAGAGTTTCCCAAACCAAATATGCGCCCGCGAACACGTGTAACTCGGACGGGCCAGATACATTTACTGGTTTCAGGCATTTGGAAACTCGGTATTCTTGAGGCTCTCTATTTCGTTAAATAGTTGCTTCCAAGTATTACTCATTTCGTCTGGAAGAGGGTCATCCCAGTCGAACTGTTTGGCCTTCCAAATGTTCTGTAAGGCAATTCTGGCTTTAATCGCTACTGCAGATGCTAGTCCTAGTGGCTCATACAACTTGGATATGTTCGAGAGCACTGATCTTTTCGTGAAACTCTCGACTTTAACTTCTCTCGATGCAAACCCGATCACATCTTCCTTGGGATTCCAAGTTACGCCGAGTGTCTTACTTTCTTCTTCGCCGTCTAAATTCACCATTGGTGCAGCCGGTGCATGACTGCCGAAACTTTCTGGTTCCTGCTGATAGCTTTCATTATTACTCTCGATTTCCGTCCAGGGGCGGATCCAGCGTGTGGACTGACTGATGCATCTAGCGCCTCGGAAATGCGATTTCCAGCGTTCTGAGCGCACTTTTTATTCAAATTTTGACTCCGAAATTTTGAAAAAAATGCTGAATTTTCTAAAAAAATGGGTTTGAAATTTCGTACTTAAATTTCGGAAAGCAATATAATCATGCACCATTTAACAAATGAAGTTAAATTACTTTTCATATACTAATAACAAAACTAAACTTGCAGCTTACAATACTGCTCAGAAATAACCTAAAGCCGGTTTTCCACTAGCGAATTTTTTCGCGCGAAGCGACTTTTCTCTTTTGTTTAAGCTCAATTAGTTGCGCATGGTTGCAGCTGAAAGCTCAAGAACAAAGAGAAAAAGTCGCTTCGCGCTAAAAAATTCGCTAGTGGAAAACCGGCTTAACACTGCGTTCGCGTTCCATTTGCGTTCCGAACGCACTCCATTTGTGTTCCGAACGCGCTCGATGCATTTGCGTTCCGTGCGCGTTCCATTTGCGTTCCGAACGCGCTCCATTTGCGTTACGAATGCGTTCCATTTACGTTCCGGACGCGCTCCAAAATGCGTTCCAAAGCGTTCCAGTGTATACCAGCTAAAAATGTTTCAAAGACATACATGCTACATTTGAAAGAGAGGTTTATCTGAGTCGTTTTATTGAAAATGTTCCATAATAATGAATCGATTACACACATTTAGCTGATAACAAGTGAATAAATAACGCACTTTGGTACTGACTTATAGCAAGTAAAAATCAGCAAAGCAGGAAAAACAGCACCATCGCTGAGTGGAACGTGATAGGCCTAAGTTATACAACACGCTGATTTTGTTACCTGTATCTCAATAAACTGGCTTCGACAAGAGCAGTAGAGAAAAAATGAGTTGGGTTCTAACAGCAGCAGGATGACTGGATCATCAAGTTAAATGTTCAAAGTTAAGATTTTTCCAACAGCAGCAGGATGACTGGATCATCAAGTTAAATGTTCAAAGTTAAGATTATTCCAACAGGAGCAGGATGACTGGATCATCAAGTTAAATGTTCAAAGTAAAGATTATTCCAACAGCAGCAGGATGACTGGACCATTCTAAAAAGCAAGCATAAAGTTCATTTTAAATTAACTATTCAGTCATTAATTAACATCTCATTCTCTCTAATTATTTGGCTGGCAAAACTACTTTGTTTACAATCACAATGGATAATATTGGGCCTCTGCCTCTATTTCAAGTGCAAGTGCCTATATTATACATGTATATCATAATATAACATATTATTATCCCATCATATATTATTATCCCAATAATTATAATGTAGATATATTGTAACCAGTGTGTACTTTTCAGTCAACTCATCATTAATAAACAGGTCAGTTTGTAAGTTATACTGTATTAAACTCAGGCCGCCTGAACAACATAACAGCACAGTCTAGAATGGTAAGTGAAATGAACTTCACTTTTGCTTTAATATTGTTATATTTTATCCCACTTGACAGGACACTCTTGTTTACATTATTTTGTCAACAACGGCTTGTAGTAGCATCCCTTTCAATTTTGACCTGGCTTACGTGGTTGGTAAGTGCCTAAGTGGTTAGGTTTGCAGGTTGCTGTGAATGCTGACGCCTGTCGGTTGCATGTTGCAGCTCACCCTAGGCCAGTATACATATAATCTAACCATACCTCAGTTTCCTCTTAACCATGAGTGATAATGAATATCCCTAAATACTCCTCAAATAATAACCAATGCTCTGTTTTATAAACTATAAATTCAACACATATTTTGACATTTTATATTTATATAGTTGATTTATAAAAACAAAATAATCAAAATGTGCTATTATCTATTTATTACTACCGTAAACAAAGTGTAAATACAATTATTGCATATATTCAATATATAATTTCATAACACTCACTTTAAGGCTTGTAGTTCTACTCCACGTTGCCATAGATACAAGCGATTCAGCATAAAGATCTCTTTCATGCTCTCCACTTCGAAATGGATCCCAAATTTTCGTCTGTGCAATGGCTGTAAATCTGCAATAACTTTCATTTCACAGTTTTTCTTCACTGCGTCGAATTCGACAGCTTTGTTATTTCGAAACTACGATACCAACAAAGGTCGTAGTTAATTTGCATACGTTCTGCCATGATCATTCGAGAAACGCTGTCGAAAGAATCGCTTGGCTGCGGGCGAAATGCATCAGTCACAAGCGCATTATTTTGATCGCGGGCTAATGCATCAGTCAGCATCCATTTCCCAACGTTACGTAGGCACGAGAACAATGGTTTTTATGACGTGTCGTTGGGGAAACTCGGCCAAAAAGACTCGGGACTGATGCACCACTGATGCACTTATTTCCCCAACGTGACGTAGTGATACACTCTTTCCCAACGTGACGTAAAATTATGCTTCCACTGAGCTGTAGTAGCGCAATGGAGCACTTCCAAGTTCCAACAAATTGCCGACATATTTGGCGAAATGCAATCGCGAGATTTGTACGCCGACAAGATATCGTATAAGTTTAGGAACTCGCTTTTTGGACGGCATTCGCGTCTGTTAACACGACTTTCGAGTTAATTCAAGAAATATGGTTTTACTACTTATTTCATTTTGAAATAATATAGAAGAACTGCGTTTTGTGTCATTTACAGTCAAAATGCTATTATTGTTATGCTTCAACATAAGTGTTATTTATTTATAATTAGCATACTAATTTTCTTCAAAATTCTAAGCTTAAAAAATTCTGACTGATGCATTCGCAGCAGTTGCATCAGTCTGGATCCGCCCCTGTTTCCGTCGAACACAGCCATTCTTTGACCTTAAAACTTCCTGTTTGCAAAACGTCGCCTACTTCTTGAATGTTCTTTGCTGGTTGGCTTGTGTATGGACAAGAATGAATGAGGTCATCCACATATCAGTCGCGTTTCAAGATTGTTGCTGCTCTTGGGAATTCCTTTTTGTTTTCTTCGTCCATTTTCAAATCACGAAACTCGCCATATCGGGTGACGGCTTGTCTCCAAACGTAACTCGTTGCAGGGCGTATGTCGTTGTTTCCTTCGAGGTGTCGAGATTTCTCCAAAGAAAACAATGGACATGGGTATCTTCCTTTGCTAAGAGGATCTGTAGGAACATCTTCGATATATCGCCGGTGAAAGCTACACGTTCCTCGAGAAAACGTAATAAAACGCCGAGCAAATTACCAATGAGTCCTGGACCTATATGTAATAGGGAGTTTAAGGATACGCCGTGAAATGGGCTAGCAGAATCAAAAACGACTCGAAGGGGTGTGCTTTTTTTTGTCAGGTCGATAGACCCCATGGTGTGGGAGGTAATACACTGGCTGTGTTGGTGACTTGAGATCTTCTTGCATGGTTGAGGGGAATGGCCCAGTCGTTTTCGACATACTGGTTTATGGCGTCGTTGTACATTCTCGCTTTCTCTGGGCGGTTCTTGCTCAAACTCCTTTCTAATGAGCAAAGTCGGGTTTCTGCTAGAGAACGATTGTCTGGTAATAGTATTTTGTCCTTTTTCCAGGGGAGGCCGATGACGTAGCTATCATTCAACCGCTTACAAGATTTCTCCATAAACTCCATCGCCCGCTTATTCTCGAGTGACATGAAAGATTTTGGACATGAAAAATCGACTGCTTGAACTCCGAGTGTCTCAAACTCGTAAAAATTTTCTATATCTATCCTTTTAACGACGTGAATGGAGCAAACTTCCGAGGTTCTTCGCTCCTCACTCGCTCCCATTACGTACCATCCTAGTTTGGTTCTTTTGGCCACTGGTTGGAATCGATGTCCCTGTCGGATCTCTTCTTCCGCGTAGAGGTGAGTATAGGGGACACCAAGGATGAGATCAACAGGACCTGAGGCATGGTGAAACTCGATATCTTCAAGATAGGAAAACGATTTGAGCCAATTTCTGTCTAATTTGGGTACACTCAGGACGGTTTTTTCGATCTCGTGTGCTTCTATTTTGGACTCTTGACTGCCATGTGTTTCAGAAATCCAGAAATTTACTCGTCTGCTGTGCAGTTGTCCCAGCCTTTCTCCACCGACTACTGCTAGATCAATTCGTTCCCTCTTTCCATTCAAGCCAAGTTCCTTCGCGAACTGCTTTCGTATTACTGTGGTTCCAGCACCGCTGTCGATTAAAATGTTCCCCTCGCGAACTCTTCCATTCGGTGCTATAAATCTTGCTCACACGACGGGCATCACGCTGTTCTTGTCCAAAACTGAGGCTATTCCAGGCGACGCAGGATTTAGTGAAGTAACATTTCCAACTGGGAGTGGGCTAGGTGGATTTGAGTGTAGAAGAGGATGATGGAAAAATGGGCATGACTCGCTCTTTTCACACTTTTTTCTCGAACGACAATAATTTTTTGAATGTCTACGATTCAAACATGAGAAACTCAATCTCGCTTCCTTTGCTAATTCCAATCGCTCTGGGACAGAAGCCTTTGCCATGGCTGGGCATTCAATTACGCAATGGTCTTCTTCGCACACGTAGCATTTCAATGGGACCTTTCGGGACTCGCGAGTTGTTGCATAAATACCGCTTCTCGATTGTTCCTTTCGTGAGGTTCTCGAGTCTCGTTGCATTTATAAACTCATCAGACCGTATTCTTTTGTTTTTTGTCAGTTTTTAATTTTCCCGTAATAACCTTCTTCATCCTAAAAGCAGGCGGTAGTATTTGAGTTTTCCGGGGGAAATGCGGGGTTGAAGATTATTACGAAAAATAATAACTGGCTACTGGGTTATTACGGAAAATAATAACTGGTTATTGGGTTATTACGGAAAATAATAACTGGCTGCTGGGTTATTACGGAAAATAATGACCTCAGAAAACTTTACGTTCAAAATCAGCTTATTAAAACAAAATTCGCTCAACGTATACTTCAACTCTTTCAAATCTTAATTGCCCACGTATTATGCAATCTTCAAATGAACAGAGTATCCAGTACATAGACTATATCGTTATGTAAAGCAAACAAAGCCATGCAGTGAGTTCTAACTTCAAAAAGTGATATCGAATCATTGAGCTGGGCCGGCGACATGTACTGTAAAGTCATCGGAAAAGAGCGAATACACTTTAAGCCATGCCCATAGTCGCTCTATTTGAACGCAAAGCTTCGAAGTCCTTACCGCCCATTCGTCTTTGTAAAGAGTTGCTAAAGGAACAGACGGTATAATAGTTCGTTTATCAATCTAAGTCAATCAAATCTGTCCTCAATTTGATATTAACATCGTCACCTAATATAACATCACTTTCTGCTATTTCTGAGATATCAGATAAAGTTCTTCATCACTGTCGTCCATGACCGGCCGCACACTATTAGGACAAGATTTACGCGATCTAACATTTCATGAACGCCTATTTTACATGAATTCATGATGCGTTGGCTTGACAATTGCAACAACAGAATTAATTTTCCTTTACAAATACAACAATACAGAGTGTCTCATAAAAGGCAAGCTATTGAAATTAAACCTATTCAATATATAGTTCCCCAGTTCATAAAAGATTTTTGCATAAACAATTAACGAATTGAAACGCACTGTAGAAAAAATATAGAGAAAACCTTCGAAAAACAAAAGAATATGGTCTCATGAGGCATATAAACAAGTTAAAGCCCTCGGGCATCGGTTTTTATTTAACTGTAAAGACCTCGGGCCTACGGCCCTCGGTCTTCACAGTTAAATGAAAATCTCTCCCTCGTGCTTTAACCTATATATATAGGTGTCCGAAATCTGGATCATACTCTGCTTTGACTTTCTTTCTTACGAATTCGCCGATGTGGGACATTGTTGGTACTTGACCTTTCTCTCCAATATTGGCAACAACGACTCTCAACCTCTCAATAATCTGGTTGGGCAAACGCATGACAATCCTTCTCAAATTTTCGTTGGCGTTAATATCGGCAGAATATCCCAGGGGTTTCATTGTAGCGATGCAGTTGATTAGGTCGATGGAACATTCACGTAATCCTCACCTGCCACTTCTTCCAAATTTCTCCCTTTCCTGAGGTTGTTGATCACCGCACGAGTGATCAGGCTTGACTATCCGAATTGCTCTTTGATGGTCTTCAAGGCCGTCGCGTACATTATCCTTTTGGAGCCTAATCCCGAGATGGCTCTTTTTTACGTCACTAGTTACGTGTATCTTTAGCTGGATCATTCTCATATCATCAGTAAGGTGCGCCTTGTCGCGTAAATGGGTCTTGAAACGATCAATGAAGTTTACATAATCCAACGGATTCCCAGAAAACTTGTTCAGCGTAATGGTAGGAACATCTCGTCTCGCTTGCAACTTCAGAAGCGCGTCTGCGATCGACGACTGTGTCCCTTCGCTTTGTGGTGTTGTTAATTTCGTCTCCTAAAATTCCGTCAACTTGTCAATCCAGGCGTCCAATGGGGTTGAAATATGTGTTGACTTTTCGTCAGCTGCGTTGATTGATGGACTTTGTTGGGCGTCGTCTTGGGATCCAGTTGCACTGCTGTCGGGTGGCTCAGGAGTTGACATATGCGATGACTGGCTTGCTTCCGGTGGCGTATGTGCTGGGGGACTCTCTGTTACCGTAGCCTTCGCCAGTTGCCTTTGACGCATTTCTCATATACTCATCAACTCTTTCTTCTACGCCGTATACATCGTTTGTCAAGACGTTCTCCCATTTATCCAGGGCATCGTTATCTGCGTCTGGCGAGTCGTATAACTGACTATGTAATTCGAGCGTAGTATCAAAATCTTGCACAATTGTTCTATTTCCTTTTGAAACCCTCGTAAATTGTTCTTATCCTCCTTTTCAACTCCCCCGTTTAACCGTTTTATACAACGAGTAACCTTTCCTCGAAGATTCTTACGCTTGTTTTTTATTGTTGATTCGTTAGAGCTGTCTTTTGTCGACGCTTCGCTCATTCTTTCCTGCTTGGTGCTTGCCAAAACATCAACTAATCGATTGTCTGTTGCTTCGTCTGCCTGCTAAACCGGCGCTTAAACCTTTTGAACCTTCAGAACTTGTGTAGACGCATGCCAGGAAGATAAAGCTGCAACACGTAAGAAGATTTCTTTTAATTTTATATCAGTTATATTCTAAAAATCACAAATTGCAAAGATTACATATAGCACATTCCAATCATATTTTTACAACAATATATATGTTAGCATAAACAAAATCGTTCAAATCAATGTTAAAATCAATACTGACGCAAAACAAACGATATACTGCTCACGGAACCTTAAAACTAAATTAATATACCTGAAAGGTGGATCTTCTCGCGTTCAAACTTCTTTGAATCGCCATTTCTGTTCGCTAACTCTCCGTGTCAACTAATCTACTTAAACGCAATAATACCGCTTACTGTTCGCAAAAGTTTCATATTACTGTGGATTACTAATAGGTCCCTGCAATAGGTCCCTTGTCACCAGCAAATATTGTCAAAGAGGAAAAATTTAGGGTAGCAAGCAAATTCCAAATCAGATGCCAGTTTTGCAGTGCAATAAATAAAGTTAACACATCACAAACACACAAATCAGGCAGTCATGGGCCATTTGCATATGATAACAACACTCGAGCTGTATTGGGTACATTAGATGCGGCAATCGGAGAGACACACCTGAACACAATTCTCACGACACTAAATATTCCACCAATGAGCCGTAGCACCTTTAAAAGAAGAGAAAGGGAAGTTGGATTAGCGGTTGAGCACGTTGCAAAAAAAGCTGCACAGACACTGTAATGAAAGAAAGGAAAATTGCAGTTGAAAATGGAGCAGTGCCAGATGATAAAGAATTAGTAGGAATACAATGCAGCTATGATATGGGATGGCAAAAAAGAGGACGGGGGTTTAATTCTCTTACCGGTCATGGAGCAATAATGGGGTTAACGACTTGAAAGGTCATGGGTTACTCTTCAAGAAATAGAAGATGTAGATTTTGCAACAGTCCTAGAGGAAAAGAAAATGGAATTCATTCAAAAAACATGATTGTCGTAAAAACCATAGGGGCTCATCAAAAATTATGGAGACAGATGTCGCATGCCAACTTTTTAAAGAAGCACCAGAGAGTAATGTAAAATTTTCAAGCTACAGTATGTTGGGGATGATGACAGCACCACATTAGCAGAGCTGGTCAAGGGAACACCATATGAATTGCAAAAGTATGCTTGGAGTTCGATTTTGGGGTAACGGGTAAAGCACTTCTGTGGTTAAAATCTTTTTTATCGGACAGGAAGCAACGAGTTCATATCAAGAAGGAGTTTTCTAAGGACTATAATGTCAATCATTGAGTGCCTCAGGAAAGTTGCCTTGGACCTGTATTATTTCTGCTGTATATATCCCAGTTATTTGACGTTGTCAGCAGACATCTACCTTCCGCCCATGGCTATGCCGACGACACTCAGCTTTACATGTCTTTCCACCCTGAATCTTCTATAGCTCAGAATCAAGCAATGTTGGCATTAGAAGAATGTATTATTGACATGCGTTCCTGGTTGCTTACTCATAAACTGATGTTTAAAGATTCTAAAACGGAGTTTTTAATTATTGGTACACGACAACAACTTTCAAAAATTCAAATCGACTCTGTTAAAGTCGGGGGCGTTGATATCAAACCTGTGGAAAAGGTCCGAAATTTAGGCTCATGGTTTGACAATCACATGTCCATGAATATTCATGTTGGGAAAGTCTGCAGTAAAGCATTCAGAGGATTATACAACATACGTCAAATAAGAAAGTTCCTATCGATGGATTCGACAAAAACCCTCATACATGCTTATGTGACGTCTCATCTAGATTATTGTAACTCCCTTTTAGCTGGAATCCCTCAGTACCAACTTCAAAGACTCCAGAAAGTCTTGAATGCTGCTGCCAGGCTTATATACCAAAGTCCAAGACATTCCCATATAACACCAATTTTAATCAGTCTTCACTGGTTGCCTGTCAAATTTCGAGTCGATTTTAAAATTGCTCTATTGGTCTACAAAGCTCTAAATGGCAGCGCTCCCAGTTATATATCGGCGTTACTGTCACCAAAATTGGCTAGCAAATATGATTTAAGATCACATGACCAAGACCTCCTTCAAGTTCCTGCCACTAAACTAAAGACCGTGGGAGACAGAGCTTTTACATCTGCTGCTCCTCGGATATGGAACACTCTACCATTAGAAATTCGACAAAGTGAAAACATTAGTATTTTTAAAAAACAATTAAAGACATTCCTTTTTAAAAACGCTTTTAATATCTAGTAGAACTATAATTTTAAATTTTAGTTTAAATCTTAGTTTACAGTTATTGTACAGCTCTTTGAATATACATATAATTAAGCGCTATATTTAAATGAATATATTATTATTATTATTATTCTGACATTGTTCACATTAAAAGATCACTAACCACACGTCTGTATACTGTTAACCAACGTACAAATTTCCCCAAATGTTCCACCCTTTCCCAAAAAGTTATCAACTACCTTGTGAAATGCTTCTCCTACTGTGTGCACCAGAACATAGGTAATAAGCCTGAAATGTCAAAGTCATTGAAGTGTATCATACCACATGCCTTTGGTGATCACATAAATTGTAACCTATCATGGTGCCGTTCAGGGGCCGCGGAGGAGGGGGGCCCGGGGGCCTTGCCCCCCCCCCCCCCAATAATTTTCCTGTGATTGATTGAATGGCGGTTAATTATAACCAGTGCTACTTGACGTTTTTCCAATAAGTAGCGTTACAGCTCAGGTCAAGAGCACCTCATTAACATTTTGGAGGGATTGTAGAATACCCATTCATTTTTTCTAAAGAACGAGATATCGCTGTAATGACGTAATAGCTACACAGTGATGGGTAGCTAGTAGACGGGTATTCTACAATTTAGCCAACATTTTAGCTGTGATTTTGGGAAAACGCACTCTGAAATCCAGCAAAAGGAGGCAAACGGATTCACGTCGAAAAAACATACAATCATATATTTTTCCAATATTTACTAATAAAGAACGAAAAAAAAAACCCAACAATAAACATGAACACGTCGCAACCGCAAGATAGTTTAAGAAAAACACTTTATTTAATAAAAAATTAACAAAAACACTTTATTTGTATAAAAAATTAACAAAAACGGAAAAAAAAATTGAAAAAGAACAAAGCAAGAATGGGGGCTCGATTGTTGCCCCAGCCCCATCCCCGCCCCTGGGAAGCTAAGCATTCGGCCCCCTCAATCCAAAAATTGCTGCGCGGTCCCTGCGTTAGAAAGACTCAGACAAAAGATTCAATGACATTCTTAAAATTCAAATATTCAAAAGATGAGAATGTTCGAAACGTTATGATTTTGTCCGGATATATTCTTTCAACACTACTGTATAATTACAATTAACGCCATATTGAAAAATTACAATTCCCCCACCCCCATCCCCCGCGAAATAATGAGACGACGAAGCAAAATAGCGAAAGAAGTAAGAGGGTAGAAATATTGCGAGTCTTTTCGTCACGAGCTTGGTGCAGTGACACTTCCATAATTTATATGGCACAAACGTGTCCCAGACTTCCATATGTGGCACAAACCTGTCCCATTGAAAGATTCCGTTCATATGGTGCATCAAAATTTAGTCTATTTTGGAGTTAGCTATTGGCACATGTCGTTGTGTAGGTCCTGTCCTGGTATAGCGAAACGTTATGTAAAAAATAAGTATGAAAGCATACATGCATCTGCGAATGTGGTCAGTTTCAATTATCAATGATCTGAAACATTGAAGAAGAGGTAAAATGCGTCGTAATTTAAATGTAGTTTCACACAAACACATTGCAAGTTCTAAATATATATTTAAATATTTAGCTATTTGTTGTGAAAAAACGCCAATTTTTACCACATTGTTTGCTGGGAGTTAAGTTTAAAACTAATGGCAGACCATGCAGTTCTACCCATTAGCGAAATGTTATTTTGTAATATGTCGCTTTGTCAGCGCTTTTTGATTTGATGTTCACTATTCAAAACAGTTACCATGTTGGAAATTTGCCAGACAAGATCGGGTTTGTCCGTAAATCTGTCGGACGAGCGAAAGTTCTGATTGGCCACAAGCAAACAGCACGGTTAACAGTTACAGTCCGCAGACGATAGCAAGATATCTGCATCCGCAGCTATAACAAAAAGGATTCTGCGGCGCTCACCTCTTTAATGACATTGTCGTCGATATATTCTCCTACGGACACTTGAGAGTATTTTAGTGATAAGAACATTGTTATGCTAATGCATGCGCCTAATTATCTGAAGCAATGCTTAAAAGACTGGCCAAGTCCTGTCATTTCCCAGTGTCTTAGCTCAGGCTGATGTCACAGTATAGGGTATAAACAGTAGGGCCACTCAGCAGTGCAACATGTCCCCCTATTTTTATGCACGTATCTGGCCAGAATAATGGCGGAACGGCCAGTTCAGCGTTCCTATTGGCCAGAAAAGGCAATTGACTGGCCAGAACCTGCACAATGAACATGCGTAATGAGACATGCGTGGAGACACAAACTTCAAAGGTTCCGACCCGAGTAGCCTTTCTGTTTATTTCTATTCTGTGCTGATGTTAAAAATTGGTGAATATTAAGCAGCCTAAGATATTTCAGTGATTGTTTTTCCATAGCAAACTCCAAGATGAATGATCAAGCAAACGACTCGTGGAAAGGTAAAGGCAATTTCTCCATGAAGAATGGTGGTTCTCCTTTTAACGATGCAGAAATCCTCGCCGTGCAGTTATCGCACAGCATGTTGGGTGCTGTCGGCCTCATTGAGAATGTTGTTGTTATTTTGGCTGTGCTAAGAAAGCGAATCGCAATACTTAGTGTCCGATCAAATAGGTTTGTTCTAAGTCTAGCTATTGCCGACGCAGTAGCATGCATTGCAACAATTGCCGCAGTTGTATGCATTACCACCGGCAGAGAAGTACAACATATTCTGCAACGTCATTCAATTTGCTTCATTAGTCAGTGTAGGAAATCTGTTGCTTTTGACATTTAACAGATTTCTCTCAGTGCACGCTTCATTGAGATATGCTGTCAAGATGACTACAGGACGAGCAAAGACTTTACAAGTAGCACCATGGGTTATTGCAGGGTTTCTTTCGGTTTTGAGTCCATTGTCGAAACAGGCGGGTTTTTCATTCATGTTATACGTAAGGAATGGGTATTACACTCTAAATATTCTAATAATCATCGCCTTCAATGTGTACCTGTTCAAGAAGCAAGAGACAAACGCAAAAACAGTACGGTCAATGCAGCTGGGCCTATGGGTAATTTACTCAAGCGTGATTTTCATTTGCTGTTTCCATTACTTATTTTGAAATTGATATTCTACGGATCCTGTATTCCACTAAAGATCATGTTTCACATCTATTCATCCGAAGAATCTCGTCAATCAGCATCATTTATTCGTAAAGTGGTCTGGTGTCATTTTGCTGTTTTGCTGAACGCCGCCGCAAATCCTCTTGTTTATGCCGTAAAGCTCCCAATTTTTCAACGATGGATCGAGAAACGCAAGAAAGGACGTTCGAGAGATGTTCGTAAGGACCGCTACCACGCTGCTGCTGCTGGTGGTGGTGGTGGTGGTGGTGGTGCTGCTGCTGCTGCTGCAGTGATCATGCAATGACGCTTCAGATCTAACGGAGGGCATGCCACCATTGAGAAGAATTTGAGATTAAATAAGAACACGATACTTTTACAAAATTGACTTGTATTATAGCATACAAGATGTGCATTTAGAAAATGTCTTGTATTATAGGATAAAACAGGCAGTTGACAAGTGTCGTGAAGTGGTAACTAGCATGTGAAAACTAGTGTGACATCTAATGTGTGAAAACTCGGGTGTTAAAACTAGTGTTGCAACTAGCGAGTGAAAACGAGCGTGGTGTGACTAGCGCGTGAAAAGCAGTCTGAAAACTATCATGTGAGACTAGTGTGTCATCTGATGTGTGAAAACTAGGGTGTGAAACTAGTGTGGTAACTAATGAAAACTGGAGAGAAAACAAGTGTGATATCTCATGTGAAAACTAGTGTAAAGTCAAGTGTGATAAATAGTGTAAAAACGAACAAGTGTGATAACTAGTGTGAAAATTAGTGGAAAAACAAGAGTGAAAACTAGCGTAAAAAAACAAGTGTAAATACAAGGATGATAACTAATGTGAAAACAAGCTTAAAAACAAATGTGATAACTAGCGTCAAACAAGTGTAAAAAAGAGTGAAACGAGTGTGAAAACAAGTGTGATAAGTATGGGTCATGGTCAATAGTGTGATATGGGATTTAACATCGCGAGTGCTGCTTATCAACCACGAATTAAGGCCCCGAGTGGCTGTTAAGAAACACAAGCGATGTTGATTCTCTTTAAAAGTGTAATTTTATTAAAAATGCAATTTTATTAAAAATGTAATTTTATTAGCCTCGCCACAAATGCCTGGCTAAAATTGCAGCAAAAATATGTGAGTAAATAAGGGAAGGCAGGAAAAATAACACGAACAGGCCAGATGGGTGTCCCTAACATAGGTTTTCAAAAAAAGTATTCAAAACTCTCGGTTTTTTCTCCCACTTCGGAAAGGATTTGATATAAACCACAACATACACACTTTTAGTAAAATTTTCTTTACTTACAACTACCCAAAAATAAAACAGCCATATGTTGGTGGTATTATGACAAAGCATCTTGTTTAATATATGTAATATAAAAGCCTTTAATTTAAATTAAATTCTAAAAATGCTATCATACTAGGACTCTGAGCAGAGTGCCTGGCAAGTCACTCAGACATTGATTTTTGGTTATCTTAGACTACGTTTACACTACTCCGGAGCGAAATAATGCCGGTAAAATTTACTTGCGTTTACGCTATACGCCGTTACAGTTTTGTAACTTGTTTACAAACACTCATATAAACCAAAAATATTTTTAACAAAGCAAAGAAATTTAAACGAAAAGCATTCCAGTTTGTTGTTTTGAGACCTGAGACGTTTCATTTACAAGCGGCACCAAAAATTAACGGCGTTTGTGTTTACACAACGCCGCGTAGCGCTCCGTTTTCGTTCGACCACGTTTAGAAAGCGTGGTCGTGTCGCTACGGCAAAATTGACGTTTTCAAACAAATCCGCTCCGGTGCTGTGTAAACGGAACGCCGTTTTGTTACTTTTTTCCGCCGTTTTCAGGCCGATCAGGAGCAGTGTAAACGTAGTCTTAGTGATTACATGAGATGTGCTAGCAATGTCTTAAAATGCCTTGGAAGGTACCCTAATAATAACTGATTAAAAAAGAAGTTCGTTGGGCAGAACAGAAATAAGTGAATATACCCCACCCCCAATGAACGCTCTAGTTACAGCCTTGTGTCCATTTTCGTTTTGGCAGCCGGAGTGAACGCCTTAGCAGGCGTCTTGTTTCATGTCAAAACCACTGATGTTTGGGCCACCTATGCTGCAACATTTTTAAGACGAAATTACAGGGTTCCAAGTAAAGCGTATCAGATCATATTATGGGTGTCACGTGAGCAACATTAACGCTGGTGTACCCAGTTCATTTCTTCGATTGTGTATGCCATAAACTAATGCAATTGAAACATTATAATTTTAATTAACATCAAAATCATTTAGCATTTAAATTTTTGATTTTTTTATATTTGATACAACTTTTAACAGCTTGAACTACCGGCCCAACCTTCGTTAAGTTTTCAAAATAATAACTCAGGAAATCCCCCCTTCCCCTCCCCCCTGCGTAATGTAGATTTAGTCAGGTAAGATCTTCCTCAAATAGGGGGGGGGGGATAGAAAGGTTTGTTATTAACATACTTTTACACCATCTTTTAAATCCGTTGGCAAACCCTCGACAATATTTAAGAGGAAACTTTACAACAAATCCCAGTGAATGAGATGTTAGCACTGAATGAAATGTCAGGAATATGTGAGAACTTTAGTAGCATTAAGTAACTGTGACACGCAGTTAAAAAACAAAAACGATGTTTCTTTGACCTTCGTCACTGCAGATTCTGAGGCACCATCCATGACCATGTGATATAGGTCAGCGCTAGCATGAAGCTACAATAACCGGTAAAAAAATCATTAAAACATTCTTAAACTATCCTATTATATGATACAGACTTTTCCATGCATCTGTACAGCGTTGACAGTTAGAGCGTATTACCAAACTTCAGGAAATTGATATATTACGGTAGTATTAAAGTTCTGATTAGCAGAAGCTTTTATGCAAATTTTAGCTGTGGCAACCAAAAAAGATCGAGTATTTAAGTTAACGCATGCGCATGCGTGTATACAACAGCCGCAAAGAGCATTAAGGCGCAGATGTTTTTGATCCAGAAGCATTTAGACGATACAGTCGGTATGTGTTTATTGGTTATTTAAAATAAAAAAACGTTTATGTTCTGTATTTCTGTATTTCTGCATCTCTATAATGACAACTATGTTGTCAAGTTTATTTATCTATTATAAGTAATTATAAGTAATTAGTATTATTATAAAGATGAGTACGCCTAAGTCTGGATACGTTATCGCTTTAGGACATCCTGTATATTTGTACTGTCATGTGGGGCCTGCCAAAACCTGTATACTGATAGTAATTTAATGTCATTTGCTGATCTCATATCATTGAAATGAGTGACACATTTCATAATGAAATATGTAAATATCTTTGTTACCTTTGTGTTTTCAGCGACATCATCAGAGAAAGCTTCGTCAAATTCATTCAACTTTAACTTACACGAATTTTCGTTACTTGCCATATAGACGAACCAATCATCCTAGAAACAGAAAATTAAAGCCATGCAGAGAGTGCAAAAATGGTTATCGAACTTTGAAGTGCTCTATCGCGTTCATTATTCAATAATATGAGATTCTTCCACAGTCGGAAAGACCAAGATTTTAGAGGTTTCGATTGTCACCTTTTTGTGAAATTTAAAGGAAAATTGAGCAAATATGAATCAAATGAAAATAACCGGTCGAGATCACATATTTTCACTTCCAAACAAAGAAAATTCCATTAATCATTTGACTTTCGGGAGAAACTATAGCGTTGCTAATAATTTGTATGCTAAAATTTGTAAATTTTAATTCTAAACTGGGAATAAATTTCAACAGATTTTCACTAAATTCCCGTGACGGTAAAAATGCGACTTCGACCTAAAACATTTCTCAAATTTGCTTAATATTTCTTCAAATTTTGCAGTAACGTTGACATTCAAAAGCTAAAAATGCCTGGTCTTTCTAATTCTGAAAGAAAAGTTTTGCATGAAAAAGTATTAATAATGATAAGTTTGTTCGTGTCATTTACACCAGCATCTCATGCAGAGGTGGAAAAGTTTTAAATTGTCAGTATTTGAGTTTCAATAGTATTTAATTAGCACATATTTACAAGAGCAACAGCTTTCTTTAGCATGGTGTAAACAACAGCTTGCATGGTGTAAAAGTCATTTTTAAGTTCTATTAATGATTAAAGCTGTTCTGTGGTCAAGGCTTGATGATGCGCGGTAACATAAGAAATACACACACGCAAGTTTTGTGGGAGAAGGGGGTTTCGGGGTGAAACACTCCTGGTCTTGGTTACAAAATATGGTCAAAAACGTCATGCCAAAGACTCATGTTACATTATACTAGATTGTTCATTAGATTGTTATATATCAAAGGAGATAGCTATGCAACTGTACACACAGTTCCTTCCGTTAAGCGCACACGCGACAGAACGTTAAATATGCGCACACGCGCATACCAAGGAGATAGCTATACTCTCAATACCTATCAGACCAACTTTATACACAGTTGGACAGTTCTTCAGATTCAACTGATCTATCATTACAATAAATAAGCGTGAGTCTATGGGCTTGAACGTGACAATCAGGAGCGTTTGATCCCCAAACCCAACCTTGTATAATTCTTTGAAATATTACTTTGTAACATATGCATACATTCAAGTTATAGCCAGTGACGCGTTAATCGCGTACGTCCTTTCCGACTCTGTAGATGAAGCCAAGGTCGTCTATAAACCATGAAGTCCTGTAGAAGTGATGTGCGACCCAACAGAGTAGATAGAGAGCATAGCTAGAGTGATTTGTGCTAAAGTTATGAGCCAGTGTTGATAGTTCGTACGTTACCCTTCGGTGCTTGAACATCTATTGCGTGTAGTTGTCGTCTTTCAAGCCAGATATACACCATGGTTTGTGAAACTCATTTAGGATATGTGCATGGGGTGGGTGAGCGGGAAAAACGATTTTTGTTGAAACTTTTAGCCGCGTACCGGCTTGAGCGAGCCCAAATACAATATAATGAAATTCAGTGCGAATTTCGCTTTGTATTCAGTTAAGCTTGGCTTGCGATTGGTTGTTGTTTCGCGCTTGACAAAGTCACAGTTTTCATTGGCTAGAAGAGAATTATTCGTTATTCACGTGCACTAGTCATGTCATTTGCATACGCTAAATCATGCATTTTGGAACGAGTCTGGCGTAGGCTATATCTGACATGATGACAACCTAATTGTGCCGCATGCAGGATGCATGTTCGGTTTTGCCAAAACCAAGACATTATAAACCGTAATCTAATCAGAACGTTTCCTCATTAACTTCATTTTATTAATAGCTTATAGCTTAATAAAATTGGCTCATGACCGTTTATGCTAAATGCTTTGACAAGCAAGATTTGAAGGAGTTTTGGTATCAATGAAACATAGGTAGATGAATAAACAATTAAGATTTCTTGACATCACGCACGATGACAATAAATATTAAAGGTTTATTCAGGCAAAGTAAAAATTGTAAGTTTGTGCAAATAAACGGTTTACCTCCAATGGCGGCTTCGTCATTTTCTTGTTCTGTGGCTTGAATAACAATTTTTTCCTTGCCAGAATCTGAGTTCCAGCGACTCCACGAATATGCAAACGCCGAAGCAGTCAAAGACATTTGTTCATAAATATTCTTCTCAAGCGTCGAATCCTACAGAAGAAAAAACAACAATCAAAACAACATTTCAAATTCTGCAATCCTACAGTTTATCGGACACCGCGTATTACGGCTGACGGTGTTCATGTGGATTGTGGGCTTACTGATTGACGTTTTGGTAGGAAATGTAAAAAAGCGACACAGGTTTTAGTGCAAAGTTTCTGAGAAGCTTTGCAGTATTGTGATGAGTGGCGAAAATTTACATCAGTGAGTGAGTGAGTGAGTGAGTGAGTGAGTGAGTGAGTGAGTGAGTGAGTGAGTGAGTGAGTGAGTGAGTGAGTGAGTGAGTGAGTGAGTGAGTGAGTGAGTGAGTGAGTGAGTGAGTGAGTGAGTGAGTGAGTGAGTGAGTGAGTGAGTGAGTGAGTGAGTGAGTGAGTGAGTGAGTGAGTGAGTGAGTGAGTGAGTGAGTGAGTGAGTGAGTGAGTGAGTGAGTGAGTGAGTGAGTGAGTGAGTGAGTGAGTGAGTGAGTGAGCGAGCGAGCGAGCGAGCGAGCGAGCGAGCGAGCGAGCGAGCGAGCGAGCGAGCGAGGGAGTGAGCGAGCGAGCGAGGGAGTGAGCGAGTGAGCGAGTGAGCGAGGGAGCGAGGGAGCGAGCGAGCGAGCGAGCGAGCCAGCGAGCCAGCGAGCCAGCGAGCTAGCCAGCCAGCCAGCCAGCGAGCCAGCCAGCGAGCCAGCCAGCGAGCCAGCCAGCGAGCCAGCGAGCCAGCGAGCCAGCCAGCGAGCCAGCGAGCCAGCCAGCGAGCCAGCGAGCCAGCCAGCCAGCCAGCCAGCCAGCCAGCCAGCCAGCCAGCCAGCCAGCCAGCCAGCCAGCCAGCCCGCCCGCCCGCCAGCCAGCCAGCCAGCCAGCCAGCCAGCCAGCCAGCCAGCCAGCCAGCCCGCCCGCCAGCCAGCCAGCCAGCCAGCCAGCCAGCCAGTCAGTCATAGTGTAAACTCCGGGGGGTTGTGCAAATTTCGAACCAGTTTCGAACACGTTGCTTAAATGTCATTCTTACAAGGTTTTAATCAAAATTACTTGAATTTACCAGAGTTTAGTTATACACTAGTGTCTGCTGCTGCTCGTACCGATGGGAAAGATAGTTAAATAAGCATTATGACATCTAATGAGACTAATAGTCGTATTGCACATGTACATAAACAGTGTTGCCAAACACCCCCGGAATCTCAAGTATTCGACTAAGCACGTGTATAATGCGTAGCGCTTATAGTCTTTACATGTAGGTCTCTAGGAGTGGGTCGCAAACATGAGTGTATTTCTATGACAATAAGAACACTATTTTAACTGGCATTGAAAGAATTTCAGTCTAGACTATTAGTTTTTCGTTTACAATGCGTAAAAAGGGATTTTACCTTGGAAAGCATCAAATTAATCCGAGTTTAATATGAACTGATGAGTTATGTTCATAGTATAAACATATATAGCAGTATTATAGCATATATAGCATAATATAAACATATATAGCATATATAGCATAGTATAAACATATATAGCTCGTATTTCAACTTATTCTAGCTTTGATGCTAATGCAGATACTCTTATTGAAAAACTTGGGTGGAAAAAACTAAATTCCCAACGTCAAATGCATAAGGCTATTATGGTGTATAAATCACTTAATGGTCTTGCTCCTCAATACCTTAGAGATAAATTTGTTCATCGTAATAATATTTCTAATTACTCTCTTCGCGACGCAGAGAATAAACTCGCGATTCCTCTGTCTCGTACAAATTATATGAAAAACAGTTTCAGTTATTCAGGAGCTGTACTTTGGAACAGCTTACCTGCTGAAATGCGGCAGGCCGACGACCTTAGTACTTTTCGGCTTGACTGCAAGAATACCCTAACTGGAAGTAGCCATTGTAAGTCGC
Source organism: Muricea muricata (assembly GCA_963855995.1). Lineage (NCBI taxonomy): Eukaryota > Metazoa > Cnidaria > Anthozoa > Malacalcyonacea > Plexauridae > Muricea > Muricea muricata. The sequence continues at coordinate 2,818,716 of OY979716.1, forward strand.
TTTCACACGGCACTCATGAAAAGCAGATTTGTTTAATTTCAATGTATTGTCTTTATAGTTGACCTGCATCTAAGGACATATAGACTCATTATTGCCTCATTAATATATTATCGAGACATAGTATAAGCAAAATCACCAATTCTTACTGGTTGGCGCTATTAAATTTGCATGCTTTAGGCAAAATACTTCGTTGCCATTGGTTTTCAACAATGGCTCTGAATAAATTGAATGTAGATCAGTACATGGCTGTTTTCTGTGTGTATCGTGTAAAATAATGTTTTAAAATTATACTTTACAAATCGATTGATCTAGTGAAAGTTTGTTGTTGTACTCATATGCGCAATATTTTTCGTAGTGCGGGCAAATTTAAAATACGAAGAGAAGAAGAATTCTCTACGTACAATACATGATTGTTAAGTATTATAATCAGTATGAAGTGAGACTGAATACCCTCGCCGGTTCCTAGGCCTAGGCCTTATGTATAGTCATTCAGTTCGTATTTTGCAAACTTCGGTTACTAACATGGCATGAAGGAATTAACACATGTCACAAATCTAATGCCTATATTTTCCTCTTCAACCGTGTCGTAGCGAAACGTAGCGTATTTCATTGTTTTGTGAACACTCGGGCAGAACAAATGATATGAACACAATGAAATATATACGCGGCCTTAAAGCAGTCCTTATTTTTCACGAATAGGGAAAGCACAAGAACTGAAGCTGATTTGATATTCTAAAACAAAGGACAAAATAAAAAAATGCAGTGAAGTATGCGTTATCAGCATCGACATAATCACGACCACAAGCATAAGACTACGAGCATAAACTACGAGAGAACAAAAGGAATTTCAAAAGAATATTCTTTCTGCTTTCTCCTCGCAATTTGAATGTCATTCGATGCATGAAAAATTCTACGTCTACTGACAGGCCTTATTATTGCGCCAGTATTAACACGCGAAGTGATCATGGAGAACGAAATTGTTGATTTAAATGTTTTATTTCTTAATTTAAATACTACATTTCAAGTTTTATTTACAATCTACATACCTACCATTAACGCCGCGTTTGTTCCCAAAGAGCACCGTTCCTTCTGTACATGTCGTACAGTAGGTTTCTTTCTACGGCTTGAAAAGGCCTACGCAAGCGTGGCATTTTTTCACAGATTTTGCAGGATTGATGTTGGTATGTCATCAGTGGAATTGACAATTTAGGTTTGTTTTAAAACTAGGATTTTTTTCATGTATCGAGTGCAATTCAACAACAGATGAACTATAACTTTCATTTTAATTATATGATTATAAAACCCTGGTCCTAATTACGGTAGCAACATAATTATGCACAAGCACAAGTTCAAACAAAAGACAAAGCAAACAAATGCAGTGAAGTGTGCGACGTAATAGTCTACAGGGTGTCCCAAAAAACCCCCAAAACTATTGAAAATGATCTACATATATGGTAAACAAAAGCAAATTCAAAGGAAAAGTCTTTCTGCTTCTATTCGTAAACCTCCGAGGAAAAGTTATTTTTAATGTAATTTATCGCTTGGTCAGTTTGGTTGAAAACCAAGTAATTATTTACTGGCTTATGCGCTGCGTCATTTTCGCTCATAGCACACATGGTGGCGGCACAGTATAGGGTATAAGCAGTAGGGCCACTCAGCAGTGCAACATGTCCCCCTATTTTTATGCACGTATCTGGCCAGAATAATGGCGGAACGGCCAGTTCAGCGTTCCTATTGGCCAGAAAAGGCAATTGACTGGCCAGAACCTGCATAATGAACATGCGTAATGAGACATGCGTGGAGACACAAACTTCAAAGGTTCCGACTCGAGTGGCCTTTCTGTTTGTTTCTATTCTGTGGTGGCGGGCTACAAACAGTTTCGATAATAAATAGAGTGGCTTTTGCCCAAGTAGGCTGTTACTTGGTTAAGAAATATTGGACTGTGTCAAAAAAACTTATAATAACACTACGCCACTACATTTTATGCTTTTGCTTGTTGCTTAAACTTGAACCAATCAGATCTTGGATTTTGACGAAAGACATTGCATAAATGAATATAAGTCTGCATATGTCCTTAGATGCAGGTCAACTAAGACAATTATCTGCAGCAAACGTTTGGTAAAAATCAACTTAGCGAACGTTAATCTCAATTAACATTTAACGTTCAACCAACGTTGATACAACTTCTGGGGCTTTTAAGTAAGAAAGACAACGTGCCGGTGGGAACGTTGTATTAACGTTAGGTCACGACTTAAAGTAAATACGACGTTCAGCCAACGTTAGGATAACGTTGGGTGCTAGCTGTGAACGAGCGAAAACATGATTGATATAAAACGCAGGCAACTTTAATATCTTATGAAAAACAATAGACTTGCTACAAGTCGAATCTTAAAGGTCGGTCGCTCAAGCTCGCGCGTTGCGTTAATATAATTCGTGTGTATTTTATTACAGGGCCTTTAAGAGTCTACTTGTAGCAAGTCTGGAAAAACAACCGCACCGAATGTTTCGGAACAATTAAAATTCCTAGTGGACAATTGATTTCAGCACTGCACGTCAGAAAAAAATGAGCCAGATATTTGGTGCATGTACTACGTGGTTGTATCGTAACGAAGGCCGCCAATTTCACGCCTTGCTTCCTACGGGCACTGGCACGAAAAATCATTTTCTATCTACACTGGCACACTATCTGCGCACTAACTGATGTTGTAAAATATCGGTTCTCGTTTTCTATCATCTATACCTGAATGAAAAATAGAACTCGAACGTTTCGCGCGAGAGCATCATTTTGTGCATTCCCACAGAACCAGCAAATTATGTTCTTTGTAATTAACTACACCACGCAATGTATTGCAGAATATGTTCTCCATCGGTGTACGTAAATCAAATCCACGAAATTAACAGTAATCAACCTAGCCTATGCAATGTACTTAACAGTATATAGAGGATATTACACGGTTGCGAGAAGATATGGATTTTATGTTCGAGTGGCAAGAACAAATAATCTTGACACGAGAACATAAAATCCATATCTTTGAGCTACCGTGTAATTATAGTGACACAATAATACACAATAACGAAAAAAATGTTTTAACGGTGAAAAACAGTTTTCTGACCAAAACGGCAGACGCCAAAACCAGCCTACAAAACACAACATGCTTCACAACATGTAAGTGTAATATATGTATAAGTATGTAAGATATTAGTCAATTATGTAAATAAGTACTCTAGGATTTAGGGCTTTACTGCATGCAATTATGGACACTTCTGGCTAGACTGCCTAGACATTGAGGTTGTAAGCATCGTTATTAAAATCTTTTACAGTAAGAAAAACTAATAAATACATTAAAAGTTTAAAACGTTTACTGGCATCGACTTGTTTCGTCTTTTTGTCCTACTCTACAAACCCTGAATTGGCGGCCATTCTGAAAACAACAACAACAATCACATTGAATTTCGCTGTTGACGTGGTTCCAAATTGGACTCACGTAAAGACAATAGCAGCCCAATCTCTATGCGTATCAAACATTCAACAAATTTTCTTTAATTTCAAAGCTTTCTATTTTAGGCATATACTTTGCGCCAGCCTATCTCAGCATGGCCTCAGCATGGTAAGGAATTTAAGAAAATTGAAAGATGCTTTCTTTGAATAATTTTCGAAATTGATATGGTCAAAAACACAACTATTAAAATTCCCCGTGGATAATTGACATGCAGATCAAGTGACTAGGCCAATATATAACAAAGGCAGTAACATGCATTCTGCTAAAGAAGCTGTGATCTTTCCTCGTGAAATATCCTGTGTACAATCAACGCTCTATAGAAGTGCACCACGATCAGATCATTCTTTCTATAATCATTTGTAGAGACTACAAGGTAAGCTTGGCTTGTTTTATTCTTCTCATTTCAGTGTGGTGTACTGAATCAATATAATGACAAGTTCATGAAATATAGAGACATTCTAGGTCTATCAACAGTCAAATTATATTAATACGATTACTATAGCTTCAGTACTCTGATATTTGCTGGCACTTTTCAATTTTTATGTTGATCATAATTATCTAGATCTGAAGCATGCTTGAATTGTAAAGGTTCTAACAGACGTACAAAATTATATCATCAAGTTTTTAGAATGGTGAAGAAACACAATGTGCATTTAATCATCGAGAATAATTCTGGAGTGACAATGTCTCATCCATCTAGCTGGTTTGACAGCGGAAGAGTTGCTGATGGCTTCGAATGGCCAAGCAGTGTCCCAGATGGAGCGAAACTGGATGTGTTATGTTATGAAAGAGATTGGGCACTTGCCGGCTGCAGTGGTACGGTTACCTATACAATGAACCACACCCAAGTCACTTTCGGGTTCAGCAATCCTAGTGTAGGAACGAACAAACTGGGAGTTGGCACTTCTGGCAGAAAGGTGTGGGATGACATGAAAAATCACCACTACAGCCCATTTAATGTTTCATTTTCTATTGGCGATATAGCCGTGACCTGTCACTGTCGTTGCAGTGGGGGAACAACAAATTTGGCAACAGTCAATATTATGAGGAGCTAGACTATATACATAAACACTATAGGTTATCCATACCTCGATTCATAGGACAGGACGAATATATCGCGTTTCTTCACTGTATAATTTCATTATGTGATAAGGTAATTAAAGTCTAAATTCACTTGAACAGTCATTGGAAAAGAAGAAAGGTTTAGATGTAAACATAAACAGGAATTTGCTACATGCGCCTGTTTTTATTAAGATGCTTCGAAATCTTGGTTTGGGAAGTCCCTTGGGACGTAAAGCAAAATTTAAGAATGTCAAATTAAGGCGTGTGTTTTGTACTGGCTACCAAGAATATTTTTAAAGTGCAGCTAACCTCAAAATTTTTTTTGATGAATTTGGAAAGATTGTGATTTTAGAAGATTTTTGGCGCAAAAATTACCGAGTTTAAATCAATTTTGCAGTCATAAGACCTCGTTGAATATCGAAATTTAATTTAAAATTGCCGCCATTTTGGTTCACGTCCGCGCAACCGTTTTAGCAGTCTGGTAGCTAATGTGTGACGTAAATTCCGGACATCAACAAAGCTTTCTTGTAGCATTTACATATAGCGCAGTTGTAGTTGACCGTATTACAAGAGAAATTATGCCTGAAAGGTGCGTCGTATACGGCTGTAGTAACACAAGAGGAATATCCCTTCATGTTATTCCTTTTTACGGCGACGAGAGAACAGAGGCGAGGAAAAAGTGGGTAGATTTTGTTTCCCGAACACGCGCAAAGTGGAACCCAACGAGCCAATCAGTGATATGCTCGAAGCATTTCAAGATTGAAGACTTTTCGCATTGTTGTGCGAGTTCACAAGTGGAAGGAAATCTGGCAAATCGATGGTTGAGAAGAGATGAAATAGGAATTTCTGTTTTCCCGACAATTTATCCGACATCAATCCAGCAGCATCAGCCTTCGGCCCGAGATGTGAGAATGGTATGTATAGTTGGACGCCCTTGACTATTTATACATAATTGACGCTAGGGTTTAAAGCATTCATGAGCCATGTCATTAATAAACATTCTGACTTGGAGGATCCTGTTTTTAATAAATGTGCCCATGCAGAATTTGGTCCTAAGAAATGGCTCCTACCAGATATATTTGTCCCCATCATTTTTTGTAAGAAGTCTTAGCTTGCCAGTGCTTAATATTTTCAGTCATGTATGCATATTATTTATAATAAAAACAGGTGAGTTATATAGCTACCATCGTGAACATCTCTTTATTTACATATCTCTATGTCTGTTGAATTATTTCAGGATCTGTGGTGCACAAGAGACGTTGCAATGCATTGACAAAGGCTACCTTGAAGTCAATTAAGAAAGCATCCCCACTTGCCCAGACAAGTTCCTTGGAGGGCTTCACTCAGTATTAAATCACTTTGCTCCAAAAATGCGGGCACTCTTACAGAGGAATGTATTGCAGGTCCTGACATTATTTCAATTTTGTAATATTTTTGCACTTAACACAGCCTCTTGAATAAGACATGACTATGTAGCATAAAAGTGAAAGACAGTGTAACTAATGATATTAAGGTACATGTAAAATGCCTCGAATGGTTGGATTGAATAAATGGGCTCCCTAAATTGGGTGACAGGTAAATCAAAAGAGATTAACCATACAGTACATTATGTGATTGATTGCAAATTTATAATTATATTTTTCAGGCATATTATAGCTGTTGTAAATAGTGATAATATAAAACAGAAAGTGTATTGACATTTAGAAATTTTGTGAATTTTATATGAAACTATTCATGTTAAATTAATTTTAATTGGGTCATTCCAGAAAATATCCATACCCTCCCACGGAGGAAATTAACAATACCCCATCCCCCTCTCTAGACATCTTATAGAAATTTAAGACATTTTTCAGACAATTCCTCTGCCTAGACATGGGGAGGAGTATGGATCTTTTTTTGGAATGACCCATTTTAGATATTTCTATGCCTAGTACTTTATAGCAGACCAAGCTGAAATATTCTCTTGGTATTTATCCTGCTATGTGGCATCCAACCAAGTCCTTATCGCTATATAGTCAATTAAAATTCACTTGATCCACATCTTACCAGGAATTTTAACACAACATTGCATGGGCAGACCTGGTTCATAATTAGATTGGCAATTTTCACAGGAGGGGGAGCAATCTTTTAACTTGAAAAATACTGGGTGCTAAAGCTGTTAAAATTTGATGAAAATAGTGGCATTCAAAATTTAAGTCTGGTATTTCTGACTGAGAAAGAATTGAAGGAAGTGCATTAGTTTGATTATTTTTTATAAGCCCTGTACAAGTGTTAGAGACAGTAAAACAACTAAAAGTAAAACATTACTAGAACATTGTGAAATTCAATGTTAATTCACGTGCAATAAATGTCAGCAGTTTTGATAAATTTAGGGATTAGATTATTTGTAAAATGTGGCATATCACTGGTAACAATTTTCCCCTACAGACTAGTTTTTTAACCCTGCTAGCCTGGTGACTTAGCAATTGAGAACATTTTCAGATGGGGGTTTAACTCCTGACAAGATTAAAATCCTGGGCGATGCCTGGGGTTCGGTAAATTCAATTGGCTGGCGCATTAGCAACGATGTATCAATGGCAAAAATGTGCTTATGCAAGAAGTATACAAACTTCCCATTCCTGGTTGAAGGTGATATGGCTGTTTTTTTGGTTTGGACAGGTATTGGAATACTCACTATAGCAACATATTTTTGCACATTTTCATTTGCAATTGTATTAAACATGTGAGGTTATTAATATCTTATATTAAATAATTTAAATGTTACAAAAATCATGCAGCAAAGTTTAGAATACAAGTCAGCTTTCATCATCATCCATTTCAAACCCTTCATATTCTTCGTCTTTGCCTACTGGGAATTTCTTCCTAATTGCCGTATATGCAGTGGGATTCTTTTGGCACCGAAAACACCATAAACCATGCCAGAAAATTCGCGATATGAAATACTTCGCAGATATCTATAAATAAGACATGGCGTTGTAAGCCTGTGATATATTTTTTTATAAAATGACAAAAGCTAGGTAATTTGTTATTACCAGTACGACTTCAGAGGAATATATCCATTTAGTAGCTCAAATTTTAGCAAGTTACATACCTTTCTTCTGATTCCACCTGTTTGTACCTTCTATTCTCTTTCGTTTTATATTTCCACGCAGCTTGCTTCAGGCTCCATTTCTGAAGGCAGACCACGTTAAATCCTGGGTGTTCAGTCACACATGTCAGCTTGGTACCAGATGGAAAATCTCTTAACACCTCCTCCATCTCAATAGCATCGATACAGCCTTGAAGTTCGCGGCAACAATAGCAATACGATGTATTAAAAATCAATTCCCTAACACAATTTCCACATTTGCACCTAAAAGTTTATATACAAATATTTTATACAATTTGTAGCCAGAGCTATTGTAGCATTTTCACGATTTTACTGCTGTATATATAACCACAAATATATTTTTATATATGCGTACCATTCACTAATTTCTACACTCCCATCAAGTCGGCTATTCATTCTTGTTTCTTGTTCTTTTATCTCCATCATATTATTTTCGTACTTGGCCGTCCACTCAGCATCGGCGACAGGATCATCAGCACACATGGCGCTTTCTCCTTGGACTAATGAGTGATGAGTCTGCTTCGCTCTGTGAAGAGTGTAGACTCATCTTCGGACGAAAGTTCAACTTCTCTTTCGTAATCCGAATATTCTCTTACATCTTCACTACCCGAATGGTAAGATGACTCGGATTCGGATGAGTTGGAAGACATTTGTCAAATAAAAACGATTATTCCTAGCCCTAGATGTGTCCACACTTCGACATTCTATAGTGTTTACTGCATTGTTAATTAGATACAAGTCCGGAATTTACGTCACAGACCTTACTCTTCCCAAACTCCCATGGCTCGGCCGTGAACCAGATACAGACAAGGTTTCCCCATAGTTTACGGGCAGAGAATTTATCAAATTTGAAAAATTTTTGCGCCAAAAATCTTCTAAAATCACAATCTTTCGGATTTCATCAAAAAAAATTTTGGGGTTAGGTGCACTTTAAATTTATTGATCGTTATCCCCTGTTGCTTTGCTGCCGTTGGCAAGTTGTTCCATAGTAAAGCCCCCGAGTAACTGATACTTTTTTTAATAAAGTTAGTTTTAGGCTTAGGGATATGAAAGTCAACAGCGTTACTGCGCAAATTATGAAATTCATTATTACTTATTTCAAACATATCTTTCATAGGCTTACTTAAATTATTTTGTTTTATATTATACACAAACGCTGCCTTTTTAAATTTCATTCGTTTTTCCAGTGGTTGCCAACCAAGGTCTGATAAAATTTCACGTGATCTAATCTCATACGTTTTGCCTGAAATGACCCTTGCAGCCCTGTTCTGTAATTTTTGCAAATTTCCAATCAAATAATTGCTGCATGTATCCCAGACAAGGCTACAATAATCAAAATAGGGCATTATTAGGGCATTGTAGACATGCATTAAAGTATATTTTGGTACGTAAGATTTCATTCTTCTTATCATACCGATTCCTTTTGAAACCTTGGCAATTGTAGTGTCCACATGATTTCTCCAAAGAAGCTCATCATCAACCACAATCCCCAAGGTTTTTTTCACTTACTCTATTAACTTCTGTATCGCCTAATGTAATTTTAGGATCTATTTGGATATCTTTTAAACGCTGTCTAGAGCCTATCAACATGTATTCTGGGTTTTTTTTATATTTAAAGTTAATTTGTCGGCAAGCAACCACCGATGAACTTTTTCCATGTCCTCATTTAATCGACTTTGAACAACTTCAACAGATACACCGCTAGTACGTTAAATTTGTGTCATCGGCAAACAGACTTGCGTTCGAGAAAGATAGGCAATTAGGAAGGTCACTTACATAAATAAGAAAGAGCAATGGACCTAAGTTAGAACCTTGGGGAACTCCACAAGTAACAACAGCTGGAGAGGGCACTGTTTGAGCAATTTTACACATTTGAGTGCGATTTGTAAGATAGGATCGAAACCATTCTAATGACAGTCCATTGCATCCGTAAAGAGTTAATTTTTTTAACAATATTTCATGGTCTACGCAATCAAAAGCTTTCTTTAAGTCAAGAAATATTACCCCATTTAAATATCCCTGATCCATGTTTATCAGCCATTTATTAGTTACATCCAGCATTGCTGTTTCCGTACAAATTTTTTTCTAAAACCAAGTTGCTGGGAACTAAGTATTGCATTATTCTCCAAATATTCGTACAATTGCATTGACACAAGTTTCTCAAAAATTTTGGCAACGGCTGAAAGAATAGAGATAGGTCTATAGTTGCTACATTCTGTTTTACTTCCGCTTTTATATAATGGAGAAATTACTGCAGTTTTTAAATCTTTTGGAAAAATACCTGTGTTGATCGACTGGTTAAAAATATGACTTAGAATAGACCTTTTGCATAACAGCATCTGGCCTCAAAGCATGACGGTAGGAGGCTGTATGTTGCTTCCATAGATATAGGAGACCTAGATTGCTGACGTATACCTAGCGCGCGTGACCCCCAATAGAAGAATCCAAGATGGCGTCGCAACCGCGCAAAAACATGAGGAATTGTATTACGAAAAACAGCAATCTCGTTCCCCGGGCCTGCGATCCCTTGGGAAGGAAACGGAGGCTCTGGGACAATCCGTGATCGACGTACAAAAAACTGTATGTCGCCTGTACTGCGCATGCGATTCAATAAGCCGCAATAGCCTTTTTCTAAACCTTTTTGGAACAGTACTTTTAATATTTTGTTTGTAATGTCAGTGGAAAATATTAGTTTATTTAATTCTGTGTTGGACGAAGCGTTAGAGCGACTGGGTAAGAAGAATCTCAAATTAAAGGACTGTCAATACGAAGCGGTAAAGGCTGTTGTTGTCGACCGGAAAGACACCATTTGTAATGTGCCTACTGGTTATGGAAAGCGACTTATATACCAGCTTCTTTCCTTCGTCTTATTGAACTATTTATTTCCAACGCATGCGCAGTACGGGCGACATATACAGTTTTTTGTATGTCGATCACGGATTATCCCAGAGCCTCCGTTTCCTTCCCAAGGGATCGCAGGCTCGGGGAACGAGATTGGAAAAACAGGTTTTTGAGCGTCTTTGATGGTTTAACTGCTGCGAATCACGTTTAACTGGACTTTTTGAAAATAGATCACTATTGCGGAGGTTTTGAACGCAAAATGAAAAGAGTGGGCTAGATTCTTACAAAATTATCGTTCGATAAAGATTTCAAGGAGTGGACGTTTTGACCAGTTTCGTCAGCTTGCGTGGATTCTTGGACTTCTAACACTTCGAATCACGATCGATCGCATATATTTAGAAAACGATGTTTATCATATATCAAATATCGTTTGTTAAAGACTTCTGGAGTAGACAACTGGTTGTTTAGTATGTTCTTGTAGACGTTGTAGTAAATCTAGCTTTTTTGCAAATTATTACTTCTAGTGATTTTGATTTTGAGTGTTGGATTTTTGCTTAGTACTAAATGTGAAATTGAATACCTGCATAAAATTTGTCCTTTAGTACAGGTACACTACAAGTTTTGCAAGAGGCATCATGATTGACTTTAAGTTAGGATAAACTAATATAAATGGACATGCAGCAGTTCTGCTTTGGGCTTGCAAAGATGTCATATTTATTGTTAATGGCTTGCAAAGATGTTATATTTATTATGTTTATCAAATGAAAATTGATACCTATAGGCAGAAGTCAATATTACAAGTTATATTGCTTAATTATGTCTGTAGCAATCCTAAAGAATATCTGATTTTATAATAAACTGTCTTGCAAAAACTGTGTTCACATTCCCACACATTTACAAGCATTTATAAATGTCTTGTTATCAAACATGGGTTTCCTTTATACTTATTTAAATCATTTGTTGTTACATTTGTGCTACTTTGTCAGCAGATTCTACGCAAACAATCATTTCTCATAAATTTATAAAAACCATAATCAACAAACAAACAAATTAAATTCTACCTTCTAGCTGGGGTGGATGTGCAGTCATAATAGCTGCTGATACTGAGGAAATTAACCCATGATATTTTTCATAAAATTCGGCAAACCCTTTCCGGTTCACAACTAAAACATCGATAATAAACATCGTTTCCTAAATATACGCGATCGATCGTGATTCGAAGTGTTAAAAGTCCAATAATCCACGCAAACTAACAGAACCGGTCAAAACGTCCACTCCTCGGAATCTTCAGCGAACGATAATTTTGGAAGTATCTAGCCCACTCGTCTCATTTCAGGTTCAAAACCTCCGCAATAGTGATTTATATTCAAAAACGTCCAGTTGAACGTGATTCGCAGCAGTTAAACGATCAAAAAAGCCCAAAAATCTGTTTTTCGTAATACTATTCCTAACTTTTTTGCCCGCTTGCGACGCCATCTTGGATTCTTCTATTGGGGGTCACGCGCGCTAGGTAATACGTCAGCAATCTAGGTCTCCTATATCTATGATTACATGGTTGTTTTAAAATACTATTGCGACGGGGTAAAATCACATCGCTCAAAGGGTGACTGTGCATGTGCCTTTAACAAAGCAATAGCTTGAAGTAAGGAAATAAAGTGATCGATATTCAGAACGTTTCTACTGTACCCGATTGTGATGGCTTTGACAAGATTTTCATAGCATTGTTAATTATTATACTCAATGCTCATATACTCGCTGGTCATAGATGTTTCATTTCAAGCTGTCGATTGTGAACAAACTAAGGTATCACCAGAACAAAGTGAGAGCCTAAGAGGAGCTAAAAAAGTTGTACAGTAAATTATTTTATAGTTTTACATGTTCTCCCCGCCTAAATATAACTATAATTAACACCTACACAGTCATGTAAAATGATTTTTCGTCTTTGTAAGTTCAATGGGTAACCAAGCCAATAAATCAACACAGGTCGAAGTGTATTGTGAAAAATTTTTTCGACTTTTCGACTGCCATAGAATTGTTGCTGTATTCCTATATACTTGCTTGTCATAGATTATATTGACACGAATTGGTATAAAACGAAGCTACTTTAATATATTATGAAAAACAGCATATAGCTATATATTATCGTGTATTTTCCTCGATCGCATTAAGATCTTAAAAGAGCGTAAAAACGTGATAGATATAAAACGCAGGCAACTTTAAGTAATACATATAATATATAATAAACATGGAAGTGTTTATTACCGGTGTATAAAAGACCGAATGTTGTTGCGACTGCCATAGAATTGTTACTTTATTCCTCTACCTGTATTATTTGCCTGTCATATATCATTACAGAGCTATACTGCCTGCATAAAATGCTTCGCGTAGGATAGTTTCGATTCTGTTTCGATACATTGACATATATTTTTAAAAAATATTTCAAATATTTAAATGAATATTATATTTTTCATGCTATTATGGGAAATTTAGGTACAATTTCGGATTCTAGTTCACGATGCAATCACGTGGAACATACACAAAATGCGGCCGCACGAAACTTTCCAGATTCATTTTTCACTCAGGTATAGATGATAGAAAACGAGGCCCGATGTTATACAACTATTGTTAGTGGACAAGTTGTGCATGTGCCAGTGTAGATAGCAAATAATTAAGATTATACAGTAAATATATAATTGGCAGCCTTCTTTACGTTGCAATCACCTGGAACATACATGAAAGGCTGTCCGTCGAAACCTTGCAGTTTGCTTTATTTCCAAATCAGGTGTAGTTGCAAATTAAATTTAACAAAATCTGTAATGTAATTTTTAGAAAATGAAGCCAGAATATTATACGACATTAGTTAGAGGCGTGCGTGTAGCAGATTGAAGTAATTAGATAACTTTATTTTCTTGTGCACGTGACCACTGTAGTAGTTGCATTGTGCCACTTCAATTTCAATTGATATTGTGTATTGGTATCATAGATGTTTCATTTCAAGCTGTCGGCCGTGAGCAAACTAAGGTATCACCCGAACAAAGTGAAAGGAGCTAAAAAAGTTGTACAGTTAATTATTTTACAGTTTTACATGTTCTCCCCGCCTAAAATGCAGACTTAAATTTCATTGCTATTACAGTAAAATCCTGTCAGTCCTGTGTTTTAATGTTCACGCCTATGGGCAAATATCACAGGAGACTTCGTAGACATTTAGGCAACTGACAACAAAGCTAAACATATTTTGTGCGGAGGTCATGTGGAGATAAATAGATAATAATTTTGTAAAGATATTTCGTTATCTTGATGCAGTTGTAGATTTGCATGGTAAAAATAGATATAATCGTTTTGTTTTGTTTGCAATCAATCAGCATAGTTCTTGTCCATACCACTATAAATCAGATAAATATAACTATAATTAACACCTACACAATATTAATTATGTAAAATGATTTTCTGAATTATTTGTTACACCTGGCAGCCAATGGGCTAACTATGGTCTTTATTACTGTCTTAATTATTGCCTTTGTAAGTCCAATGGCTAACCGAGTCAATAAATCAAAAGGGAATATGCTATTACATTGCGTCCGTTAGTTTTGATTTTATTTTGATATATTGACAAGAATTGATATAAAACGTAGCTACTTTAATATCTTATGAAAAACAAGTGACAAATTCAAATTGATGTTTCTGAACAATTAAAATTCCTAGTGGACAATGATCTGCATGAGCACTGCACCTCAGAAACAATTAGTCGGATATATTTGGTGCGCCAAGCCTTTGGGCTATTATCGTCTTTACAATTCCAATGGAAGTCAATACGGTCAACAGCGATATTTAATGTGAAAAGTTCTTGCGACTGCCACAGAATTGTTACTTACTATACCTGTATTACTTGCTTGTCATAGATCATTACATAGCTATACTGCCTAGATACTTTGCGTAGGATAGTTTTGATTCGGTTTCGATATAGCTATTGACATAAATTTTGTAAAAAAATATTTCAAACATTGACATGAATATGATCTTTTTCATGCTATTAAGGGAAATTTAGGTGTTTTAGGTTATCTACAAAGAAAACAATAGGTTTTCTGTTTTTGTTTATGATACAATCACGTACGTGGAGCATGCACAAAATTATAACACACGAAACTTTCTAGGTCCATTTTTCACTCAGGTATATAGGTTATAGAAAACGACCCCGATATTATACAACCACTGTTAGTGGACAAGTTGTGCATGTGTTAGTGTAGATAGCAAATAATTAAGATTGTACAGTAAATATATGATTGGCGGCCTTCCTTACGATGCAATCACCTGGAACATACATAAAGGCTGTCGTTTTAAACCTTGAAGTTTGTAGCAGAGTGCAGTAATTGGATAACTTTATATTTTCTTGTGCACGTGACCACTGTAGTATTTGCATTTTACCACTTCAATTTCAAAATTGTCGTCCACGGAGTAATAATAATGTATACTGCTTTGATCAACGTACACTCAACAATGAAATAACCAATCATTCGGCCAACCATATCGATGCCCTAATATACATCAATTCAGTATACAGCAATTCAATATAATATATAATTATGATGAACTTAAATCTTAAGAACACAATGTCTACTTACATTTGAGTTGTGAAAAAAACTTTTGTAGAGAAAAATATACTGATGTGCAAACTGTTGACGTTTTGTGAGAAGACTTTGATTGTTTGTACTTTGTGCGCTTGCTTGTCGCTAGCATATAAGGTAAGAGTTGCCTTATATGTCTTAATACAATTATCTCCAGCAAACGTTAGGTAAAAATCAACTTAGCGAACGTTAATCTCAATTAACATTTAACCTTCAACCAACGTTGATACAACTTCTGGGGCTTTTAAGTAAGAAAGACAACGTGGTGGGAACGTTGTATTAACGTTAGGTCACGACTTAGCTGTGAACGAGCGAAAACATGATTGATATAAAACGCAGGCAACTTTAATATCTTATGAAAAACAATAGACTTGCTACAAGTCGAATCTTAAAGGTCGGTCGCTCAAGCTCGCGCGCTGCGTTAATATAATTCGTGTGTATTTTATTACAGGGCCTTTAAAAGTCTACTTGTAGCAAGTCTGGAAAAACAACCGCGCCGAATGTTTCGGAACAATTAAAATTCCTAGTGGACAATTGATTTCAGCACTGCACGTCAGAAAAAAATGAGCCAGATATTTGGTGCATGTACTACGTGATTGTATCGTAACGAAGGCCGCCAATTTCACGCCTTGCTTCCTACGGGCACTGGCACGAAAAATCATTTTCTGTCTACACTGGCACACTATCTGCGCACTAACTGATGTTGTAAAATACCGGTTCTCGTTTTCCATCATCTATACCTGAATGAAAAATAGAACTCGAACGTTTCGCGCGAGAGCATCATTTTGTGCATTCCACAGAACCAGCAAATTATGTTCTTTGTAATTAACTACACCACGCAATGTATTGCAGAATATGTTCTCCATTGGTGTTAAATCAAATCCACGAAATTAACAGTAATCAACCTAGCCTATGCAATGTACTTAACAATAGAGGATATCACACGGTTGCGAGAAGATATGGTTCGAGTGGCAAGAACAAATAATCTTGAAACGAGAACATAAAATCCATATCTTTGAGCTACCGTGTAATTATAGTGACACAATAATACACAATGACGAAAAAAAATAATGTTTTAACGGTGAAAAACCGTTTTCTGACCAAAACGGCAGACGCCAAAACCAGCCTACAAAACACAACATGCTTCACAACATGTAAGTGTAATATATGTATAAGTATGTAAGATATTAGTCAATTATGTAAATAATACTCTAGGATTTAGGGCTTTACTGCATGCAATTATGGACACTTCTAGCTAGACATTGAGGTTGTAAGCATCGTTATTAAAATCTTTTACAGTAAGAAAAACTAATAAATACATTAAAAGTTTAAAACGTTTACTGGCATCGACTTGTTTCGTCTTTTTGTCCAACTCTACAAACCCTGAATTGGCGGCCATTCTGAAAACAACAACAACAATCACATTGAATTTCGCTGTTGACGTGGTTCCAAATTGGACTCACGTAAAGACAATAGCAGCCCAATCTCTATGCGTATCAAACATTCAACAAATTTTCTTTAATTTCAAAGCTTTCTATTTTAGGCATATACATTGCGCCAGCCTATCTCAGCATGGCCTCAGCATGGTAAGGAATTTAAGAAAATTGAAAGATGCTTTCTTTGAATAATTTTCGAAATTGATATGGTCAAAAACACAACTATTAAAATTCCCCGTGGATAATTGACATGCAGATCAAGTGACTAGGCCAATATATAACAAAGGCAGTAACATGCATTCTGCTAAAGAAGCTGTGATCTTTCCTCGTGAAATATCCTGTGTACAATCAACGCTCTATAGAAGTGCACCACGATCAGATCATTCTTTCTATAATCATTTGTAGAGACTACAAGGTAAGCTTGGCTTGTTTTATTCTTCTCATTTCAGTGTGGTGTACTGAATCAATATAATGACAAGTTCATGAAATATAGAGACATTCTAGGTCTATCAACAGTCAAATTATATTAATACGATTACTATAGCTTCAGTACTCTGATATTTGCTGGCACTTTTCAATTTTTATGTTGATCATAATTATCTAGATCTGAAGCATGCTTGAATTGTAAAGGTTCTAACAGACGTACAAAATTATATCATCAAGTTTTTAGAATGGTGAAGAAACACAATGTGCATTTAATCATCGAGAATAATTCTGGAGTGACAATGTCTCATCCATCTAGCTGGTTTGACAGCGGAAGACTTGCTGATGGTTACGAATGGCCAAGCAGTGTCCCAGATGGAGCGAAACTGGATGTGTTATGTTATGAAAGAGATTGGGCACTTGCCGGCTGCAGTGGTACGGTTACCTATACAATGAACCACACCCAAGTCACTTTCGGGTTCAGCAATCCTAGTGTAGGAAAGAACAAACTGGGAGTTGGCACTTCTGGCAGAAAGGTGTGGGATGACATGAAAAATCACCACTACAGCCCATTTAATGTTTCATTTTCTATTGGCGATATAGCCGTGACCTGTCACTGTCGTTGCAGTGGGGGAACAACAAATTTGGCAACAGTCAATATTATGAGGAGCTAGACTATATACATAAACACTATAGGTTATCCATACCTCGATTCATAGGACAGGACGAATATATCGCGTTTCTTCACTGTATAATTTCATTATGTAATAAGGTAATTAAAGTCTAAATTCACTTGAACAGTCATTGGAAAAGAAGAAAGGTTTTGATGTAAACATAAACAGGAATTTGCTACATGCGCCTGTTTTTATTAAGATGCTTCGAAATCTTGGTTTGGGAAGTCCCTTGGGACGTAAAGCAAAATTTAAGAATGTCAAATTAAGGCGTGTGTTTTGTACTGGCTACCAGGAATATTTTTAAATTTATTGATCGTTATCCCCTGTTGCTTTGCTGCCGTTGGCAAGTTGTTCCATAGTAAAGCCCCCGAGTAACTGATACTTTTTTCAATAAAGTTAGTTTTAGGCTTAGGGATATGAAAGTCAACAGCGTTACTGCACAAATTATGAAATTCATTATTACTTATTTCAAACATATCTTTCATAGGCTTACTTAAACTATTGTGTTTTATATTATACACAAACGCTGCCTTTTTAAATTTCATTCGTTTTTCCAGTGGTTGCCAACCAAGGTCTGATAAAATTTCACGTGATCTAATCTCATACGTTTTGCCTGAAATGACCCTTGCAGCCCTGTTCTGTAATTTTTGCAAATTTTCAATCAAATAATTGCTGCATGTATCCCAGACAAGGCTACAATAATCAAAATAGGGCATTATTAGGGCATTGTAGACATGCATTAAAGTATATTTTGGTACGTAAGATTTCATTCTTCTTATCATACCGATTCCTTTTGAAACCTTGGCAATTGTAGTGTCCACATGATTTCTCCAAAGAAGCTCATCATCAACCACAATCCCCAAGGTTATTTTCACTTACTCTATTAACTTCTGTATCGCCTAATGTAATTTTAGGATCTATTTGGATATCCTTTAAACGTTGTCTAGAGCCTATCAATATATATTCTGGGTTTTTTTTTTATATTTAAAGTTAATTTGTCGGCAAGCAACCACCGATGAACTTTTTCCATGTCCTCATTTAATCGACTTTGAACAACTTCAACAGATACACCGCTAGTACGTTAAATTTGTGTCATCGGCAAACAGACTTGCGTTCGAGAAAGATAGGCAATTAGGAAGGTCACTTACATAAATAAGAAAGAGCAATGGACCTAAGTTAGAACCTTGGGGAACTCCACAAGTAACAACAGCTGGAGAGGGCACTGTTTGAGCAATTTTACACATTTGAGTGCGATTTGTAAGATAGGATCGAAACCATTCTAATGACAGTCCATTGCATCCGTAAAGAGTTAATTTTTTTAACAATATTTCATGGTCTACGCAATCAAAAGCTTTCTTTAAGTCAAGAAATATTACCCCATTTAAATATCCCTGATCCATGTTTATCAGCCATTTATTAGTTACATCCAGCATTGCTGTTTCCGTACAAATTTTTTTCTAAAACCAAGTTGCTGGGAACTAAGTATTGCATTATTCTCCAAATATTCGTACAATTGCATTGACACTAGTTCCTCAAAAATTTTGGCAACGGCTGAAAGAATAGAGATAAGTCTATAGTTGCTACATTCTGTTTTACTTCCGCTTTTATATAATGGAGAAATTACTGCAGTTTTTAAATCTTTTGGAAAAATACCTGTGTTGATCGACTGGTTAAAAATATGACTTAGAATAGACCTTTTGCATAACAGCATCTGGCCTCAAAGCATGACGGTAGGAGGCTGTATGTTGCTTCCATAGATATAGGAGACCTAGATTGCTGACGTATACCTAGCGCGCGTGACCCCCAATAGAAGAATCCAAGATGGCGTCGCAACCGGGCAAAAACATTAGGAATTGTATTACGAAAAACAGCAATCTCGTTCCCCGAGCCTGCGATCCCTTGGGAAGGAAACGGAGGCTCTGGGACAATCCGTGATCGACGTACAAAAAACTGTATGTCGCCTGTACTGCGCATGCGATTCAATAAGCCGCAATAGCCTTTTTCTAAACCTTTTTGGAACAGTACTTTTACTATTTTGTTTGTAATGTCAGTGGAAAATATTAGTTTATTTAATTCTGTGTTGGACGAAGCGTTAGAGCGACTGGGTAAGAAGAATCTCAAATTAAAGGACTGTCAATACGAAGCGGTAAAGGCTGTTGTTGTCGACCGGAAAGACACCATTTGTAATGTGCCTACTGGTTATGGAAAGTGACTTATATACCAGCTTCTTTCCTTCGTCTTATTGAACTATTTATTTCCAACGCATGCGCAGTACGGGCGACATATACAGTTTTTTGTATGTCGATCACGGATTATCCCAGAGCCTCCGTTTCCTTCCCAAGGGATCGCAGGCTCGGGGAACGAGATTGGAAAAACAGGTTTTTGAGCGTCTTTGATGGTTTAACTGCTGCGAATCACGTTTAACTGGACTTTTTGAAAATAGATCACTATTGCGGAGGTTTTGAACGCAAAATGAAAAGAGTGGGCTAGATTCTTACAAAATTATCGTTCGGTAAAGATTTCAAGGAGTGGACGTTTTGACCAGTTTCGTCAGTTTGCGTGGATTCTTGGACTTCTGACACTTCGAATCACGATCGATCGCATATATTTAGAAAACGATGTCTATCATATATCAAATATCGTTCGTTAAAGACTTCTGGAGTAGACAACTGGTTGTTTAGTATGTTCTTGTAGACGTTGTAGTAAATCTAGCTTTTCTGCAAATTATTACTTCTAGTGATTTTGATTTTGAGTGTTGGATTTTTGCTTAGTACTAAATGTGAAATTGAATACCTGCATAAAATTTGCCCTTTAGTACAAGTACACTACAAGTTTTGCAGGAGGCATCATGATTGACTTTAAGTTAGGATGAACTAATATAAATGGACATGCAGCAGTTCTGCTTTGGGCTTGCAAAGATGCCATATTTATTGTTAATGGCTTGCAAAGATGTTATATTTATTATGTTTATCAAATGAAAATTGATACCTATAGGCAGAAGTCAATATTACAAGTTATATTGCTTAATTATGTCTGTAGCAATCCTAAAGAATATCTGATTTTATAATAAACTGTCTTGCAAAAACTGTGTTCACATTCCGACACATTTACAAGCATTTATAAATGTCTTGTTATCAAACATGGGTTTCCTTTATACTTATTTAAATCATTTGTTGTTACATTTGTGCTACTTTGTCAGCAGATTCTACGCAAACAATCATTTCTCATAAATTTATAAGAACCATAATCAACAAACAAACAAATTAAATTCTACCTTCTAGCTGGGGTGGATGTGC
This sequence comes from Muricea muricata, assembly GCA_963855995.1. Taxonomy (NCBI): domain Eukaryota; kingdom Metazoa; phylum Cnidaria; class Anthozoa; order Malacalcyonacea; family Plexauridae; genus Muricea; species Muricea muricata. Next base: position 2,839,679 of record OY979716.1, read on the forward strand.
AGTCATAATAGCTGCTGATACTGAGGAAATTAACCCACGATATTTTTCATAAAATTCGGCAAACGCTTTCCTGTTCACAACTAAAACATCGATAATAAACATCGTTTCCTAAATATACGCGATCGATCGTGATTCGAAGTGTTAAAAGTCCAATAATCCACGCAAACTAACAGAACCGGTCAAAACGTCCACTCCTCGGAATCTTCAGCGAAAGATAATTTTGCAAGTATCTAGCCCACTCGTCTCATTTCAGGTTCAAAACCTCCGCAATAGTGATATATATTCAAAAACGTCCAGTTGAACGTGATTCGCAGCAGTTAAACGATCAAAAAAGCCCAAAAACCTGTTTTTCGTAATACTATTCCTAACTTTTTTGCCCGCTTGCGACGCCATCTTGGATTCTTCTATTGGGGGTCACGCGCGCTAGGTATACGTCAGCAATCTAGGTCTCCTATATCTATGATTACATGGTTGTTTTAAAATACTATTGCTGCGGGGTAAAATCACATCGCTCAAAGGGTGACTGTGCATGTGCCTTTAACAAAGCAATAGCTTGAAGTAAGGAAATAAAGTGATCGATATTCAGAACGTTTCTACTGTACCCGATTGTGATGGCTTTGACAAGATTTTCATAGCATTGTTAATTATTATACTCAATGCTCATATACTTGCTGGTCATAGATGTTCATTTCAAGCTGTCGATCGTGAACAAACTAAGGTATCACCAGCAGAACAAAGTGAGAGCCTAAGAGGAGCTAAAAAAGTTGTACAGTAAATTATTTTATAGTTTTACATGTTCTCCCCGCCTAAATATAACTATAATTAACACCTACACAATTATGTAAAATGATTTTTCGTCTTTGTAAGTTCAATGGGTAACCAAGCCAATAAATCAACACAGATTGAAGTGTATTGTGAAAAATAACACACGAAACTTTCTAGGTCCATTTTTCACTCAGGTATATAGGTTATAGAAAACGACCCCGATATTATACAACCACTGTTAGTGGACAAGTTGTGCATGTGTCAGTGTAGATAGCAAATAATTAAGATTGTACAGTAAATATATAATTGGCGGCCTTCTTTACGATGCAATCACCAGGAACATACATAAAGGCTGTCGTTTTAAACCTTGAAGTTTGCTTGATTTCCAAATCAGGTGCAGTCAGCAAATTAATTTACAAAAATATGTAATGTAATTTATAGAAAATGAAGCCAGAATATTATACGACATTATATTAGTTAGTGGCGTGCTTGTAGCAGAGTGCAGTAATTGGATAACTTTATATTTTCTTGTGCACGTGACCACTGTAGTATTTGCATTTTACCACTTCAATTTCAAAATTGTCGTTCACGGAGTAATAATAATGTATACTGCTTTGATCAACGTACACTCAACAATGAAATAACCAATCATTCGGCCAACCATATCGATGCCCTAATATACATCAATTCAGTATACAGCAATTCAATATAATATATAATTATGATGAACTTAAATCTTAAGAACACAATGTCTACTTACATTTGAGTTGTGAAAAATACTTTTGTAGAGAAAAATATACTGATGTGCAAACGGTTGACGTTTTGTGAGAAGACTTTGATTGTTTGTACTTTGTGCGCTTGCTTGTCGCTAACATATAAGGTAAGAGTTGCCTTATATGTCTTAATAGTTGACCTGCATCTAAGGACATATAGACTCATTATTGCCTCATTAATATATTATCGAGATATAGTATAAGCAAAATCACCAATTCTTACTGGTTGGCGCTATTAAATTTGCATGCTTTAGGCAAAATACTTCGTTGCCATTGGTTTTCAACAATGGTTCTGAATAAATTAAATGTAGATCAGTACATGGCTGTCTTCTGTGTGTACGTGTAAAATAATGTGTTAAAATTATACTTTACAAATCGATTGATCTAGTGAAAGTTTGTCAGTTGTTATACTCATATGCGCAATATTTTTCGTAGGAGCGGGCAAATTTAAAATACGAAGAGAAGAAGAATTCTCTACGTACAATACATGATTGTTAAGTATTATAATCAGTATGAAGTGAGACTGAATACTCTCGCCGGTCCCTGTAGGCCTAGGCCTTATGTATAGTCATTCAGTTCGTATTTTGCAAACTTCGGTTACTAACATGGCATGAAGGAATCAACACATGTCAGAAATCCAAAATAGTCTTTATTTTTCACGAATAGGGAATGTACAAGAACTGAAGCATTTGATATTCTAAAACAAAAGACAAAATAAAAAAAATGCAGTGAAGTATGCGTTATCAGCATCGACATAATCACGACGCATAAGACTACGAGCATAAACTACGAGAGAACAAAAGCAATTTCAAAAGAATATTCTTTCTGCTTTGTCTTCGCAATTTGAATGTCATTCGATGCATGAAAAATTCTACGTCTACTGACAGGCCTTATTATTGCGCCAGTATTAACACGCGAAGTGATCATGGAGAACGAAATTGTTGATTTAAATGTTTTATTTCTTAATTTAAATACTATATTTCAAGTTTTATTTACAATCTACAAACCTACCATTAACGCCGCGTTTGTTCCCAAAGTGCACCGTTCCTTCTGTACATGTCGTACAGTAGGTTTCTTTCTACGGCTTGAAAGGGCCTACGCAAGCGTGGTATTTTTTCTCGGATTTTGCAGGATTGATTTTGGTATGTTTCAGCGGAACTGAACAGCTTTTTGAAACTGTTTCAGCGGTTTGTTTTCAAAGTAGGATTTTTCCATGTATCGAGTGCAATTCAACAACAGATTAACTAAAACTCCCATTTAGCCTGGTCCAATCTACAGGGTGAGTAAAAAAAAACTGATGCTCTTTCAAATTCAAATTAGCCGCGAATTTCATTACGGAACTTTAAGTATTCCCATAGGTATACAGAGAACAGATCGTGACTAAGTACACAGTACAGGATGAGTAAAGAAACTGATGCTATTGAAATTCAAACTAACAGCATTTCATTCTTGCAATTTGACAGACGTTGATCTAAAACAAAATCCAATTCCCAGTGGAAGTTAAAATGCATAATCTTAGCCGTCCAAGATTTGTCAGAAACAAGACAAAGTCAGAAACAAGACATCACTACAGACCCATGGGAATAAACAGTAAAGAAATTCGCGGCTAATTTGAATTTGAAAGGGATCAGTTTTTTTTTACTCACCCTGTACAGTATTGACGCATGCAAGCATAAGCAAGAAAACAAAGGCAAAGCATTAATGTTATACTCTAAGGATTTTAAAGACAAAAAAGAAGGAATTTTCCTTTGAATTTGCTTTTGTTGAAACATAATAACTTACACTTGGAGTCTTGTGCTTAAGCTCGTACTTAATTATGCTTATAAAACCCTGGTCCTAATTACGGTATACCATAATTATGCACAAGTTCAAACAAAAGACAAAGGAATAGTAAACAAAAGCATATTCAAAAGAAAAGTCTTTCTGCTTCTATTCGTAAACCTCCGAGGAAAACTTATTTTTAATGTAATTTATCGCTTGGTCAGTTCGGTTGCAAACCAAGTAATTATTTACTGGCTTATGCGCTGCGTTTCGCTCATAGCACACATGGTGGCAGGCCACAAACAGTTTCGATAATAAATAAAGTGGCTTTTGCCCACGTACGCTTTTACTTGGTTAAGAAATATTGGACTGTGTCAAAAAAACTTATAATAACACTACGCCACTACATTTTATGCTTTTGCTTGTTGCTTTAAGTTCATCAGGTCGTAACCAGCATACATTTACAAACTTGAACCAATCAGATCTTGGATTTTGACAAAAGACATTGCATAATAAATTAATATAAGTCTGCATATGTCCTTAGATGCATATGGTCATAAACAAAACCAATCAGATCTTGGATTTTGACGAAAGACATTGCATAATAAATGAATATAAGTCTGCATATGTCCTTAGATGCATATGGTCATAAACAAAACCAATCAGATCTTGGATTTTGACGAAAGACATTGCATAAATGAATATAAGTCTGCATATGTCCTTAGATGCAGGTCAACTATTAATGTAACATGTAATATGTAAATATTTTTTAGCCAGATATGTAATAGAATGTAATTGTAAGTGTATCAGTATGTAAGGTTTTTGTAGTTTGTTCTGATGAGTATACCGTGCTTAAATAAAGTTATTATTGTTATTATTATTATTATACGACTAAAATTTCTGCTATGTTACGTCGTATATTCCGTAAATTACTCTAAATGAGTCGCCATACTTTTCTCTACATTTTGGCAAAGCTTCATGCGAAAATAATAAAGAGCAAACGAGATACAGCGAAATCTTTCGCGTATTATAATGTAGCGGGCGCTTGCCGACTGCTCATCGTTAGTGCGAACGTACACATACATCTGTATATTTAAAAAATTTATCATATATTCGGCTGTTCTTTAGCGTATATTCCTCAAAATATCACCATATGAAGCGGTGTCGTTTTCTTAATATTTTTGCAAAGCTTCAATCGAAAATACAAGAAAATACACAAGATATAACGAATTCTTCGACGCAGTGATAAGTAAAGTTTAGCGTGCGAAGTATTTATTTGAGGTAAACAAAATTAACCGGAAGTACTATATTTCGTTGCAAAACTGCGCAAGCCAAAGGGGAAAATTTTGAAAATTTTCAAGTTTATGCAAACATTGAGCGATAATCCTTAAAAAGTTTCGATGTCATAGATTCATGTAATTGAGGTGGCTTTATAATTTCTCTTAATGAGCGTCCAGTTAACGCTCTTAACCCCTACAACGCGATGAAATTGTATGCTTACATATTCAAAAGGCTTGACTTGAAACGCTTTGAAATTTTCAAAAATATACCTTCTAATTGCAGACCACAGTTTTCAGATTTATTGCTCTGCATGTACTGCATTCATTGTTTCTATTTGTGTCAGTTTTTTATACATTTGTCTGACTTCTGAAACTTTGCACTATCCTTGGATCCCTAGTTAGAGTTAGAAATAACACTCGGTCTTTAGACCGGGATTTTAGATGATTGTTAGGATTTGGTTAAAATCTTTGGTTAAACAGTGCTAAGGAACAATAACTAAAAAATTCGACACTTTTTTACTAAAAATATAACACGGTTTTGATAGTGCAGGAAAAAATGTAGCTACTCCTATCCCAGTAGAACTTCGAGAAACTTGTGCGCCATAAAATATCTTTTCAACGAAATTTCAGATCTTTGTGAATCTATCCAATATAAACCATATTGAAACAAACTCTATTAACAAGCTTATGTTAATAGCTACGAACTATGTAAATAAGTTTATCGAAATTCGGAAACAAAAACAGCATCATAACCAACGCATATCAGCTACCACTGGGAAAGTGATTAGCATGCAACCGACAAAGTGCAGTTGTGCTATTTAGCTACTAAAACAGAAGGAAATTCATTTGAATTATTTGAGCAAAGAAAAACACTTTAATCCCTACACTAATCAAAATACCTTCATATTTACGCTGACATATTTCTCCGCGTCAACTGCTGGAAATACATTCACGCCCGAAGCCTTCAATCTCTAGAAAAATGTAATGAAATCACTTGAAATGATTTGCGCGGCTTTCTCACCCGCAGAAATCCTTGTCGTAAGAGTAATAACTGGAGAGATGCACCATCTGGTCTTCTGCTGATAATCCAGTAGGTTAAAAACTTAATAGAAAATCAGATCAGAGATTTTTTAGTTGCATGCAGCGGCACTTTAATTCTGTAACTTGAAAGCTGAAATGATGAATAAATGACGAGGATTGTACCCAATCAAACTTGCCAGATTATATCATAAAAATACAACCGCAAGTATTTGTGGCTGACTTCCATACAACTCACCGTTATCGATACGATACCAGTAATGATCAAGTAAAATAATTCGCAAAAAATTGCTCGTGATGTCCATGGCATGATAAAATGGCGGCCATCAGCAAATTAAGCTCAAAATAATAGTATAACGTGACAGCAATCCTTTCAACTGTCACAAAGTCTATCATTTCCCCCAGAAATCTGACACTATTTTGGATAGTTTTTTGTTTTGTCTTTAGTTTATTTCATCTAAATTGCTTACAGTATTGATACTGAAGTCACTAAAAACGCTGGTAGTTGTGATGCCTTGTTAGGCGAATGTATAGGCGTAAAATCAACACGCACGCCAAATGTTTATTGAAATACACACCACATAATTGAAACATTATTTGAACTAAAAACCCTAAGCAATACGTATTCACAAACCAAACACACCAAGAAATCAAGGCTGCGTCACGAATCAAACCAGATGCTTATTTTCAGAGATTCACGTCATCCTCACGTCCTCTTGGCGCCGTTTCTAATAGCTCTTACGCGGGTTTTTTAAGGCTCTTATCCTTACCACCCTCGCAATGACGCAACACATTCCCTTATATTAATGTATTAATGTGAGGCTTGGTGGTGAGGACAATAGCCTTAGAGCAAACCCGCATAAGAACCATTGTTTAGCGAAGCTCGCGCTATTAAAAAAATGAAGAATATCCACTACACACCTTAATTAGATCTTTGGGAAAGATCCATTTACCACGGATATGACGTAAACGTTGCACGGAGTCTTCGGCATGAGCTACGGAACAATATGAATCCTGTTGAGAGACAACGATATTAGTACTTTTTTGTGTTGCAAACTTGTGTATGATCACGCAAAGAATCTGGTCTCATAATTGCTGTACAAATAAAGCTGAAGTAGTTGGACCGATTTTTAATTCCATCAATTTCACCGAATCTTGCCTTTGTTATTCCAACCTAGTTGTGTGCTGCAAGTGAGTGGGTAGCCACTCAGATCCCCTTAGCGCACGTTAGATCCCTCTGTGCACGTTAGATCCCTCTGTGCACTTCAACTGGTCAAGTGTAAACAATTGAGTTACATGTAGCAAGTTCCATGCCCGGAGCAACATGGCCGCAGGTTTGATGACGAGGGTCTATAATGAAGCTGGATCTAATAATGCATTAGCTTCCTCAATCTTAGGCACATGCACTCGCTTTTCAGCTTAAACGCCAAGCCAGCCTAGACCCAGGGTCCTCAATTTGCCTTTAAATATGCTATTCGGAGGAAGGGCCAATAGAAGGCCTAGTAGGTTTCTCATTGAAATTATCGAAGCTGCCCCAAACCTGTCCCGAATATTACATACTATTTTATTTCAACAAAGCGCGACTAAAGGTAGTCAGAGATTAGCAATGTATCGCTTATTTATAGAATAATCTAAAATGTAAACAAAGTTCAATTTAGTTTAATCAAAGTTTTGGGAAATCTGCGACGTCTTTTCACGGCTGCCGCCTTGTGACGTCTTTAGTTAGCTAACTCACAAATTAAACCAATTGCTACCTGCCGAGTAAAGACCCTAGGTCTAGGCTGAAGCCTAGCGTGCTCTAGAAGCATTATACGACTACAATCTTCACTCGAGTTAAACATTCAATTGATACAAACCTTCACTTCAATTTCGAGATCTATGGCAGCCGCAACGATAATAAACACGCAGCTGTTGAGACCATGGGGCCGGATTTCCCATGACTGAAATGGCATGTTCAAATAAAGGTCCTAAACATACAAAAATAAATTGTTTTGTTTTTATGTTCCACGCGAGGAAACTGGCACGTACAGTATAATTTTGTCTCATCATAAAAGATGAGTTAAGTTTGACAATAAAAATTTAAAGCATGGACAACTTGAAATCATACACATGTTAAAACTGTTAAGATATACTAGGACCTTTACGTCCTCAGGCAGGAATCAAACATGCGATGCCAGTACGACTGAGCTACGAAACTTGCTGACAAGAGCAAGCGTAATTTGCAGATACATCCTCCGTAGCTTAGCGGTCAGAACATTGCCCGATGTCTCCAAGGCGTGGGTTAGGTTCCGCAAAGAGGACCTATAGTTGATGATACTCTCGACTGTTCCCAGCTTAAATTACGACATGTGTATAAATTCGCACTAATTAAGAAACAGAAGCAGCCCCCCTCCCCCCCGGACCCGGAAATATTCCATTTCAGGTGCGGAGGTAATACGTTCTTCTATCAGTATTGCTTTTCGATGATTTAGGTATGTGAACACTAACATTCTTATATTGTGTGTGATGTTTATTTGACAAGAAGATTACCTGAAATATGGCAACAGGTGCTAGACGGTCGGTCTTGAAACGCAACATGTTCGTTTCTGGATAATTAAAAACAAATAGGTCAGATTTGCGTGTGGCTATATGGGTCAACAAGGAAACTTCCACAAGATTATTGCTCATTTGTTGCAATATAAATATAAATTAAGAAATAAAATCAGCAAATCCCAGGACTGATTCAAAAAGATCATATGATATTCCCATCATGCAATAGTTTTTCTTAGCAGTTTTACTGTTTGGGGCTGCTGGTGAAACAATAACTGGATTGCCTTGTTGAGAGATACTTGAATTCGCAAGATGCAAATTTAGAAGGGCTTTTTTACTAACAGATTAACCTAATCAGAAACGCCGCAAGGTCGCCAGGTGGGGGGGGGGGGTATTCATATATTTGCGTTCTGCCCGATTATTTTCTTGTGAAATCGAGTGCTTTCACAGTTCGTAAACAGGAATATGTAAATATCAGCCCCGTCACCCACCGTCCATCGTCGCCGACCCAAATAATTTGATACAGTCGGAACAACGATAATAAAGCGCTACTACGTCAAAAAAGCAATCAACTGCGTTTGAGCCTGGTACGAGGTTCCTGGGTAGGTGCCCAATATGAAGCTGTGAAATGTTCACTTTACTACATTCCTTCTTTCATCTCTTATTTTTTGTCCGTTGACATGATGATGTTAATTCAAACATTTGATCTACACAAACCTGGATCAGGTTATACAATAGAATAGAACAGGTGATTGGAACATTCCATCTTTCACCTCATGAACATATTCTTACCATTGCACGAAAGAAAACATTTGCATTGCTTGAGGACACGAAGTTAGATCGTCATTTTGTTTGTTAGTTTACTAAATAAAATGCCATCGCTCACATTGTGGGCATTTATTGCGTGCGAAATATGCGCATTTCGAAAATAATGAAATCTGCTATGCAATGAAAAGCAATGATTCCACGGTTCTATCATGAAACGGAAATTTCTATTTTATATCATGTGGTTGTAAATAGCCAACTAAATTGCGATAATTTAACAATACTTTATATAAGATAAAATAGAAGACAAATTACGGTATTAGAAAACAGAAAAGTCAAAATGAAAAAAAAAATCAGCAAACGGACTCGAAGTGCCAACTATAGTCAAACACCCCAGTCTACTTACGATCACTAAATTCGATGTCACTGAGACCATCTAATCTCCAATGATTTTTACTGTGTTCCCATCTTGCTACCTGAGGTTTCTCAAAATACGATACCTCTGCTGGTAATCTAGACAACACAAAACCTTGTCAAACGATTAAATTTTGACGCATTGTGTAATAAGTTTAAAATTTTAAAATATTAACTTCTGGGACCGGTTGTTCAAAAGCTGGGTAGTTTAACATTGGGTTAAGGTAACATTCAAAAATAATTTCTAAGCTGCGTTTTCATGCAGAAGTTTGCAAATATTATACTTCTGAATTAATGACAATTTTGGTTTTTAAAGTCTTGAGTTAAGCAAGCCTTATGCCGAAACAGAAACAAAAAATAGTGGCTTAAACGTTAACCAGGAGTTAGCTTTAACTAGGCGAGGAGCACAAGCCCAAGATTCTTTGTAAAACGCCAGGGGGGGAGGTTGGTTTTCAAACATTCGGTGAGCTTAACCGTAAGAACAATCCTCAGAGATATGAAAAACTAGATTCATATGAATCTGACGCAGCAGAGAACAACGAAAAAGTCGTTGTCTCGAGCGAGATTTGAACTCGCATCTTCGGGTTTCTAGACCGCCGCTCTGGCGTTCTACCAATTGAGTCTTCACTAAAATATTTCGTGCACTTAAATTGGATAAGACTCGCTACCAATCCCAGTTGGCTCGATAGCTCAATTGGTAGAGCAGCGGTCTAGCAACCCGAAGACGCGAGTTCGAATCCCGCTCGAGACAGCGAATTTTTCGTTGTTCTCTGCAGTGTCGGATTAATATGAACTGTCTAGTTTAAACCATGAGTTAAAGTAAAATTGAGAAGAAATTTTCGCACAACTTAATTGTTGATTGTGCTTTGAAATATTTTTTAGTTTTTTTGTGGATCAATAGCAGTTTTGGTTTCTGCACTTTAAAGTGCGCATGCAGCGTACTTGGGATTTAACATATTTGTAAAATTTAGTACGTTTTATGACAAAATGCAATATATTATTTTAGAGAAAAACTTTATATTCATGGTCTGTTTTGTTGTTGAATTTAGAGGAACTGGCGTCATTTAAGACATTTTTGAAACTATCGGAAACTCATTGGATTAAAAATAGTTGACGTCAGTTCCGGTAACGTAGAGAGCCAAAAGGACGATGAAGACGACGTTTTCCACAAGAATGTATTTTACGTTTGTTTCTAAAATGTCATAGACATCACAAATATATCTAATCCCTGAAGGCTGTGTGTGCACATCAATAGAGAGATAGCGCTAACCCAATCGGCCCCAACAAGATAAAATGAGCATGTATTAGCTTAGCTGATAAACCTAACATGATCATATACATGTACAGCAATTTTGAAAGTGAATGCTTCACCGTGAAAATATACTCGTTTGTTAAACATCAAATATCCACATTGCGGCCGCTTAACAACCCACGTAAGACAAAGTGATAAATACCAATATATGGACCCACTTACTCCACCTGGTCCACTATGGGGTTAGTAAGTTTTTGTTTCCCCCATTAGGTTATTGGTGAAACAAATTAGTCTACATAGCCCGGGTATGGGCAGTGTAAGGGTTTTTATGGACGATTACGCAAATCAGCTTTACATACTGGCTACCTCAAACTAACTTGTATTGGTGTATTTCCAGCGTTCGCTTTCTGAGCTTGCGTTTGATCTGTGGAACTATCAGCTGTCTGTTCTATGTCATCATTATCAGCAATGTCAGTTTCAGATGGAGTTGTTTCCTCGCTTTTCTTGGATTCGCACGTATAAGGTAATATCACCAACTCGGGAGGCACGACTATTTGTAAAGATATCCAGAAAGAATAAGATGGCCTGACGCTGACAGCTCATCAAAACACAGAGGGTTTATGTTTAAGAAAATAACAACGCTCAGGGCACATAACCGTGCTTGATCCAAACACGACTATTGACCAATCAGAGCGCACGTACTATGTATACACGTTATTCTAGAGGCTAAGGTTAAGAGGATTATGATGTTTATCATTTTGCTAGAACTGCTGAGTATTAGGCCAAGTTGACACTACAAAGCTACGGCCAGAACTCTGTTAAAAAATCCCCACGCTTATTACCATTGAGTATACACTATGACGGGGTGGTTTGCCGTAGCGTCACAATTGCTAACTACTACGCTTGGCAGTCCCGATAAAAATTAGTACCCTACAGTAAGTTTGCCATAGCTTTATACGGTAGTGTAACAACTCGATCCGTTTAAAAGATACGTGCCAAAATATGGCGCCAGAATGCTTTGTACTGCTGATAAAAACTGGCGCGATACGGAATGCTACAGTAAAATTGCCATAGTAATCGACCTTGCGTCTATCACTCACTTGCTTCGCCGCTACGGCATGGCGTAAAACGGAACCTAAACCATTTACGTACAGAAACGCCAAACTTAAACAACTCATAACTCCATTGCAATAGAAGCTTTTCTTTAGGTTTTCCCTTTTAGGTCAAAAAGCGGTTGTCAGAGACGTATAAGAAGAGCGTTCATTGGTGGAAATACTCATTAGTCCTCCATGCTCGTTTTCACTGGTTGTATTGTCCAGATTTACTCATATCAATCAGTGGGCAATACTCAGTCGGTCTCCAGCCCGGTCACAAGAAAAATAAGGAACATGTTCAGGATAAAAACTTCGGATTCAAATAACTTACTATGCTGCATAGTCCAATTCTTAACAACTTTTGGTTGAGGAGGCAGCTCAAAGAGGTCCATATAAATGACTTTATCAGCTGTACTATAAGCTCTGAGATCAACTACGTCATCATCGTCATCTTCATCAAACTCAACATCGCCATTGTTCGGTTTTGTTGTCTCAGGTTTATCACCAGCACTTTCTTCCGCTATTTTTTGATCATCTACAGGAATCATCATCATTATTCAGAGAATATTTATACACGATAAGAAAAACCTCATCAGTAATCTGAAATATTGTTATTCTTGCGGGTCCATGAATATCTTTGGCAACTACACTATTAATAAATTATATAGAGAATAATACCTGGATGCGCGGAAATCCCAGATTTTTTCGACTCTTGAACATGATATCTCACGAGTGAAAGCAGCGAACGAGTGAGAAATAGCATGTTCAACACGAGAATTAAATCTGGTATTTTTCGGTTTATTATATTAACTACAGTCTTTTCTACTATACAAAAATCCAGAAGCTATGATTGATGTTTGTTTGAAAAGCGATAATTTTCACATGCGAAATTATCATAAATAATCTCGCATGTGAGATTATCAGTTTTATCAGTGTCCGAAATCCCTATGAAGCTCAGTACTTCATAATATATCCAAAAACTCGTTAATAATACATGAACTAATTATCTAATATCCAGTGCTAAATAAGTCACGTGCATGCGTCTTTATACCTGTTATAAGAACACTTCATTATGCAATAATACAAACGATGATTATCATGCAAATTATATGAAGATTTTTACATACAGATTTGACTTTGTTATGCAAATGTTTTTCAAGCCATTTAAAACACTCGCATGACGTGTTTTACTAGGTACAAAGCCTAATAAGCCTGAAGTCTTTATAACCTAATAAAACACTCCTGCTCGTGTTTAAAGTCTTAAAAATAGTACATAAATACAATATAAATATTCCAAAGCTATAAAGCTCTATATTAGCCCTATAACAATCCACACTCCGGTGCAAAATTCTGTAATGATCTTAAAAGTGATGTTAAGAGTGAGACAACGAATTACAAAGTTTATGAGCTGTTGTTTGCGATGTACAATAGCTTCACATGTTTAAATACTTGTTTCAAAATTTTGGAAATAGTTTTTATTGTAATATTGATTAATATTTACTAAAGTTTGTTCTGTATACCTATATAGATTAATGTAACTTGCGTAAACGGCCCTTTGGAAAACAGTACGTTGAGTGGTTACGACTGGTAATAATACTACCAATAATAAACTAAAAGTTTTGCAATATTAAATTTACGTACTGTTTCCACGATTGTATACTCAAATTAGGTGGCTCTACTCAAATAGTCTAATACTTAATTTCGATAAAACCAAAACCATGCTTATCTAGGTACATACCAGAGACTCTCGACAGTCGAAAATTTTATGGTTATGGCAGATAACATCAACCTAACTACAGTGGGTACTTTTAAATATCTTGGTATAATCTTAGATCAAACCCTGTCCCGGAAAAATCATGTTAGTTCCTTGGGTAAAAGGATTTCCTCTAGACTGGGAATGCTCAGCCGAGCACGTAAAGTATTACCTAAGCATACTTGTTTAACATTATAAAATGCGATGATACTGCCTCTCTTTGACTATCGCGCACCTGTTTGGGATAGTTGTGAAGTTGGCAGTAAGGATTATTTAAATAAGCTGAATCGGCGTGCAGCATGTATTATTGAAGGTAGATCCGTGGGAATTGACGAACTTTTGTGGAATTGTGTTCAGCTGGCCTAGCCTTCAAACACGTCGAGATTATCTCAAGTGTGTTCTAGTTTATAAATCATTAGAGGGTTTATCGTCGGCCTATTTGCTAACTGAATTTAAACACGCCCATCAGTTTCATACTTATAACACTAGACATCGTGATTTATTACGATTACCCTTAGCTAAAGCAACTAAGTACTAGGGCAGTTTTAGGTATAATGGAGCACGTACTTTTAATACTCTTCCGCTAAGTATTCGAAACATAAGTGAATTCCAGACGTTTAAGATCAGAGCAAAGCGGTATTTTAAATCACTTGATAAACAATTATGAACAATGAACAATTAGGCTAATAGACTTCAGTTAATTTTCTTGCAATTATGTAATGTTATAGTAATAATTCACAGGACTTTGTTTAAACTAGCAGTAATGCTAAACCAAATGTTCCTGTATAAATATTTAATTTAAATAAAATAAAATAAAATCATATCCTCGGCAACTTGCAATATATCCTTATATACTCACCTGTATCGCGTTCTAGAGTATCGTCTGTCTTTTCCGACTCAACGACACTTGGTTCAGGAGTTTTACGGGCACTTTTTCGCGCACTTTTATTGCGACTTTTACGACCTGATGGCGAAACTGTGGCGGAGAGACGAGAGGCGACCCTTTTTGTACTAGAACTCTACGAAAACAAAAATACATTTTGAAGCTACGATGGTATAAAACCAAATACCATGCGACAATTTCAAAAAAGACCAAGACGAGTTAGTTTCAAACAAGTTCATCAACATTAGACTTGGTGCTCTGTTTCTCCTCGTGTTGGCAGGTAGTCTTGGATTTTTATCGCTGAGAATATAGGATATAGTGATAGCTGAATTACCGCAAAATTTAGCATAAAAATGATGCCAACAAGAAGTTCAAATTTTAAATTCACGTAACGCAAAAATGGCTAATTAATCAATGACAAGTTTGCTCAAAAATATATAATATTATATATAGGCCGTCGTCTAATGGCCAAAAAGTGTTAGTTTCGTAGCACATCTCGCTAAACTGAAAAAAAATACGCGTTTCTATAGATTAAAATACGCTGAACTCAAATCAGAAAAGTTCCCACGGTTTACTCCTGCAGTTTTTTTGTAATTTATGATCAAAATCGTAAAATTTACGCGATTTCGCAAGACAATTTTTGAAAGCTCATCAGCCACAAGTCGCAACCGGAGGACAGCCTTCTCCGAACGCCTAACATTGTTCAAGAAAATTACACTTCCGGCACACTTTGAGATAATTATGGGCAATTATAAAGAAATAAACATTAAACATCAGCGTACTGTATATTGGCAAAGAGGTATAATTGCTGTATTTAAGCAAGTATAATCCTGGTAATTTTTTGTTTTAAGTTGGACACGAAACGTTTACACTGGACCTCCATTCTGTAATATTATTTACAGTATATGCGCTTTTAATACTATTTTAAAAAGATATGAAAGTGAAACATCAATGTATAAAGGTAAATCAATAAACTCTATTTAATCAACTGTCTCATTTTCAGTACTTAAGTATTTTAATACACCAGAGGCTGGCTGTTCAAAAGCCGGTTAGCTTAACCCTAATTTAGAAGACTTAACGAAGATTTGAAGTTAACCTAGATTTAGAAATATCCTTCAGAAATCGTCTGGATGACTAGATCAACAAGGGTTTTCTTGTACGGAGAAAAAATGTATGGAGGCAAACAGTGAAACAGAGAAAACACAAATTTTAACCCAGGATTAGTGTTAACCCTAGCTGTGAACAACTGGCCCTAGAATGCAATTAATCTAATCCTACTAATAGTCATCATCATCCACATCACATTCCTCAAGCTCAAACTCGTTTCCAAAAACTGTGCTAAGTTCATCAGCTAATATGTCACTGTTTTCACTACTGTTGCATCGAAACAATTCGGTGCATTTTAGGTCAGATTTGTAGCAGGAACATCTTCTTGTTCTGTAGCCTTTTTGACATTTACAGTGAACACATTCAAGGATGCTTTCTGGTGCAGGTTCTTGTGTTCCCCATACAATTTGCAATTATCTTCCAGTTTCCAACCATATCCCACTGGTGAGGGTGATGCCAAAATTGGGGTAGTTGCATGCTTGCAAATATAGGACTCAAAATTAGCTCGGAGGATGTGTTGATGGAAGCTGTCAAAATTGGGTGGGAGTGAATCTGCAGTGCACTTACCAAGTTTAAACATTGTATAGCGTGCATAATTAATTGACTAAAGCTTGCCCGTAAAGACAGCAAACATATTGCTCCAAGAGTGTAGCAATGTCATCAGGCAAGTTTAGGTCTTCTCCGAGAGTAGCAAATGCCAACAAAAAAGTTCTCACTTTTTCTTGCTACTTTGAATGCACGCACTTTACCTCTTCCAAAGAAAGACCTTGTCGAGTCGCAGCCTAGAACGATAAAATATCCACAAGCATGCAACTACCCAAATTTTTTGGCATCACCCTCACCAGTGGGACATGGTTGGAAACTGGAAGACAATCAATTGCAAATTGTATGGGGGACACAAGAACCTGCACCAGAGAGCATCCTTGAATGTGTTCACTGTAAATGTCAAAAAGGCTACAAAACAAGAAGATGCTCCTGCTACAAATCTGACCTAAAATGCACCGAATTGTGTCAGTGCAACAGTTGTGAAAACAGTGACATATTAGCTGATGAACTCATTGAACTCGAAGCACAGTTTCTGGAAAACGAGTTTGAGCTTGAGGAAGATGATGTGGATGATGATGATGATGACTATTAGAAGGATCCCTTAATTTATAAACAATTTGTGGAAACACCATGTTAATTTTAATTGATTTTATTATGAATATAAATGTGCCGAAAGCTTCGATTCATAATAAAATCAATTAAAATTAACATGGTGTTTCCACAAATTGTTTATTAATTAATATAAAATTCACCATGCAAAGTCTAAAATTACATATAAGAAAACTCTTGTTGATCCAGTCATCCAGAAGATTTCTATTTGGATATTTCAAAATCTAGGTTAACTTCAAATCTTCGTTAAGTCTTCTAAATTAGGTTAACCCAGGGTTAAACTAACCGGCTTTTGAACTACCAGCCCCTGGTGTATTAAAATACTTGAGTACTGAAAATGAGACAGTTGATTAGAGTTTATTGATTTACCTTTACTTTATAGCTACACTGATGTTTCACTTTCATATGGTTTTAAAATAGTATTAAAAGCGCATATACTGTAAATAATATTACAGAATGGAGGTCCAGTGTTAACGTTTCTTGTCCAACTTAAAACAAAAAATTACCAGGATTATCCTTGCTTTAATACAGCAATTATACCCCTTTGCCAATATACGCTGATGTTTAATGTTTATTTCTTTATAATTGCCCATATCTCAAAATGTGCCGGAAGTGTAATTTTCTTGAACAATGTTAGGCGTTCGGAGAAGGCTGTCCTCCAATTGCGACTTGTGGCTGATGTATTTTCAAAAATTGTATTGCGAAATCGCGTAAATTTTACGATTTTGATCTCAAATTACAAAAAAACTGCAGGAGCAAACCGTGGGAACTTTTCGGATTTGAATTCAGCGTATTTTAATCTATAGAAACGCGTATTTGTTTTTTAGTTTAGCGAGGTGTGCTACGAAAATCGATTTCTAGAGCCTTTTTGGCCATTAGACGACGGCCTAATAAGAAAACTAAACAGCTCGCATAAATTTTCAACGATCTCGGCCACTACATGCAACATCATGTTTATGTGACTGCGAGCTTTATTAGTTATTTCAGTTTTCTTTAAAACTCAAATAACAAATAAATGATGCATGATTCGCTTAAAACTGGAAGTTAAATGATGATGTCGACAACAATGGTAGAAAAGTAGTGAGACGAAACGTGTAGTTAGTTTCAAAGACAATTGTTAGAGATTACCTTCTTACGACTTCGAGAAGATGAAGGTGGTTGAGGAGTTAAGTTTGCTACGCTGCGTTCTGGTGCTAGTGAACTATTCTCGTCATTTTCACTTTCCTTTGGCTCATCATCAACCTGGTCGCATAAAATATTGTTGTTTCACATTCCCAATTATAGAAACTAAATATCTTTTATAACTATTTACACCAGGGTTGCCAGATCAATGTATTTTTGAGGCCAAATCGTCATTAGTGTAGTCAAGTAAACAAAGAAAACAAAAGGCAAGTACAAAGAAAAACAAAGAGCATTGTTGAAGTTTTGGCCTCAAAAATGCAGTGATCTGGCAACCCTAATTTACACAATCAATCCATGTATTGAGAAAATAACCTCCAATCACAATCGCAGTTACCACAAACCTATTACCTAACCCTGCCTATCAATTTTTCTTGTGGAAGGAAAACATTCGGCTTACAACGCTGCTCACATAAGATTTCAGTCACGTTGAGAAGCTCTTACACAGAAGCGAACTCGAAACCTTAGTAGTGAAAGGCAAGTGATGTAATTAAGACACTTGCATGCTGATAATTAATATTACTTTTTCGTACCATTTTTGCCGAATTCCTATCAATAGACTTTCACATTCTAGAATTTTATTGATATTTGGGTTCTGGGGAACAGTCTTATATAGTTAGCAACAGAGCTTAGTCCCGTTACACTAGCTTGAACTGTATCATCATTACTCGTCAGTCAATGAACACGGGTGTATTTGCACAGCGGGACTAAATCGCCGGGGTTGCTACGTTAAATAAGAAGAAAATGAAATACCGTTTCTGTAGTGATCTCCACGACAGGTTGTGACTCTACAACGACTTCTGGAACAATTTTCGCTCGTGGGTAAAACAGTCGGCATTTCTCGGAAAAATGATCATAATTTGTAAAGATACATCGAACAGCAACATTGCCTACTGACAAAGACTTAGGGATGTCCAAAGTAATGCCTTTCTTTTCAAACGATATAGATTTCATCCTAAAAAAAACAACGAGAACTTTAGTAGAGTAGGGTAGTCAGCTTACAAAACTGTAACCATAACAGACGCACAACGTCTTATTTAATAATAATCAGGTTTTTTCAGGGAATTGTTAGGAGTGTAAAACGGCCCCAAAATCTCAACCTTGAAATGAGTTTTGAATTAAATCTTCTCAACAAAACGTTCGGCAAGCGCAGAGTTGTCTTGGATAAATTCAGTTTGAAACTCACGAATTAAAACAAATTGCTGGAAATCAATTCACAACACAAGAGAAACTACGATATTCGTGCACGACGACCAGGATTCCTGTCTCAACTAATTTAAGTAGACAGCCACGTCAGATCCCTTTAATTCACCTAAACGCTATTTCTAAACGGACCCAAGGAAAACCCGAAACAAACTCTGGCTTATTAGGAGGGTAAAACAACCCGCCGTCAAAATATAAGAATTAGGAAAAGATTTTTGGAATTTGATTACTGTAATAAGTAAACCGTTTTAATTACTGTAGTAACTTGCAACCGAGGTTTATTCATTGAAATGATGCAGTGTCTACTATAAGATGGTATTAAATTATAACACTTTCCCTGGCGTGATATTGCTTATTTCGATGTATTGAACATGACTACACAGCTGCGACTACTCCCAAGAAATGCAGTCTTCTAAAGGGTGTAGTAAAAAGTCTACCGGTATAACCTTGCGTAGAAATGGGTTTGCAACAATACATACCTTGGATTTCTCGATATATTACCCCAGATATTTAAAGTTATGAAACGTGACGTCAACTCGAATTGAATGTTTTGAGTGTCAGGGTCAATATGTTCATCTCCACACTACAAGAGGAGAGACGAATACACATCTTCAGGGCCCGTAACTAGAGCGATAATTGAGGGGTGGGGAGATTCATGTTCAGCCGATTCGATCTTTTGAAATCGATCAACCAAATTTTAACAGGAATTAGTCGGGCAGAACATGAATATAGAAATTTATTATATAGAGTGCCATCGGATATTAAGTATTCTGTAATCTGATTGGCTCGCTACTAGTAGGATATTAGCTCTTAGTATAAATTTCCAGGTGACAATTGATTTTCCTGCATTCCGATTGGTCAAGATTCACTGTCTCTGAAGTGATAGTCACTGACCAGTGACCATAGCTTTTTGCTTTCTTTATACAATAATAAATTTGAAGTGAATTTTTGTAAAGTTTAGTTGATTATTATTTATAAACACTTGAAAATTTATACTAAAACAATTAGTCGCCCCAGGCTCGGTGATTACAAGCCTATATTCACTTCGTCTTCGGCGACTAATTGTCAAATATCCTACTAGTAGAGAAAACAAGATGGCGGCCGAAAGTTTTTCGATCGCAAAAAATCTTGTTTTGAGCATTTTGGCAGCCTTTCTGGGCCATACGTACAAAACATAAACTTAGATAAAGTTTGAAGGTTAGTACTTGATTTAAATGACACCTAAACAAGTAAAATATACAGTTTTTACGAATTAATACTGAATAAGTCTCCCGAAAGCTGGAAAAGATTGTAATTGTTTTGAATTGCTATTATAATAACAAAGACTGTGCTGAATTTTGAGGTCAACAAGCGTTTGTTTCGCCCAAAACATTTATATTCTTAAGAATTTGAAACTTTTGGCGAAATTTGTTTGAAACATAATTTTAAATAACGATAAGTAGTGTTTTATGCGGCATTAGCTGAAGTTGTTTACATTGCTAAACTGACTAATAAGTATATTTTATTAAAATATAACTGCACTGGGAAGTTTTTTTGGTAGCAGTTGTTGTCTATATAATAAAACAGTTATTCTACTCACTCTCGTCGTATATGAGAGACAGCCGACTCGGTGCCACGCACTTCGCGGCTATCAGCTCATGTACGACTCGAGTTCGTAGAATAACTCTTAAATACACCCCCCCCCCCTGGCGCTACAATAAATAAACTAGTCACTCCTTTCACAGCTTAGACGAATTGTGTGATGGGCGAACAGCGTTAGTTACGAATAGTGAGCCATTAAGAACCATCTGAAGAAGCTTTAAACGGATATGGGTCCGGCAAAAACACAAATAGGGTCACATATAGTAACATCGTTCTCAAATTACATAAAAAACATTTTATTAGTTTAAATTGGTTACGTTTCTCTATATAGTTCTAAGTTGAAAAAATTAATTAGTAAATACTCATGATCAATTTAATTATCACATAAAACAAAACCTCGGACTTTTCAAGGACATATAATTTGAGATTTAGACCCCTAGGAATTTAAATTGCATTGCAAATAAGACATACAGTACTAATTATAGTTCACTCGAGAGGCTGGTAATGTCGCTGAACTGTTTTCAACAGGGGCCTAAAAAGGTTTGCATGCATGTGCTGGAAGAACAAAGTAGATTTCTTTAGAAATTCCGCGGTTGCGTTTTTTTTATAATTTTACACCATGTACAACTTGAAATCACTAAAATTAGTCTGTGCAAAATTACCCGCAGGGGTGTATATTCTTCAACGACGTTTGATTCTATCCCCCCCCCCTTTTCAGCTTTGATTTTCTTCCCCATATATGATACTCCCAGAATTTCACCATGAATACATAAATATTGAATCTGAATTATATCAACGAATATCAACATTAATTACAGGTATTTTAAACATTTTAAAGTTAACTGAAGAAGCTTAATGGAAGATTCGCACTTTTGTCTGATTTAGTTCTATAATTTCCAAGTGATGCCGCGATACTGTTTGGAATTTTAATTTGTTGCAAAAGATTCCTTCATCTAGTTTCTAAAAAATTTCATCTTTTTCTCGTTAATGAGAATCTCCACTATCTCAGGAATGAATTTGTTGGATAAGACGTGAAGTGAAGGAGAATTAAAAGCAAATATCAACTCCCTGGAAATATTTCCTGCTGACAAATTTCTTTCTTTGTGAACACAAATGTTCATCATGGAGCCAACACTCTCACAATAAGCTTCAGAATATGACTTGATATCCACTAGTTCAAACAGCATGATGAATGAATTATTTTCTTCTTTCACAGCCACAGCTTCGTGAAATTTCTGGTAAATATATTCAAGTCTATATAAGCATCTGAAAATACTGCTTGAAGACAAGAAAGCTGAGGTACCCAGGAATATATATATAGTAGCAGGATTGAATATATATATATATATATATATATATATATATATATCTATATATGTATATATATATATATATATATATATATATATATATATATATATATATATATATATATATATATATATATATATATATATATATATATATATATATATATATATATATATATATATATACTGTAAACAGGTTTTAATTTCCACGCTAGTCGAACGCGCAATTAACACGTATGATAAAATCTTCGTGTTGACGCATATATTACAGTAACCACGTGATCGATATATATATATATATATAAATATATATATATATATATATATATATATATATAAATATATATATATATATATATATATATATATATATATATATATATGTATATATATATATATATATATATTTATATATATATATATAGTAGCAGAATTGAATATATATATATATATATATATATATATATATATATATATATATATATATATATATATATATATATATATATATATATATATATATATATATATGTCTATATATATATATATATACATATATATATATATATATATATATATATATATATATATATATATATATATATATATATATATATATATATATATATATATATATATATATATATATATATATATATACTGTAAACAGGTTTTAATTTCCACGCTAGTCGAACGCGCAATTAACACGTATGATAAAATCTTCGTGTTGACGCATATATTATAGTAACCACGTGATCGATATATATATATATATATATATATATATATTATAGTATATTTCGCCTGGACAACCTTTTCGGGATTGACAGTATATATATATATATATATATATATATATATATATATATATATATAGTTTGTTCCCTTCCGGATGAAACATCTGTAGTGGTAAGTGATATTTCGCACGATTATTTCTCTGTCCACGCGCATTTCACTCTGTCTATATGTCGTTGAACACTCTTTTGCATTTCGTAAACCAAAACAAACTCGTTTATATAAAAATAATATATTTAAATAACATAGTAATTCTTACAGAAACATCTCTTTAAATTTACAGGTCGGCACACGCACTATAGAAAAAATTTTGTCTTGCAATTTACAGCACAAACTGAAAGGATGTTTCATACTGGGTTCAATGAAGTTTTAATATCGGCAAGAGCGGATACTTTCGTCAACATTTCTTTACACAGGTCACATCGTCGCCAACCTTTGCTAAATAATGAGTATTTGAAATCTGGGAAATTTTTTAAGTACAGATTATCAGCATCGGTTAGAATGCATTCAACGAAGATACAGAACCTGGGAATATCAGTAGCAACAAGCGCCAATGTCGCTGTTTCTTGTTTGAACCAAGGTCGTTTTACTGCAGATAGTTATCTTGCACTTCCTACAAATGTACTCGGTCAGATATACGTTGTTGCCTCATATGCATAATCGAATGTTGGAATCATCTCTTCTCAACATAATACAACTGCGCGCATCAAACCGAATAAACTTGTTCGATACAAGGGCAGATCATACAGAAAGGGAGAAAAATTACGATAAAACTGAACAAATTGCAGACTTTTCATCTGGATCATGATTCAGATCCATCTGGAACAATAATAAAAGCAAATAAACCTGTAGCTGTCCTCTCTGGTGATAATTGTGCGAAAATCAACACTAGATACTGTGACCAACTTGTTGAATTTTTGCTCCCTGTTGAGAACAGGGGCCGAGAGTTTGTTGTTGCCACAACAGGAAAAATTGACAAAAACACTGGTGATGTCTTTCGTGTGTTTGCATACGAAAATGATACCCGTGTTCACAGTAAATACGGAGACCGAATGTCAAAATCTGGGCAGTTTGCTGAATATAGATTTGGCCGCCAGGAATTGTCTTCATTGTTCCAGTGCAGCAAGCCATGCCAAGTTGTTCAATACACAACAGGATATTTCAACAAAGGGAAGTTGATTCATCAATGTTAATTGTGCCATCTGTCAAACATTTTCTCAACAGTTATAAAACAACTCAGTCGTCAAGTGGAAATAGATATTTATATAAACAGTCCATAACCCTCTTAATTAAAACGTCTGACAGAAATGGTATCGTCTTGAATGGGTTGAAAGCTACCCATCTGCTCTGAAAAAACGTCGACGAAACCAAATAATCGTGAACAATTTTCAAAATGTCTCACGAAACTGAAATTACCCACATCTCGCAAGAAACATCATTCTCCGTTCTGATGTTTGGTGAAGCTGACTTTCAATCCCATGGTTATCCGGCTGGTTTAATTTGCCGTTTAGTAAATCTATTATAGGTATGTTGCTGTTGGTGTTTTTTTATGATGCTGTTGCCGTTGTTGTTTTTGTTATTTTGTTATTGTTATTGTTATTGCTATTGTTATTGTTATTGTTATTGTTATTGTTATTGTTATTGTTATTGTTATTGTTATTGTTATTGTTATTGTTATTGTTATTGTTATTGTTATTGTTATTGTTATTGTTATTGTTATTGTTATTGTTATTGTTATTGTTATTGTTATTGTTATTGTTATTGTTATTGTTATTGTTATTGTTATTGTTATTGTTATTGTTATTGTTATTGTTATTGTTATTGTTATTGTTATTGTTATTGTTATTGTTATTGTTATTGTTATTGTTATTGTTATTGTTATTGTTATTGTTATTGTTATTGTTATTGTTATTGTTATTGTTATTGTTATTGTTATTGTTATTGTTATTGTTATTGTTATTGTTATTGTTATTGTTATTGTTATTGTTATTGTTATTGTTATTGTTATTGTTATTGTTATTGTTATTGTTATTGTTATTGTTATTGTTATTGTTATTGTTATTGTTATTGTTATTGTTATTGTTATTGTTATTGTTATTGTTATTGTTATTGTTATTGTTATTGTTATTGTTATTGTTATTGTTATTGTTATTGTTATTGTTATTGTTATTGTTATTGTTATTGTTATTGTTATTGTTATTGTTATTGTTATTGTTATTGTTATTGTTATTGTTATTGTTATTGTTATTGTTGTTATTTTGTTTTTGTTATTGTTGTTGTTGTTGCTGCTGTTGTTGTTGTTTTTGTTCTTGCGGTTGCAGTTTCGGGTTTCCTTTTCTTGCGGTTGCTGCTTCTTATTCTTGATGTTCTTGTTCTTGCGGTTACTAAATTTTGCATCACCGTTTCAATATGTTTGGTACCGTTTTAGCTACCTGCAAGAAGATTCTATCCCATAGCAGTGGTCAAGTGATTACCAATGGAATAAAAGAAGGAGAGGTAGTCAGCTTTTTGTGTAATCTAAATTACGAATTGATGAGAGAAAAAGTTCTGCGATGTATGAATACATGACAATGGAACGCTTTGGAACCAAAATGTAAAGGTAAATAACAAGTTTTGGGAACTATTTACTGAATACGTATGTAGTTCACGAGAGTTTAATAGTGGTCCTTAAGATTATTCACCACGTTGTCTTTAAATCTGAAAGCAAAAGCGATTTGCAAGATATGAAATATGGGACAAACTGCACGGGTTTCCTAATTTTTACAAACTTTAATTTCGGACGCCAGTTAAAAAAAAACTCGATGTTAAAAAGTTGAATACATAGTATATTGTAATCTCCAAAACATGAACAAACTAGCTAATATACGCGCCAAAACAACGTAATTAACGCGCACGGAAGTCACGATAACGGAGGCGCTTTCTACTGTTATAACTAATATAACACTACGTATGTCGCGTGTCTGTTTTTTCTCTTCCAAAGGAAGTGAAGCTGTTCCATATTTCAGATACATTTGTTCTATATAAGCTGAGGCATTTATATATCTAGTGACGAAATTCCGAATTGGATTCTGAAAAGTTGCTCTAGCACTTTAAGCTTACCAATTTGTTCCATCTTTAATGCCTCAATTAAGAACGGCAACGTACCAAAATTGTGGAAATGTGCGGACGTTCTGCCTTTGAGTAAGGTTGCCCAACCAAAATCCATTGAAAATGACTTAAGACCGATTTCCCTGACCGCCGTTGTTAGTAAGATTCTCGAAAGTTCTGTGTTTAACTTACATTGACCCTTTCCAATTTGGTTGTGTTAAACGTTCATCCACTACACATGCTCCTGTTTATTTGGTTCATTCTTGGCTTGCTGACTTGGAAACACCTAACACCATAATTAGAACCTGTCTAATTGACTTTTCCAAAGCATTTGATAGAGTGGATCATAAAATTCTCATGTATAAACTTTCGATCCTGGAGGTTCCCCCAGTATTATTAAATTGGTGTTCGAGCTTTCTTAAGGATAGACAGCAGCGTATTAAAATGGACCCTACAAATCAACGTGGAGACGAGTTATTGCTGGGGTTCCCCAGGGGACCAAATTGGGCCCCCTTTTTTTCTCGTCATGGTAAATGACCTTAGATGCGAAGTACCATTGTACAAATACGTTGATGACTGTGCGATTACAGAAACCATTAGATCGAGTCATTTGGAGTCATCCAATTTACAGCGCGAAATTGACTACATAAACAACTGGTCGATCGACAATAATATGAAATTAAATGCTAAAAAAACCAAAGATTTCAACATATCAATGTCTCGTGTCCCACATACGTTTCCAGCCTTGGTTATAGGCGATGAGTCTCTCGAGGCTGTCCATACTGTTAAACTCCTCGGCGTGCATTTGTCTGCCGATTTGAAGTGGTCAACACACATTAATAGCATATGCTCAAAAGCAAGTAAGCGTTTATTTGCTCTTCGAATATTGAAACGGAACGGCGCGGTTCAAAAGGATCTTCGTAATGTATACTGCAGTAGTCTCATATGGCCTGTTCTTGAGTATGCATGCCCCGTATGGCAATTTTCTCTACCTGTGTTTCTGAGTGACCAAATCGAACAAATTCAACGGCGATCAATAAAGATATTTTGTCCCGGATTATCATACATGGATGGATTAAAGGAACTTGACTTAACTGCTCTCGTCGATCGTAGGGAATTCTTGTGTAAAAGATTTTACGTGAACAACTTTGGTTCTCTAAGTAATATTTCTGACTTACTATCTAAGAAGAACCTCCATTTATATGACTTTAGAAATGCCAGAAATACTCCGCTTTTTAAGACACGTACAAGTCGTTTTTATAACAGTTACCTTCCCACTTGTGTGCGGAAATGGGACTTGCCCTGACATAACTATTTTTAATAGTATAGTTATATATAGTTTATTAAATAGAATATAAATATTTATATTGTATACTTTAGCATGTTTTAGTCATTGTAAACTTGAGTTTTTCAGTTTTGTAAAATGCTATTCAAGTGTTAATAAATTCATTTAACATTCAATTCAATATTTACATAACTAGTGTTAATACTTTAGGTAGTTTAGTGGCTTTCGTTCATACGCACTGAGATCGTGTGGGTATCTGGTTGAGGTTCTAAGGGGAACGAGTCATCAAACACTGCGTTTCGTCCTCGCTATCTGAATCCACAGAGCGGTTGTACGTTGCCTGTTTCACTTCACTCGGAACACGGTGATTTTCGTCCAGGTGGACTTTATATTAAGAGATTGATTGTTCTGCGTGTCAGTAAACGTCTTGATAAAGCACCATGGGTGATCGGTTAATACCACCAGGTATCTGTTGATGGCTTTTGTTTTATCTCGTTCGGTACGGATGTAAACAAGATCGACAACTGCTATTTTGTAGAATGGAGTTTACACATGAGTTTCTTTAGGACATTTTGATCGTTCGCTATAGGCGTGATTCTTTAAAAGCTTATGCTGGGCTCATCATCATCATCTTGTTTCCCGCTTTAGGCATGTCTGGCCTTGGGGCGCTACTGCTGGAGCGTTAAGAGTCGATGTTCCAGCAGTTGTAGGATGGCTTTTTTGACATCATGGACCTTCTCGCTTGATAACGATCAACACCAAGGACGGTCTCTATCTTACTGCAGACTTTTCTGGGTGCCTTGATGTTAAACAATACTTGTTTTTGCAAGGCATTGTTATCTAACCAGAACACATGACGGATTTATTTCACATGTTGCCGGTAACAAAAGTTACGGATCGGTAGCGTTTGGGTTATCTCTCGAATTTTCTCATTCGATATTTCATATCGCCAGTCTAAATCCTCGTCCATCATCACTTGTCTGTTCTTAGCTATGGGAACGTTTTTACGAGCGTATCCGCCTTTAACCATTTTCCTATCAAGCTCTTTCCAAGTGACCAGGCCTGAATGCTGTATAGGAGGTGCGACCGCATGCATGTCGTCAGAAAACGAACCCGTGTTGACAATCTTATTCGTCGGTCTGTTCGTTCCACTTCTGTAAGGCAGCCCCAATCCCTGCATGCAGGAAGCGAGATGTTTCTTCTTCGTCGTTTGTAATCGTGTACCCAAGATACACAAAGTTTTTACATTTTCAATTTTGTTATTGCCAATATTATTCAGACTTTTCTGGTTCTTTATTGCGTCATCAACATTGAAGGCCGTAGTCTCGCCTTTACTATATGACATTTTCAGACTGAAGCGTGTAAAAATTCGGTCATAGATTTCTAGGATCGTCTTCAGTTCTACGGAGTTGGCGAAAATCGCCTCATCGTCGGCATACAGTAGCTCAGTTATCTGGGTTGTCCCACGAGATGGGCTCTCAGGCGATACTCCCGTGGTGATACTTATAATAATAATATTTATAATAATAATAATAATAATGGTCTTAATTTATTTTGAAAAATCTCCAGACACAGCACACGTGTGTCTTTACATGATTATAGGTTACTAAAATAAGAATATTCAGATTTACTATAATTACAAATTTGTTTGAGTAATATAAAAACTTATATAAAAACTTATGTACATACAACTAAATTAATTAGAAATAATTAAACAAGCATCTATTTACAAAGAAACGCTTGAATCTTTCCGTTCTAATATTTGGTAGAATAAAAGGATGTTCACGTTTTCTTAAGTTTTTCTGTCTCTTTCCGGGCAATAATTCACTAAGAATATGATCAGGATAATCAATAATCTCTTTAATCTCGGGATGGAATACTCGATCTTAATACCTGAGTCTGGTCGTTTCTTCAGTACTTCATAGCGAGCAGTTCGGACTACAAAATCCATATAGATGTTAAAAAGCATTGAAGATTCAAGTGCTCCCTGCCTACATCCTACCAGTGTGTCAAAAAGGTGCTTGCTTCCTTTCACGTAAGCCTTCGTGCCAGTATAGAGTGCACGTAGTATAGACACCAGACGAGGGGACTTGAGTCAGATCTCTTGACATTTAAATAAGGCATCCCTCGGTATCCAATCATAGGAAGCTTTCAGTCTACAAATGCTATAAACAGAGGTTTTTTTGATCTCTTTGCATTCTCGAATAGTTGACCTAATACATATATAGCGCCAATGGTCGATCTGTTTGCTCGGAAGCCAAACTGCGACGGTATAAGGATGTGTTCATATACTTCCCTTATCCTTTCTATAACTATCACAGATAGGGACTTTTGACACTGTGGCTATTATCTTAGCCCTCTATAATTTTCCGCCAGTGACTTCCAGCCCTTTTTGTGTAAACAAGTAATGCTTGCTGTTAGCCACTTTACTGGCACCTGAGCACATGTCCGTATCAAGCCGATGAGTAGCCCCATATAGTTTATCAGCCCTATTGACTGCGAGTACAGTACTGCCCAGAAGTAACTTAACAGAAAACCGCGGTCAACCGCGTGCCAACCGCGGCTTAACCGCGGTTCGCCCGCGTGCTCGACGCGGTCGACACGAGGGCGGCTCGCGGGCGAACCGCAGCTCACTTGCGGGCCAACTGCGGTTCGCCCGCGTGCCGCCCACGTGTCGACCGCGTGCTGCCCGCTGTTACTGAGATTGATCTCAATTTACGGACGAATACGATAACAGCCCGACTTCGGCTTCGGTTCTGTCACTAAACACCCATACCTTGTATTTTGTTCTTCTTTGCGTGTCTGAGAAGCTGTTCTTCGTTTAAGTCGGTTTATGTTTTAATTCAGTAATGGGAAAGCCATCGTTATATGCTCGAAGTCGAGTCGTTTCTCTCTCTACGGAGCAGTTTCTCTTTGGAGCATTTTCCAATCAATTTTTTTATCCACTGTGTAGATTTCGGGCTAAGATAACGAGGTGTTATCGCATCGACATCAATTAAGGTGTTTAATGAGCGAAGTTTTGCATAGTGTGGAATGTGTCACTGTAATGCAAAAGACCAAACACCCACTATAGTGTGTCACAAAATTCTTTCCCCTTTTCAGGTTTCTATTTAACTCTTATAGTATTTGTTAATACTTTATATTTTCAGTATATTATATCTTCTAAATTCTCTTCTTGTACTATATATATACGTATCTGTCCAAGCGGCCCTAAGTCAAACTTATGTTGCAAACTATTTATGCTGTTTGTTTCAAAGTATTAACGCAAACTGTGCAGTCACAATAGGATTAGCCAACAAAACACGCGCTTGGACAATAGATCTATTTTCTGTTCAGATTCTGGAAACTCGCTGAGAACAATCACAATTTAAGCTATGCATCCTGATTAACATTGCTGGGGCTTCACCGTTTTTACCTGGGGCAAGCTGTTTTGACTATCAGCATATATGTCACTTACTTTTATGATTATGTTGAATTAATGACCAAATACTAAATATAA
Organism: Muricea muricata; assembly: GCA_963855995.1. Lineage (NCBI taxonomy): Eukaryota > Metazoa > Cnidaria > Anthozoa > Malacalcyonacea > Plexauridae > Muricea > Muricea muricata. Next base: position 2,870,187 of record OY979716.1, read on the forward strand.
TGTGAGGTTTGTCGGAATTTACAACGGCTTAGCAACATGTTTCTCCCTTTAAATTTTTATACCATTTTCTAATGTGTAATATGCATAGCGATGCACTTATGTATACCGAGCTAATTTATTCATAGTCGGAAACATGCTGATTAACCGCAGAGCTCTTAAACAGAATCACAGCGTAGGCGAAAAACGCTTAAAATACACTGGCTTACTGTGTTATATGGAGGACTTTGGAATGGGTAGGACGTATTGGACGCATGAGAGTGAGCACATTTAAGCTTATGTTATTACGAATATTTTATCCACGCGAACTCAAATCACGATCAGTATACAGTATCTCGGCTTGTTTGATTCAAACATTGTGATAATTATTGTAATAGTATACTGTAATGAGTATTCAAACTAGCAGTTGTTTGGTGCGAAATACTTTTTGACTAACGTCAACATTTTTGAATTTTAAGTAGAGTTAACGTCTGACATAGTTTTGGAAGTACAGGTGTAGTTTCTGTGATACTGGTGTGTTCATTTTTTTATGAAATAGCTGTTGTCTACAGGGAATGCGTGGAAGCGTGTTGTTGTTATTGCCTACCCAGTATGACGTTTTGCGCCGAACGAATTCATAATGTATTAGTTTTTGGTGTTATTGTTTAGACACCAAATTAGCGTTGGCCAAGGCTTCAGTGATCGCAAAAGCCAAAGGCAATGCGTAAATAAGTGATTTTTAACCCGCTATATTTGCGATGGATTCTGATTGTTAATTCTGTCAATTATCATAATCACACTACCTGTAAACAGAAAGTATTTTATTTATGCGGATAAATTGTGAGCTCTTAAACAAAACCACTGTATTTTCTCAATAATCTGTGTATATGAATGTGCATATTCCTGCTTTTGTTGCCAAAAAAGTTTTATAAAAGGTTTATAAAGTATCTTTCTTGCTACGTATTAAACATCGCAATTTACTATTAATAGTATTGTCAAGTATTTCTGCGGTTTGTTTTATAATTTTGTAAATAGTATGTTTGATTATTCAGCACCGTTCAACACCGAAGGATCGTCGCATAATAAAATGTAAAGCTCGGAGAATGTCGGAATACGCCGCAATGAATTTTGCACAGTCAGCTAAGGAACCGCATGAACCTCAACCGCGAACCGCACGAGCCGCGACCGCTAACTGCACGAACCGTAACCGCGAACCGCACGAACCGCAGCCGCGAACCGCACGAGCCGTAACCGCGAACCGCACGAACCGCAGCCGCAAACCGCACGAACCGCGACCGAACCGCATGTGTTAAGTTACTTCTAGGCAGTACTGTACTTCAGTTGTTCTGCATAGATGTTATCTGTCCCTTGACATTTGCCATTCTTCACTTTCTTTACACTGTTCTCTACTTCTCTACATTTTGTTATTGAGTCATCTACTGTACTGTCCAGAAATAACCTAACACTGCGGTTGAGGTTAAAGTGCGGTGAGGTTGAGGTTAACCGCAGACGACCGCAAGAGATAACCGCAGTTGAATAAACGATCATTTGGCGTTCATTTCCGATTCATAAAATGGCTTTTGATGGTGTAAAATATCAAGCACGCGAGAGTTGCAGCCTCTATGCAGCGTAGTGTTGGCTTAATCGACTGTGCTTTACTAAGTATACATGAATAAATGTTGAAATATAAAGAACCTGTATCAATATCGTTTTGTCGAATTATTCACAATAACACCGTCACATGCAATATTACGCCAGTTTAAAGAATAAGCCAGTTTAAAGTAACTATATTTCGCGCTAGTGCTATTACTTCAGTAAGATGTGAAATTTTAACATTTCATGATACGAAATACTGTAGGTTTTTTAATCAAAAACTTATTTACCAAATACGTGCCGTGTGAGAAAAAAACACCGACGTGCCATGTAAGAAATAAAATACAGGCTGTTGTTTTGGTTCTAATATCACTGAGTTTCTTACATCACACATGCGATCATTGACATTCCGGCTCAAGGCAAGAGGTTATTAAAGTGAGGATTACATATATAAGGCTGCCAAGATGGGCAGGATTATTCATCTTATATGTATATATATATATCTTAGGTAGTGGAAACTTTCGGACATTACCAGGGCATTAGCCTTATGTGTTTTTTATTACTTATATCATGCCAAATTGACTATGGTTTGGTACGAGTACTTTAATTGGTCAGCATTTTTACATTTCTTCAAGCAGATCCATTATTTTGATTGACAGGAACAAAATAAAGAAATAAGCGGAAGCCTAGTCCATGCATGGAAGCATGCATCGCGAATCACGTTTGTGATATTCTGGACAGTACTGTATCATGGGTGTATCATCTGGTGGTACTATGTGAGGGTAGCACTCCGGTTGTTCTAGTTCGGGTCGCGGCTCAAATTTGCGGTCACTAAAGGGGGGGGGGGGGGGGTAAAATGTTCCCGTTGTGGTTGCACGCTTTACATACCAGTCAATTACGATATAATCTAGTTTACGCTTATATCCAAGATTAGAATGAAATGACCACTATGTTCATTTGATCTTGTTACGTTGCAAACATAGTATTTAGCATATAGAGCAGGTTGCACTCGGCAGTTTCGGAGGAGTTTCGTGCCATTGAAGCCAGTGGGCTCTTCATCATGGTAGGGGCCAGCACCTCTCCATGTATCATGATTACCATCTTGTCGAATAGTTGCATTGAAATCTCCAGCCACAATGATTGATTTTGTATGAGGGATGTTCTTTCCTCATTTGTAGCATGGCTCTTTGTCATGGAAGTTTTCCTTAGAGCAGGTACTATGTTCTCCAGTTGGGCAGTAGCAGGAGTATATAGCTACAGCTTAACTCCATACCTTGACTCTAATCATTATCATCCTACCCTCCATCAAATGCTCAGTGTCCATGAGTCGAACATGTGGTGCAAAGACGATTGCTACTCCTACCCGTGCTATACTCATTTCCTTGTACACAACATGCCAACCCTTTAACACACAATCATCAAACTTTATCTCACCCTCACCTCTTAAACGGGTCTCCTGCATACATACTATATCTTGTGCTAAGTTTTTACATTGAGTTAGACAGTCCGCTAACTTGCTCTCGCACTTACAGGCACGCACATTAATCGTCCCCAGACGAAAAGAATGGTGTGTCTGTCTTGGTGCTGGGTAACTAGAATTGTCCATTACTTATTTAAAAAGAGTCAAAATGCCACTGAGGCATTGAGGGCCACTGGTTTTTCAATTTTTATTGCAATGTGTTAGCCTCGTAAAATAAAGTCTTGTGAGAGTGTGAGAGGCGTTTAGACAAACGAAGGGCCTATAAATGCCTTGTAAGTCTAGCAGTAAACTGAGAGTTGCGCGTCACACAATTTGCACCCCAATTGATATCTTTGTCGTCTATCGGTGTCGTCTATTGTCGTCTATTTGCACCCTGATGATATCGGTGTCGTCTATCGGAAGTTGAGTGTTGGAGTATTGATACCTGTGGGTCCATAACTCATATGCAGAGGGTCCTTGTGGACGGATGCAGGATATCAATGCTTAGTGCAAGCAGAGTAATAGTTTCCTATTTGGTGCTTGTCGGACGCGTTCTTCCTCGAGCTTGCCCGCCCACGGCCTTTTCTGCTACATGATTTTTGTTGATGTTTTTGGCTTTACCGATCTCCAGCGTGATTCCAGAGTTTGAAGTGCAGCATCATTTTTTAAAGCTTAGAAATCCGGGGCGGGATCTACTAGAATTGCAGAATAGATAGAAGTAGTGGAGGGTAGCGGTCTTTTCGTCGGGGAATAATACCGACAGAGGCAAAAGATGCAGAGGTGTCTCGAAGGATAGGAATGCGCTGTCAGCTTCTTCGAAGTATGTGTGCAGCAAAACAATTGCCAACGACAGCAGGCGGATCATTTGTTGTTTGGTGGAGTAAAAGTTGAGGTAGCTTGTAAGTGGAGAAGCAATCATTGTAATCGTTAAGAGTGGCTTTCGAAATTATTTTGAGGCATCTGTTAGGCAGTCAGCATGTCTGAATTGTAGAATAAAAAGGTCGTAATGTTTAGCACATACTAAGAAAAACTTTTGAGAATTAAATTATGAATTATGGATTATGCTCCTAATACGATTGTATATGACGCACTTTATTTCTGGTATAATGAGCATATTATGTGTTTTTTGGTACCACCCGAATAGACAACTGGTTGTACATCGATTAGCTAGCAAACTTTCATTAATAACCCTTGATTTGTATAGCGTCTTTGATCAAGCCTGTTTGATTGATATAAGTTATCTTGACGTCACGTGAGTTCAAAATTTCAATTTTTTGTTTGTTTTGCATCTTACAGATCGAGAATGTTAATTCTACGACAGCTGACACTATAGCTATAATTTATTGCAATGTCAAAAGCAAAATATTCTGTAAACATAGGAAGGGTTACAGAAATTGAACAATTCTTAGCAAATTTGGCATATTTTTGTCCTGCTGTTTGCCCAAACGCCATTGTTCCTTTAGTCAGAAATGTTTTCTTGTTGTTTAGCCGTTTGCAAGACAATTCCACCAATCAAGAATGGTCATGTGATAGAAAGTGGCGTGTTGGAAGGAGATGAAATTCGTTTTAATTGTGACCAAACGTGTTAGTAGGACAGAGTGTTCTGCAATGTACTGGCAATGGAGCATGGGATGCATTACAACCAGACAGGCACGTAGCTAGGATGCAAAATTTGGGGGGCAGCACTGTTTTTGGGGGAGCAGTTGTCGACGTAAACAAAAAATGTTGACACTAATACAAAAAACCCCGGCACTCAAGGGCTACTTACATTTCTTGTTATATTTTGTAACGAATATTTGTAATTGTGTAATTAATAACTGTTATTGTGCGCTTTTTGCAGCCTAAGCTATAGCTTATGTTTTTTGACTGTTTTATAATTAAAAACGGCAAAAAATTTTAAATAGAAGAACTAAGATCTTGCTGGCAAAATGCTTGTATTAAGTAGCTCCAAGAGAAGTAAATTATATCCAAAGGCAAGGAATTATTACACATTATGTATTTTTAGTCTAATCATTCGAAATTTTGGCAAATTTAAACGATATTTGAGACCACCTCAAAAATTTTCTTGGGGGGCGAGAACAAATTTAGGGGGGGCGACGGCACCCCCTTGCACCCCCGTAGCTACGTGCCTGCAACCAGAATGCAAAGGTCCGTGAATTGCGATTGCTGCCGCAATTATTTTATTTAGCACACGCTAGCGGGTGTTCGAGAAATCATGAGCAAAATAGATTTCTCCCCGTTTCGGTGCAATAGGTACATCCTTAACGCAAGCATGCAGTGAGACATACAACTATTCAACGTTATCAAATCTATATATATATTCACTGAGCAGAAGGCGATGTGAATATCGATTAGTAATAACCGAGCCTGAGGCGACTAATTGTTTTAGTATAAATTTCCAGATTTTTACAAATAATAATCAACTAAACTTTACAAAAATTCATTCACTTCCGATTTATTACTGTAAAAAAAAGCAAATTCAAAAAGCTATAGTCACTGGTCAGTGACTATCACTACAGAGACAGTGAATCTTGACCAATCAAAATGCAGGAAAATCAATAGTTACCTGGAAATTTATACTAACACTGTATATTTTTTGTTAATCGCAATAAAGCCCAAATTCAATCGAATCGTGTCTGTGCATGTGACATTTTGAATTGTGCAAGCATTTTAAATTGTGAAATATCTGATCTCATCATGAATGGGTCAAGTGTATGTTTTCAGTGGGAGTTTTTATTTAGAGGGAGTCATAATTTGCTGGCAGTTATTTACAACTACATGTAATTACGTCCAATTAATATACAGTTACAGCATGCATGTACAATTTATTACTGGATGGATATTAATTTGATGGTTGCAACGTTAACAATGTCATATCATTAAGGTTAATTATAATCATCCATAGAAATGTGTCCTGCTCCATCAACGACTTCCAATGTCAACGTCATAGGAAGTGAATTTTAAGAGGGCAAGCAAGTAGAATTTGTTTGTCAAGATGATGCCATTTTAATTCCAAAAAAATCGATGAAAATTACATGTCGAAATGGAAGGTGGTCAGGAATAATTTCATCATGCAAAGGTAAAACATGAACAAAAAGCGTCACAATATTTTTACAATCATCTTCGTACGCATAGAATGCAGGATTGGTCGAAATTACATGAGCATCCCCTGCATCTCCTTGCTTCTATGATTATCTAAATTACGGATAAAGAAGAAAATGATTCATTGATACATTGTAAATAGTTTCTTTTATATATTCTGCTGACGCGGCCCCCGTATCGATACTACACAGCCAAAATCGCATCAAGTTGTTGCAATATTGTCGGCTGAACAACATTGTAACAATATGGTTATCATGATTGAACAACATTGTTGAATCGTCAGTATTGCTTATTGCTGTTTGAACAACATTGTTCAATGTTGAAAAACCAACAATACTTGCTCAAGGTTGTTAGAACAGGTAAAAACTGGAATGTTGAAACAATCAAGTTACTTGCTGTTGAAACATTGCTGTTCTGTATTGTTATTTGAACATGATAGAAAAGCATTGTTCTGTCAACCATGAACAATATTGATGGGTCAACAACGTGTTCCAGATTGTTTGAACAACAATGTCGAATGCTGTCAGGATTATTCAACCGTCATGGACCTATTATCGTATTTTAAAAATATTTTATAATAATTGTCAGACACGTGTATAAAAACGAGCACGGCGCCAGCGAATGGATAAACAGGATACATAAGGAAAGTAGCATGTATATTTGTTTGGATAAATGAGTAAATTAGGTAATAACACTAAAAGTCACCCCTGTGTCATTGGCAACGTGCTTTCGCATTCCACAAGACAAGAAACGGCCGTTTAGGAGGAAAAATGACAAGCTTGTAGTTTTATTTTAAGATAAAAAGATCCCTGGTTCTATGTTCAGTTAACAAAGAATGACATACAGTATGAAGTCCGATATTTCTTCTAAGATATTCAAGGAACGTGTGACAAAAGCGCAAGATCAGATCATGCATCGCACTCACCGTCTATGAAGATCAAAGTAAAAACGGAAAGGTGAATCGGGATTCAATGCAAACGCTTTGAATAGGTGTGATATATTTTTATTTCGTCTCTAAAGTAAACACTTTGATAACATTATACACTTTACAGGTGGAGAAATTTGTATAATTTTCAGTCCAAAAGCCAAAAGGTAGAATATACTCAATATATGTAAAAAAATTCCTACTCTCATAAAAATAGGAGAATGATGTAGCTTTGACTCCTTTTTTCTGATTGACTTGTATGGCCTTCTATGTTACAGATGTAACCAACACACACTTTCGGCTTACACAATGCACATTGCATTCATTGATCATGCACCTGGGGGTGAGGACGCGATTTTTGCCTGTTAAATAGTCCTGGAATTCATCCTATTTACCAGCATCCCTTGGAATTTCCATGATTTTATAGATACTCCCTTGGATTTTTTCCTCTTTATTTCCCCCTTTGCTTTCCATTTCCAAGGTCTAGCTTGATCACTTTTAGCCCTGGATTTTCGTATTTTAATCAGCCTCTTTGCAAGGGCTTTCAAGGGCTTTCAAGGGATTTGTAGGGCTTTCAAGGGCTTTCAAGGGATTTCAAGGGCTTCACCCACTCCGCACATGTACGGAAAATAAACGCAATCTGCCAGTTTAACCATAAAACATCGAACTATGTCTTACAGGGAGTTCATGAAAAAAGACCTTTGTAATGATAACCCTGGATATGGGTAAGTACTGAAGCATTTAAATTCAAGGTTAAGTTTTGATAATCTTTTTTAGAAACACACTGTAAAGATTTAACTACTTTCAAAAGTAATTTTGACTTGCATGCATGGGCAAGTGTTTATTTGTCTCCTAGACAGCCATTTTACGTACTATATATATATATATATATATATATATATATATATATATATATATATATATATATATATATATATATATATATATATATATATATATTTAGTACAATCTGCATATATATATATATATATATATATATATATATATATATATATATATATATATATATATATATATATATATATATATATATATATATATATATATATATATATATATATATATATATATATATATATAGTACGTTATATTGACAACTAATTTACAACTTTTACAAAACTTTATATGCCTAAAAAGAACATTCAAGAGAAACAAAGTGTCACTCTTGTTCATCCATAATTTCATGCCATTCTAAATCGGTAGGTCTTCTTGCTCCATATTTTCGTTCCGACCATTTGTAAAAATTGAGCCAAAATTTGTCATCACTTTGGCACTTGCTCAACCCTGCAGCTTCAACATATTTTTTCTGAAAGGGATGTTTAGAAAGTGTATTAAGTGAAAGCATCGCTGTTTTGTTTACAGTTTTACTTGGAACTGATACACTTGGGTAGTTAAAGTTCATAATTAAAGCTAATTCTGCTAATTTCTTTATTTTTATGATAGATTGAATAGCGACTGGCTTATGGAATGTAAATGGTATTCATTATAGTTGTGTGGTGCTTACCACAAGAGCTGTTTGTTGCATTACAGCTTTTTCCAAAACTTGATTATATTTTACGCCAAGGAAACTGGAGATCTTATCAGCCAATTCTTTTGTTGAAGCTGTGCTCAGCGAAGACCACGTTCCTATTCCCAGAATCTTAATAAACCAGATGAAAGGTTTTTACAAAGTAAAGTATGAAATGTGGAAGGATATGTTATGTATGCTTTACTCTTCTCCTTTCCTCGGCTCGCCAGTATGTAAATTTGGCCTTTTCATAGGCTTCTGCTTGAGCGAGGAGCTCGTCCATGGTCACGCCATAGGGTGAGTTGGCAAATTCTTGGCGAAGTTGGTCCTAAATAGACATTTGTACAAATAACTTAACTATAATGTGATGACTGTTCACCCAACCCAACAGTAATTACCAAGTCATGTGATAAAGCAGTGGTGGAAATTCACATCCTTCATTAGTGGGGTGAAGCATTATCAATTTCTGACAAACCTCACTGTCAGGCTCAAATGTAGCTTTTATAGCCTTTCTGGGTTGAAATTTTTTCCTAAGATAGAAGGGCAATCCATCACCTCCTACTAAAATTTCCACCTCTGAAATTTTTCTAATTAGCCCTCTCCTCTCCAGTAAATTGGCTAACCCATTATCTTGTACATTGTATGTAATCTTTCCACCCAATGACCCCTTGACAAGACATTAGCCCTCTCTTACAACTTAGTAGAAAAGTTGCAGTGCTGTTTTTTTTACATTGTATTGCAAGTTGTAAAATTATATCATTGGGTGGTACTAACAACTTTACCTTTTTTAAACCTACAAATTACCCTATATACATCTCTTCATTGATGCAACTGCAGAGCATTATAAACATTTTTGAATAGACACATGTGCATGTATTAAGAAAGAGAGATATGTCACAAAATTTCTGAACTCTTTCCTTGAGAAATGGAAGAATTTTATTAAATATGTAAGAGGTTTTATGATTTTGAATAGATTTATTTTCACTCTTTCCCTCTGACTTTAATGAACAGTCACTTAAGGTGGGCAGTAAAATTCTGAGTTGCTTTTTAAGTGCTGATCTTCAGATTCAACACATGAGATGTGGTAGGATTGATGACATCTTCTACATTCTTTTTCTTTTTCAAGAACTGCTTCTTTGCAAAGTGGACATTTGGAAAGCTCTAAGTGTCGAGATCCTGATCGACGCCTCAGACAAGTCCCTCGTATTTTGTTGTAAATCCTAACACGCATTGCATATGTGTCACAGCTATCACTCATGGATTTTCCTTGCACAAATTGTGAGGCATACCAGCAAACCAGGACACCACAACTTGAAGAATTAGTTTGAAGAGTATGTGGTGGTGAGGTGATTTGAAATTCAGAAAGACCAAATTTTCTTTCAAGAAGTGAAAGTAGGAACTTTTCTAGGACTTGCATATATGTACTGTTTTGAATTTCAGCTGCTGAATTCAAAGCGTCAACATAAAAAATGTTTTTATTTTGAAGGTCTATGGCAACAAATGTTTTTCATTGACACTACTTAGTAAAATCTGTGTTCCTCTGGGTAAAAATGGTTCTAGTGACTTAACTTCCAGCAGAGATACAGAGTGTGGTCCGTTTCTTAACAGTTTTTCTGTTATTGATGAACCCGCTCTTATGATTGGTGTGAAACTTGTGTAGTGTGTGGATGGTTGGTCAAGTATTGATTTATCATTTTTGGATGGTTGGGTTGTTTCTATTTTTTCCAGGGACATAGCAGTTTTAAAGAACTTCCTCATCATTGCTGCCTGCTCACCAACTCTTCTGTTCGATGGATGTTTCTTCTTTGGTTTAACAGATGGTAGCTTTGTTAATCTTAGTTTCTTCTTTGGAGAACCGTTGGTTGACTTTTTTGATTTTCTTTTCTTACATTTTAAAGAACTGCTGCTCATGTCACGCGCCGTAAGTGTTAAACCCGCGTCAGTGTTACTGTTATCCTCTAACTCCTGAAGTGCTGACGCAAGATTCTTTTCTAGGTTGGCCAATGATGTTGAATCAGTGCACTCGTAGATTAAGTTCTTTATTCTCGATAACAGTTCACAGCATCTAGTAACAGCTGTTCGTTCAGGAAACACTGGTTTTGGAAGGTCAGCTGTTGTAGTTTGTGTTGTAGTTACCTTCACTGGGACTAAAATTGAATTGACATCCTCAGCGTAGACTAGACGCTTCATGCAATGCTCAACCAGGTAATTTGGACGGTTATGCAGAAATTTTGGAATTTGTTTGTTGTACCGTTTATATGCCGTTGAACATTTCGTGTTCCCGTTGATATAGCTGCAACAAAAATTATAATATAAAAAATCTCAAAATAATACCTATGCTAGGTCAGATACGAATCCAGAAAACTGCAGTGTAGACGTTGTACTATAATTCTGGTACATATTATACTCACCCTTCATATTTGTCAGGAAGAAATTCATCTACAAGGATGGTGAGCATAGCACTGAGCGAGTGCTTTCGTAGAGTTTGTAGATATTGGTGTTTGAAGGCCCCATTTTGTCGTTCCAAACCGTTGTTTGTACTAACATGAACAAGCAGACGCTCCTTTCTAAATGCCTACACCCATCTCTGTAAAAAATAGAAATCCATGAAATGTAGATAGTGGTTGTATGTAGATTTTAAAATATTATTTTGAGAAAAAGACTTGCATTTCACCGTGCAATTGTTCATAGTAGTACTGCAGTACATTCTGAGGGCACGCAGTTGCATTGGTTAAACCTGTTGTTTCTTTTTACCTTTTTGTGTCGTAACCATGTATTTTCTAACCACTTTTTAAAATTCTTATTGGTCTTCTATTTGTGCGTGTCCCTTAATTGCTTCAGGGCATTTTCGTAGGCATCTTCAGTTCTTGCTCGTGCCAATTGTCTCATCAAAGCCAATATACACTCGCGGTTCTCTGCAACTCCATTGTCTTTTTTGGCTGTCCAACGCTCCCGTGCTTGTTCACGGTGAAAGTCACAAAGAAGTACTTTGCAATCTGAAAATTAAAATACATAATCCATACACCATTTAACCATTTGGTATTATGTTACCTTTAATACCCTAGAACACCTATAATATAAATTGTTATTAATTGCACTAACTTTTTTATGTCTATGTACTGTAGGTGCTGCATATTTGCTTTTAATAACGAACATCAATTGGGATGGTATACAGTTCATGCATCATACCTGGAAAAACGGACTCTATTGAATTTATTTCTTCTTCGCAAAGATCTATCATCATATGGCGTGGCTTCCATTCTGGATTCCATTGACGCAGAATACTCAAAGCTTCTGTAATACTTGCGGTGGTTTCATCTTGTACAATAAACGATGCAACGATAATGTAATCAACATTTGTTTTTACAGCGACAAAAAATAATGGCAAGGAATATATGGTGGTTTTGTAGGTGGCATCAAGAAAAGCGAGTTCCTGACCATATCGACTAAGTAACTTCGATTTCCAAACCGTTTGATGTACAAACAAAAGACGCTCTTGTTGTTTTTCAGCAGTCGTTATAACCTCCTCGTCTATAACAGCTTCATCATCGCTATTTTCTTCATCGGTAAATTCCGTATTTTTGTATACGCCACTCCCTTCAACGTATGGACGGAAGTGGAATCTATCATTGCTTGAACTCTTTTCGTTTCTCCATTTTTCTATGAGTCGCTCATAGTGAAGTCGCTTAACCAAACGATCTGTACTGGCGAGTACAAACTTGGGCACCCCCTCTACAATTGATTAACTATGCCTCCTAATCAATTTAAGAACGGGTGCCTAAAATTTTCAAGTTAGGGGGGTGTTACCACAGTGAGGTGGTACGTTAACGGTTGGCAATGTTTCTCTGCCAGTCAATGATATTTAATGTGAGAACATCAAACAGGAAATTTTATATGTCCATTTATTTGTTGTCAAGTCCATGTCTTTGAACAATATCCCAACACCTTATTATTAAATACAATGGTTGAGTAAAACATGAGCAAGCATCCCGAACCGTTATTTCAAAAACGGAACTCCCCCCCCCGGGATGATAAATTTTGTGAATATCTTCATTACACCCCCAAAAACATTTCAATTTGACTTAGGAGTCGCGGGGAAAGAAATACTGACTTTGTCCGCTTTGTACAGATCTTGCCAATTTTTGCCGCGACCGGACTATCAATGTTGTCTTGACCCATGAACGAAAGTCTGGCACGCATTGCCGCGTTATACATATGATTCTTTATTGTTTTAACGCGGGGAAAGTATCGTCGATTGCTACGCTGAGGTTGTTCTTTTCCACGAAAAAGGTCGTCATGGACAAATATTTTTAAATGACGTTTCATCTCATCAACGCTTCGCACTCCTTCACCGACAAGTTCTTCTATTTTGCTGATAACCCTTTCATCCAGTCGTTGTGTCATTCCGATGTGCTAAAATAGTGGAAGACGAAGTGAGACAACAAAACCGTCTTGCATGATTTTGGTTTTTTAGCTTTAACGATGGGTATAGTATATTAGAATTATATTAAATTGGCCAGCAGGCTACTGCACACAACATATACATAGAACCTTAGTTTGGGTTTAAACGGTATTGTTATGTGCCTCACCGTTTTGGACTTAAAATATACTATGAATCCTAAAGCATGGATTACGTACTTTATATATGTAGCCAGAGCTTGAATCATACTTCTAAAATAATCAGGACATCAGGACAAAGTTTACTATATACGTTTTCAATATACCCAGCACTTCCCTGAGCTACCTGGGTTCCACTACTGCTCGCTATGATAGTTTTAAGCTTTTTTCATGTTTTGTTGTGAACTTATAATTACTTTTTATCTCAATACTAGTCTTTTCAATATATACCCAAAAGAAAACTCACAACTCCAAGTGTGTGCGCGGTGTGCTCCTCTGACCGTGGGAAGGAGATGTATATTCTGCGTTCTGTTTTAACCGAGCAACTGGCATTGTTTAACTTTGTTCGCAATTCGGCAGAGGTTGTAGCGCGCTTCTTTTTTTTAGCGTCACAAGGCACCTAAAAATATATTTCCAATATTTAAAATAAAATCTAAAAAAGGCTAAAAGCCCTTACTACAAATGATTACTTTCAGCACCAAATAAACTTAAACAGGACTTAAACTTAAACAGCAAACATGTAGTGTAGGTTTGATATATTTATTAAAATTCCTGCTGACGGTTGAGCTACCATGTAGTCAATTGCAAACTTTTAATCTATACTACTTAGTAGATAACATACCTTATATTCTGGAAATTTTATTACTTCCCTCATTTGTATGGTTGCTGTGCAATTAAGTTTTTTGCTGTCTTGCTTCTAAAAACGTCTCTTTTTCATTGTATGACCTCCTTCCGAAATAATCATCGGACCAACTAGATTAGTTCATTTCATTGCACCCAAAAGCCACTATTTGGCTTATCGCAGCTAATAAGATAAACGTATTCTAATATTTACTACAAACGTGGATGCGTGCTTCTTTTTTAATAAATATTTCTGTCCATCCCATGTTGGCATTCCAAGACGCTCGTACCCACCAAATTGAACGGTACTCCGCCGAAGGGGATGGGTTTATCAGTCCCTGATTTCGATTGCCACCAAATATGGTGCGGTTTATGGTCATTTGCGCCTAAATCACAAGGACCATCCAAACATTTAATACTGCGGTGTGGAATTACGTTGCTTGTATGAACGATACGTAAGCGCAATATTACGGGCAAGTTCTGTGAAGACGGGATAGTGCAATCTACCCGACTGTTTTACTTTCAAACTATGTTGCAGGTTATCACATAAAATACATTGAACTTCCAAGTCGCGTGACAGGAAATAGACGAGACTACTTTGATTAATAAGATTGCGCCTTTTACATGGGTTTTTTGTTGTTGGTTTGAGGGAGTGAGTGAGATGTTAATATTATTGGTATATTTGTGAGTTTTATTTTCTTGCGAAAATGACTTTTTGTAAACACATACCGGACCGGAGAGGCAGGTAATCTGCGAAAACCAGGGTAGGGAAAGGGAGGCATTTGCCCCGCTCCCCCGATAGTTTTTTTAGAAGTTTTATAAATTGTCAGATGGAAGCCAGGCACTGTGAAGGGTTTTTAAGCATAATAGAAACAGTACACAATAAACTCTAATGCAAAAGTGCGGTATTAGGCTAGCTAACGTTTCTGAAACCCTAACTAATTAACTAGGAGTCCTACTCGGGCTCGACGTTTCGGGATTATTGATACAATTTTCCACAAGTCGTGCCACTTGCTACTACTTCGATTAATTAACACGTTAAAACTTTCGAAAATAGTTGCATGATACTTAAGCGACGGATATAGACTTAACAATCTCAGTAATTTGATAGCGGGTCAGAAGTTTTTCATTGTAAACAGTAAGAATAAAGTTGACTGAACATTATTACATTAAGTCACTAAAACAGTGCCTTATCTCACCGTAAAAACTAAAAACGTATGTATTGATTGTATATTACTATATAATATATTTGAAGCCGGTCGCACCAGACCGCCCAGTCGGCAAATTAGTTTAAATATTGGCGCGCAAGACCGCGGTAAAGGCGTATTGAACTTACCTGTGGCTCCAAAGTTCTTTGTTTTCGTGAAAACCGTAAATTTCGTCGTGGTTGCATTTTGCAAGTCCCTCACCAGCTCGAGCGCCCTTTCTAATATACTTACATAGCCGAAGAACGGGTTTTCTTTGTTGATTATAGTGTCAAAATTTGGTTTATGTAAATGAGATGTAAAAGTTGACCCTGCCATGCATATGTTTTAAAGTGTTAAGACATGAATTCCGGAAATTAATAATTAATTGGTCTTCACCGACCGTGTTTAGTATGACAGGCCTGGGAACTAGGTACTCTACCATACCTGAAATAGCTCTAACCCAGGCGTGTAAACGAAGTTGCGACGTATTTTGTGAAAGGTAGTATTCAAATATTAATGTTTTCTAATATTAACACACCGCTCCTTGAAAGGTTGCATGATCTGAACCAAGCGCAATTGTTTCTTGTATGATATTTTTTTAATATGCATTTACAAACTTCCCATCGACGTTTGGAAAGTTATCAAAGCCGATATTCGGATTTTGCATGTAGATTAAAATGGTATTGGCGGACCGAATAAACTTCTTCAGTTTCACCATTAAGCTAGGAAATATCCACAATTAAGAACAATTTGCCAAATTTGAAATGTTGCAATTTCAAGAGTGAAGCCAAAAAAAACATACGGAGTTTTCCCACAGGCAAGGGGAAAACCCTTTCTTGCTATAGAAAATGTAAACTATGTCAGCATTGATTAGGTTACACGACAATTCGTAGTATTTTCGATCAGTGCCAGATTAGTCAATCTAGCATTTCACTTCAGTTTTCAAATTCCAAATGTTACTTTCAATCCCATGAGATACCTACATGGACAGAATGATGCTATGTATCGACTGGTAATATCAAACCCAGCTGCATTTTCCGACTGGTCACGTAACATGCTTAAATCTTTGAAATTGGGTTTTCGGGGAGCCAGCAAATTATTTGTAAGACACATTACGCCTGCATGCCTTGTATAAATGCGTTGACAGGCGGTGAAACATACGTATTTAAACGTTTAATTTTGACAAAAACAGTTGAATTCGTGGTTAAGAATGATCGAAGAAATGATCAGTGGCGGCGCCAAGTCTCGGAATTGGGGGGGGGTCATTTGAGGGGCAACACGCATTTTTTTTTGGGGGGGGGGAAGATAGAATATCACGAAATCTCCCCTACCCCTCGTTGCCAAAATTTTTAACCCCCTGAATTTTTTCCATACATTTTTTTCGAAATTTTTTCTCGGACATTTCTAATTTTTTTCCAGACCATTAAAAATTGTCCCGGCCTACCAAAATTTTTCACGGACCTATCAAAAATTTCTCCCAGACCTACCAAAAATGTAATTTTTTTAGCAACATTTCATAATTTTTTACAATTTTGCCCATCCAACTCAGATGTTTCAACAACATTTGGCCATTTTTCACAAAAGTCGCCCCTCTGCCGGTGTGGTTCCTACACCCATGGCTCTCAGCGACTAATAGTTTCTACAGAAATTATCAAGAACTGGAAGGGAGGGGGGGGGGAATGGGGGGAGGCAGAAAATAATTTGGCGGGGGGGAGCATTTGCCCCATCCTGGCGCGGCCCCTGGAAATGATATTAATTGCTATATAAAGTACTTTGTTAATCCAAGCCAAAGACCCGCACAGCTTGCGAAGTTGATACCCTAATAAAAAAGCTCCCTAATAATGGAAGATACCCTCATAAAGAAGTTCCCTAATAATAGAAGATAACAATAAAAGGTGTTTTTTATAGCATTAGCCTTTTTTAATTTGTTTGAGAACTAAAACGTTTTAAATATCATAATTAGTCAAGGTTGGTACTTAATTCAATTTTAGTCTCGTGCTGACTTGGATTTTCTTTGGGTGATTTTCAAAAAGCTTGGGGTCGATGTACCGCCCTTACATTCAATTTTAAATTTTAAAGTCGAAGGAGTCGAGGCGATGCTACAACCTCAGAAGGTACCTTTCTAACAAAGAGAGAGGGCTTTTCTTCACATTTAATACATTGTTAATAAGATAAATGCCGAATTTCGTTTAGGACTATCACGAAGGTAATCCGTACTATTGGCTTAGACCATCAGATATCGTGCGACTTCAGTTAGCAACACCTGCCAAAGCAAAGTCACTGATAAAATACCCAGAAGATACTGAGACATGGATAAGCGAGATGTATCAGGTTACATAGACACCTTAAGATTGCCGTTTACGGCAAACGGTTAACGTCTGACTCTGCTCGCTGTAAAAAGAAAACCATTGACGGTAAAATGTTTTACCTATATGATTTATTAAAATGACCGAGAACGCCGTACAAAGATATTTTGTTTAACTACAGTAACTTAGTTGTTGATATCAAATGATTTTCCTGCTCATGTGTAGCTTGACATTTGACTTGTGCCGTTTGACGTTTACATTTTACAGCTCATAGCTAGTGGTTCACTGCCAATGTCGAACGTCAACTCGAACGCCAAGCTAGGGATGCCCCAAACTGTTTCTCGTCAGTGATAACGTTTCGGTGGTCACACAAGATGTCTTAATTCAGCATTTTAGATTCTTTTAGAAAATCATATAGCTCGAACATTTCACGGTTCATGATTTTGATTTCATTTCAAAGGAAATTCTTGAGGTTAGACGTTCGGCGTACGCGGCAATCTTAAGGTGTCTAATAACTCTTTTACGTAGGTGGGTTCCAAATTGAGTACACCTTCGCAACCAATAGGAAAGCTGTTTTTGTATGAGATATAACAATTGTATATTTTCACGTTCTGTTTTATGCTGGGGACTTTGAAATCCCTGTAAGGTTATCTGTCCGATATGAATTAACTCATCAAATATTATTGAAATAATTGCAAACAGGGAAAAAATGGCTAGAAAACAGTGACTTTCAAAGTCCATCTGTTTCTACGGATGAAAGAACCTACCATGTAAATGAAATTGTAAATTTCTCCTCCAATGAAGTTGTTTACCAAGGAAAACTTTGCAGATTCTACGTTAAGGTAAAAACTTTGCTATTGATTACAAAAGTATGAGTTCAGTCCTTTTTTGTGAAGAAACTAGAAATAAGATTGTGCCTGGAATTTTCAAGTAGACAATTATATGCACATTTGGTCCTCAAACACGTACATTAGATACTTAAACATGTACACTATGTTAATACCGATATTTTTGCTTTAACGTTTTTTACCACAAGGGAAGCGTAACAAATCGATTTTGTCCACGAGAAACGTCATATCGAGGTTCTTCTGGAGAAGAACATCCATATTTATCTTGCAGTTTTTAAGATTGAGTGTTGTGTATAAAAGTGTAAAATACTCTTGGGGCAAAGCGAGGACCTGATAATGAGCATACATAAAAACTGAAAATGTAAATACATTTATGAAAATGCTGGATTTTTGTAAACTTTCTATAGATGATTTCAAAATATTAAAAATTTTCATCAAATTATCGAAATTTTCCACGCTTTTCACCGAGAAACGTCACAGGCGCCAACCCCCCAACCCCCTCCACCCCATAACGTCACCACATATGACGTTTATCGTGGACAAAATCGATATGTGACGCTTCCCTAACGTTGCCATAAATATGCAGTCAAAAGTACACGAATCGAAAGGGATACATTTTTCACAACCTGAAAAGATAAAACAGAATGAAAAAGGTCATCCTTCGGGAAATTTTGGTCTCTAAAATATCGATCTGTTTTATGGTTTCTGGTAGTAAAAGAACCCATACCTTTCATGTACTTAAGACATTCTTTTTTGGGTAGTTATCAATAGGAACTTCAAGGTGAAGCAGCAGTCCACATGGCCGATATTCAGTATCTATACATGACGAGGGAGACAACAAATATTGCATCGGTCCAGCAGAGCCATTTGCCATTGCAGTGTCACATATTCAAGAGAAATTCAACTTCCTACCGTGTCAAATAAAACATAAATGTGAGAACGGGCAAAGCTTTGAAATTTCTGAACAGGTTTGAATTATATGTGTATTTACATGGCGAAACTACTTCATATACAACTATTTATCTTCAAATACAATTTCAACAGGAGAGCGCCCAATTTTTAACACCACACTCGATGAATACAAAAGGAGAAGGTAAACCAACTGCCACGCTTCCTCTACTTGTGTTCAGTGATGGAACAAGTGGTAATACGACCAAAAAATGGAACCGTCTTGAAACGTTTTCCATGAGTTTGGCAGGCCTTCCACGGAAAGAAATCAGGAAAATAGAAAACATCCACTTTCTTGGAGCGTCAAACATTGTGCCATCTGTCCCACTCGGAAAGTCGATTGCTAATGACCTTCAAGGTACACAAATAAATAGGGTTATCAGGACAAACTGAAATTGCATGGTGCCGTGTACACGCAAAAAAGTGACTGCTCTACCATGATTTCTATATGTACCTTTTTCAGAACTTGAAGATGGTAAATTATTTTATGATGCCAGCAAAGACGAAAACATTTTTGTGAGATGCCCAGTCATGAGTATCTTGGCAGACAATCCACGAGCATCAGAATTTGAACACCACTTGGGTAGTTCTGCAAAAAGATTTTGTCGAAAATGCAATGTGAGTGGAATGCTCTTATCATAAAGATCCAGTCTAAAACTCCACACGAGTAAGGACCACTGGCGCCTGCATATAGATCAATAAGGAGCCATAATTAAGTTCATTGTTCACTCGCGTTTTGTCGTGTTATCTTGTATAGTACCTAACAACTACTCGTATACTATTTCATTAACACTATTATATGTACACATTATTCGCGTTTAAGGCAACATGTGACCATTATTCAGAAGTTGGTCAAATTCGTACAGACGAATATGTCAGGGGAAAAATCCGCGAAATTGAAGAATGCACGCATATAAAAATAGGGATTAGTATATATTTTATATCATCAGCAATAAAAAGTAAAAAACACCTCAAAATGTACCCCAAAAATACGGGTACCTCAAAAGCCACACGTTTATTTTGACTGCGTTAAATACTAAATAATATAAAGGTTGAACAGAGAAGCATGCATTAAGCATCTTTTATTATGTAAACACGCCTAAAGTCATCGAACAAAATAGCGTTTTCTCCATAGCGTTTCTTTAAAATGAACATTTTATGTTGCCACTATAAGATTAAGCTTACAGCTATTTTGTTTTAATATAAATTTGTTTTTGAAAATAATTACAATAACATCCCTACATACGTCGAATTCTATGGTCGTACACTTTTTCCCAAGAGCACTATTACAGGAATAAAAATATTTGAGGCGAAACCAGGATTATTCATATTAATAAAGGGGAAGACGTTCTCTGGCTTAAATTATTTATTATTAACTAGCTTTCGACTGCCAGTCTGCAGTTTTCACAACCCGTCAAAGACTGCAGACTGACAGACGAAAGCTCGTTAGTAATAAATAATTTAAACCAGAGAACGTCTTCCCGTCTATTAATACTACTACAGGCGTTTTTGTTCGTGTGGCTTCTGAGGTTCCTGCTTCTACATACGTGCAATTTTACCATGCAATAATTTTTGCAATAAACATGTTCCACAAATTAAAAGTACTGCCAGGAAGACCCAACTTTTTTTTATTATTGACAGTTCCGAACACCAAAAAAGACGTTGCGAAAAGAAAGTGGAGTTACGGAAAAAGGAGGCGCATTTGATGTCTTGAAATGTTTCAGTGGCCAATACTATGTAAATTTCAAATTACATTCATTAGCGGTGCTTATACGAGAGACAGATAATTCGTCTAGACGAACTTAGTAGTCATAATTCTTCAGCTACACACGTAAAAATCTCACAACTTGTAGAAAGTCTGCAAACAAGCTGTTAACAACTTGTAACAACCTTGTTGATATGATCAGACTTGTTACAAGATTGTTCCAACAAGGCTGTTACAATCATGATATAACACTATTGTTACAACCTTGTGTTGTCAACCTTGTAACATTCTTGCTATATCATGACTGTACCAGCTTGTTAGAACAACTCTGTAACTAGTCATCAAGGTTGTTACAAGTTGTTAACAACTTGTTCCAAACTTGTTAAAACAAACTAGGACGAACACTGCGAACACAACTTGTTGACAACTTGTGATCAGACTTGTTACGACTTGTTTGCAGACTTGTAACAACTTGTGCGTTTTCACGTGTGTAGTATAAACGAGATACAGACGAACTTAGTTCGATGAACAGATAAAACGTAACAAAATTCAGTACTTTGATTAAAGGTTAATTCGTCTGGTTAGTTTGTCCAACATTTATGCTGGACGTATTAAACATGAAACGACTAAGTTCGTCCAGACGAATTATCCGTCTCTAGTCTGAACACAGCTATTACTGGTAGTATAGTTTGGCAGATGAGGCACACGAGCATAAATGACAACATACCTGCACATCGAGTTCCATTTTTGCTTTATGGTACTGTGTAGTATTGAAACCTCATGTGGACCTTTTGAAAAAATAACGTTTTGTTTAGAAAGTTGATAAAGCAGGGTGTATACGGTACCCATACTTGGCATGCGTATAAAAACAACTGAAAAATTAAAATCGTTTTCAACGTCGCCGGGCGACTTTTATATGAAGTTTTTGATTAATGTAGTTGTTTAGGTATACTTATGATGTGGAATAAATGGAAAAAATCTAAAATTTAGATTTTGAAAACCTACAGGGTGCACGAAATTTGAACGCTTAAACACGGCCGTAGCTAGAACGTAATTAGAGGGTGTTTATTCATATATTCATGTTCTGACCGACTAGTTTCTTTTGAAATCAAATTCAAATTTATCAATATGAAAAGAAACTAGTCGGGCATAACATGAATATATGAATAAACACCCCCCCCCCCCCCCCTATTAACGTTCTAGCTACGGCTCTGCGCTTAAATGTAATTTTCAGTTGCTGGTTAGAAAATCTGTTAGCCGTTTTACTGCAGTTGAAAATTTCAAGCTCTTCCTCTTGGTGCCTGATTAAAATAGTCGGACAATACGCTGAAATACGCTACAATACGCTAATCACTAGACGCTCTAATTTTATTAACACATTTTCCATATTTTTTAAACACCGCAGTAAAACACCTACTGAAATCCTGCACACCATTCTTCTGGGACCCGTCAAATATCTGTTAGCTGCAACAATCCAATCCCTGACATCCCAAGAAAAAGATCAAATACATGCTAAAATTGCAGCAACAGATATGAGTGCATTCCCAGCTAATATTCGAGGAAACATTACAAGGAACTACGGGTCGTATGTTGGAAGGGATCTCAAACTATGGACACAAGTGGCTGTTTTTATACTTGAAGGGATGGTTTCCAAGAATGTCCTCAGTGTCTGGGAGCTTCTTTGTGGGGTACAGTATTATTCTATTACATACCAATACCTATACCTACCGGAGTGTAGTTAACAATAAGATTACGAGATCACGATTTTTATGAGGTGATACAGTAGTTACTCTGTGCCGAGGGCGAGTAATTATTTAAGTAAATTTCCTGCTCAAACATGAAATATTCAACAAGAAAATTATTTTTTTCGAAAGAAATCTGTATAGGGAGTTGATTTTTTGGCTGTAACAGGACTTAGTAGAATAATACTAGTATGCTATTGCAAACGCTGTGATTTGATTGGCTACTCTACGCGCTATCTATTCCTCGTCATCTATTCACCATCTTTCTCGAGATGTCTCTTAAAAAATTGCTCAAAAATCTGTTTAATATTTCATGCTCGATCTCTCTCATTCTACTGAAACAATTATAAATTACTCGCTCTCGATTTCTGCGAGATGATAATTGTTCATATCACCTCATAAGAAATCTTGAGGTCGTAACCAGTAATTTTCAAATAGACAAGGCAGTTATTACATATTAAAATTCAAGCTTCTTGTAATCATATTATTTGTAAAAAGTCTTGAGATGTAGCAGAGAGGAATTTACAAGGGATATGCATTTCTTAGAATGAGAACAAATGAATGTTGATTTATCAATGATTGATTTTATAAGCATTAAACTTTGACCTTTTATATATTTTTGATATTTGACACTATTTAGATATTCTGTCTTGGATATGGCTCCTCATTTAACAAAAGAAATGACGCAGCAGCAAAACAGATACCTAGTAATAGTTGAACTATTATTTCTGAAAGAAATTTTTATTATATATTAAGTGTAAAGGGACAACTGCATGCTTTTAATTTTATAGTTTGATGTGGCAATTTTTGTCGCTAGTTTATAAAATTCCTGGCAACTTCAACATCTCCTATCAACATCGTGTGGAAAATTAAATGTTATATATTAAAATCCAAATTCATACTCTTTGACTAAAATTCTTTATATTTCAGAGAAATGGCTTTTATAGTTAGGTTATACATTATGTGAAATCAAACAGGCCTGGAATAGTTTTTCTGGAATACCAAGTAATGTAACAATTTAAATTAATAATTTACTTTGCTTTAATATATATTTTAAATTTGAGGCATTCAATTCAGTAATTCGAGGTCTAAATGTCAACAGTAATAGGCATGCTTCAAGCTTGAACGTTTGCACTAAGTTTGCCACAATGGAAAAACTTCAATTTATTTTAAGTGGTGGAAAGTGGAGAAAAGACCATAGGTGTGTAAAGTGGCAAAAAAACAGCTATGTACTCAAACTGAATGGCAGATAGTTTTTACTGTTTAGGGATTTAGAGTACTGTATCTACCTTTTTAAAAGACATATTAACCAAACATTTTCTTTATTTTCAGCATGCAGGCCTCAGACAATCTTTTGAAGCTTGCTGAAGATCCAAAAGTGCAACACTTTCTTAATAATGTGCCAATGAAGGAGAGTATGGGTGACAAGGATATATATCAGCCTGGATCTCTAAGAAAAGTAAACAATACATTACCTGCACCTAATTGATATACTAGGCATGATATACCATGCACTTACACAGCCAAAAGCAGAACAGACTTGCTGCAAGTTGTGGATTTTACCGGCTGACTGATCTAAGCATATTAATGTACCCGGAAACCATATAATGACTAGAAAATATTTTCCTTCAACAGGGAAAGTATAATACAACCTGATTCTCAGGGTCTTCACCTCCGCTACCCGCGCTACGGCGAAGACCCTGACACAGGCTGGTCACGTGGCACCCAAATTTTTGGTGCTTGACATTCGTACTTAGCAGGGGTAGGTAAAAAGGCGTTATTTATAAGTAATAACATGGCTTAAGGGAGATTAGTGATTAAATGGCCCGAGGGAATTCCACAAACCTCCCGAGGGTAAGGGGCCATTTAATCACTAATCTCCCGAAAAGCCATACTATTAGTTTGTAATAGCACAGTTGACAAGGGTTTCCAAGCAAATAATTTGTTTTTACTAATTGTTGAAACACCTGTGACAATAATAACTCTTTGAATAGATCAGCGTAAGTAGCGCGTATAAATATGAGGGAGTTCCATAGATTTGAATAGTGTTGTGTTGTGTCGAATGTAATTACTTGCATGTTTGACCATCCATAACCGAGCGGGCGATTAGTTAACATGCATAACTCAACGAAAACGAACGTGCAGCCTCATTAGCTGAACGATAAGGTTGCTTAAACGCGTACACAGTCGCTTGCGTATTGGTCGACACGAGAAAATATGAATTTTCGACAGGTGATTAAGGTGATGTATTCAAATCATGTACTGAACAGTGTGCGTAAAAACCTTAATCCTTTCAAATTCAGATTAATCGACATAACCATAAGCACAAGGCAAAACAAAAGACAAAACAAAGATACCCACTGAAGCGTGCGACATAAGCATCGATATAAGCATAAGCACAAGCATAAGCTATGGCAAAACAAGAGGAAATTCAAAAGAAACATCTTTCTGTTTTGCTTTTGTAAACCTCAAAGGAAAATTTATTCTTTGTTATTTTGCTTATGCTTATGTCGTTAGTGAGGACTTAAGTTCTTTTGCTTTATACGGTTAAACGTTTCATACGGTTTCCATGCGTTTAAGAGCGTAGAATTTTATAAACCAGAAGCAATTATTGCATGCTGTCAAGTTTACATGTAGCTGATGCCTGTTATGCATGGTATTAAATTTGAAAGGTTTTATTTTATATTCACTCTGCGTGTCGTTGCATCATGAAAAATTTCTTACACTGGCTTGTTGATCATAAAGCTCGTGTTAATTTTTAAACCCATGGGACAGCTTGGGAGGCTACGGACAATTCCACATTTTAGTAAGATAACAGGTTTCTAAAAATGCCTCCACGGCAAGAGTAGAGATTGGAAACGTAGAAGGAAGGCTTATTGCAGAGCAATATCGGCAACACGATGCTTTGTGGGATATTATAGTCATGGCATTAACAGAAACATCGAATTTGAGCAGTTACTACACAACGTGCAGGCCATCTACAATCATGGTCGTCGTAATTCTGCGCGTAGACAAGATCGAGACTACGTTCATCGTGAAGCAAGGCAGTAAGTACAGTAATCAAACGTTGATTTTTGCAAAGGTGTACATAAACAAGATGCCCATTTAATTTTTTGTGTATGTGTGTAATATATGTACGAATTATAATTTACTGTATATTTCAGGGGCGGACGATATGACATATGCCAAATTTGAAAATCCAGACCAACGTCAAGAAGCATATTATGCGATAAGAAATCGTATACAAATGCCATTACCCCAACAACAAGTTCCATTTCCTCGTCAACCACTACCTCAACCACACCCTATCCAACCACGCCCACCTCAGCAACAAGCAGCTCAACCACATCCTCACCAACCACGTCCAGCTCAGCAACATGTACCTCAATCACATATAAGTCATCCGCCATGGCTGCTTAAGTCCCTATGCGTTTGAACTAATTTCAAAAGTACTCGTATAATTTGCATAAAATAGACGTTAACATAACTAAATATTCGTTCGTTTTCGTCAAGTTGTGCATGTTAACTATTAGTTAACATGCACAACTTGACGAAAACGAACGAATATTCAGTTATGTTAATGTCTATCACATATTTTATGCAAATTATACGAGTACTTTTGAAATTAGCTCGAACGCATAGGCACGTAGGCAGCCATGGCTGACGACTTATATGTGATTGAGGTACTTATTGCTGAGCTGGATGTAGTTGGTGGGGATGTGGTTTAGCTGCTCGTTGCTGAGGTAGACGTGGTTGGATGAGGTATGGTTGACGTAGTGGTTGACGAGGAAATGAAACTTGTTGTTGGGGTAATGGCATTTGTATAAGATCCTTATCGCATGATATGATTCTTGACGTTGCTCTGGATTTGCAAAATTTGCATATTTATTTCGTCCACTCTTTCCATTAGACCCCTGAAATATACAGTAAATACGTACATAAACTACACATATACACACAAAATTGGATGGGTATTTTGTTTATGCCTTTGCAAAAATCAATGTTTGATTACTGTACTTACTGCCTTACTTCAAGATGAACGTAGTCTCGAGCTCGCCTACGCACAGAATTGGTAACCAATGTGTGGTAACTGCTCAATTCGGGATTTATTTTAATACCATTGACTATAATATCCCACAAAGCACCGTGTTGCCGACATTGCTTTGCAATGATAAGCCTTCCTTCTACGTTTTCAATCTTTACTCTTGGTCGTGGAGGCATTGCTAGAAACTCGTTATTTTACTAAACATGTGGAATTGTCCGTAACCTCCCAAGGGTTTAAAAATTTCCATGAGCTTCGTAATCAACTAGCCAGTATAAGAAATTTTTCGTGATGCAACGACACGCAGAGTGAATATAAAATAAGTAAACCTTCCGAATTTAATAACCATGCATAATAGGCATCATGCAGCTATATGTAAACTTGACAAATTGATAAATGGTTCATAAAATTCTACGCTCTTAAACGCATGGAAAGTTAAGTTCCAACCGTATGAAACAAAAGAACTTAAGTCTAGTCCTAACTAGCGACATAAGCATAGGCAAAATAACAAACTTTAAGGATAAATTTTCCTTTGAGGTTTACAAAAGCAAAGCAGAAAGAATTTTCTTTTGAATTTGCTTTTGTTTTGCCATAGCTTATGCTCATAGTCTTATCTTTGTGCTTATGCTTATGTCGATGCTTATGTCGCATGCTCGGTGGATACCTTTGTTTTGTTTTACATTGTGCTCATTGTTATGTCGATTAATCTGAATTTGAAAGGACTGATGTTTTTACGCACACTGTTCACAGTAATCACTTGACGAAAATTCATAATTTCTCGTGTCGACCAATACGCAAGCAAGTTTATACGCGTTTAAGCAACCTTATCGTTCAGCTAATGAGGCTATTCGTTCGTTTTCGTCAAGTTGTGCATGTTAACTATAATTAGAACTAATCGCCCGCTGTAGCGTAATCGACCCGGTAAAAACAAAAGAAACCCGTTCAACTATGCTATTACACAAATTATTGTCAAACAACAAAGGAGACCGACGAAGCGGGAAGTCTTCTCACTTTAAAACCGTATCTTTGCTTTCTTTTGCGTTTGCATCTCGCTGTTGTAATCTTAAAACCTGTTAATCCGAAAAGTGTAGTCGGATTGTCTGTACAACATTTACTTTGATTTAGACCGTATCATATCCCAAACTCCCCGCAATTTCGTACTGTACAAATAGTTATTAGTGAAATATTTTTTTGTTTTGTTAATCATGAATATTGTCTTAAGCTATATTATCATGCACCAATGTTTGCTCGTAAAATGTTCTGATCAGATAAATTAATGATACGCCTTTTAATTTTAGATTTTAAGAATTAACAGGTTTTAAGATTACAACAGCGTGATGCAAACACAAAAGAAAGCAAAGATACGGTTTTAGAGTCAGATGACTTCCCGCTTCGTCGGTCTCCATTGTTGTTTGACAATAATTTGTGATAACGCGTTTTTACCTACCCCTGCTAAGTACGAATGTCAAGCACCCAGAAATTGGGTGCCACGTGACCAGCCTGTGTCAGGGTCTTCGCCGTAGCGCGGGTAGCGGAGGTGATCAATCACAATTGAAAGGAAAAACATCACTAAAAGGACATACACATACGTTCACAACACTGCCTGTAAATACTATCTGTTGAACAAATTTTACCTGGGAGAATCTATGCAATATTTCAACATTGGATAATTCAATTAGTATGTACAGTTATGCACTTGTCAAAATTAAAGTGCCCCTACAGGCAAATTTTTTTATTGGCAATATTAAATCTAGGCATGATTTCTATCCTATCTGTCCAAAAATTTTTTGATTTGGGCAAATCGTTCGTGTTTTATGGCCGTTTAAAGCTGGCTCTCGATGGACCTTGTCCGTCATTTTTAGAGCCTGGAACGAGCACGTTTTGTGACGTAATCCAAGGTAGTCGGCTTGTGGCTTTGATCAACTTGTATTCGCTCCGCCGTTTCTAGTTTGGTTGCGTGTTTCTAGTTTGGTTGAACTTTACACTGCTTTTTTTTTAAATATCATGTCATCCGATCATGAAACCGATTCGGAGGTGAGTGATCAAACTGATGACTCGGATATAAACTTTATTCCGGGGTATATTATGGAATGCCCCGAGCGTGAAAATTCCAGCTCAAGCGATCAAGAAGAAAGCAACATGGGCGCATATGCAGACGAACCTATGGCCGACGAAGAGTGGTTGGAAAACTACAAAAGGCAAGAAAGAGAGCGTCTAGAACTAGAGGAAAAGCTAAGAAAAAGGTTGGATGGTTCTGTTGAAGTTAGCGAGTGGTAAGTAATTGGTAAACAAGGATTAAATCGATTTTGTTTCATGGGTTTTGTATTGTGCCAGTTGTTTTCTATAAGCGAAACCTAGCGTGAACTCTTTGCCAAATCTAAATATTTTTGCCCTTTTTAACACAGGTGTAGTTGTGGCAACTGTGGGACCACTCTACTTAGTAATTTAAAGGAATGCTTGTGTTGTATTGAGCTGGAAAGATGCGATGAAGCCATGAAAAGCGAAGAGGTTGTCATGGATCTTAAAGCCGATGGCATTGAAAATGCAAAATGCGTAACTCAACACCCGGGATTCACATGTATATGCCTCCAAAAGTGGAGTTTGAAGCAAGCTGCCGTGAATTACAAAACCAAGAGTAACACAAAATATAGTCAAGTGGGGACACAAAATAGGTAACAAATTTGTGTGGTTTATACTTTTGTTGTTAGACTTCTATCCATTTGCTTATCACTAAAATATAAAATTATCTCCTAAATTTTTTTTACTGTTCAAGACCACAATATATTTCATAAATTCCTATTTATTTTATTTTAGATTTTTATGCAGCATCTCGTATAGAGAGTTTACAAGACTTATATATGGTCCCCTTGGTAATAGGCGAATACCACTACCTGCATGTGCTTACATTGCAATAAGAAATAAATTTCCTGTGCTGGATAAAGAAAATTTTACTGGATATTCTGATGACTCAGACTAGGGAACTTGTGGTATGATAAATACAAATATAAAATAAAACATAATCCGAAGATTAGCATCTTGAAACTTCAATATCGTCTTGTTTTAATCCGTATCCTGGGTTTCAAGATGCTAATCTTCGGATTATGTTTTATTTTATATTTCTTAAAATTGTCGGCTGGTATTGGTTTTTTTGATAAATACATATGGGGCTGGTTGTTCAAAAGCAGGATAACTTTAAATTCGAAGGAAATTCTGCAGAATCTTATAATAAGCTTGAGATATATATTAAAAAGCTTGTTAGCATGACAGGATGCACAAACTAAAACAGTACTATAGCGTTAATGCTAACCGTTAGTGTTAACCTACCTTTGAACAACAGGCCCGAAAAGTAATAAACACATAGTTTGGCAAAAAATTTCAGCTTTTATCTATTTTTTGACCATAAATAAAAATTTGAGCATAAATAAACTGAAGCGTGAGTAGTATGCTGTGTAACCTATCTTATTCCACTAAGCTGCATGCAATGCTTTTAAAACTCCCCACTTTATTCTTCCATTCCATCTGGTGCCAGTTGATTCTATTTGTCAATTTGTTTCTATTTGTTTACTTGTGCTTTAATGGGTTGAAGTAAATTTAAAATCAACAAAATAAAACAAATTCTGAAAATAGACATCTTGTATTCCTGTGCTATATATCTACAAAGTTTAATCTAGGCAAGCTGCAGTTAGCCTGCCAAGATTGAACTTTGTAGATATATAGCACAGCCTGTTTATAATCTAATCTGTTGGTTTGACAATGTCTTTGGAATAAAGACGAAATATCACCAACTCCGTTGTTTTCTTGTTTTTTCTTGAATATCAGGAACACAAGATGTCTATTTTCGGAATTTGTTTTATTTTGTATTTCCTTAATTTGTCGTGGTTTAAAATCAACAAGCAGAGCAAGCAGCTTTTTTATCTAGAGTGGTAGCCAGCTTCTCACATGTTCAGTGGACAGTCTTTGACATTCTTGTGCCCCTTCCTAGGATGTCCACATGCTCTGCAATGAGGAGCAGCCCTGCTTTTTCCGGTCCCTTTTTCCTTCCTTACTTGCTCCTGATACTGTAATACTGCAGAAGAAAATAGTTTATTGGGTCATTAAAAAAAAATCCATACCCCACCCACAGAGGAACGAGCCATTTAGTACAAACAGAGACTGATATATTATCTAATCGTAGTCTTGAAAGTACCGGTACCTGGAGTAGTGGGTGGAACATCTTGGATGGCAATTTGACTCCTCTCTAATCTTTTCTTGATGGCATCTTCCTTTGTTTGTTTATCAAGCATGGTGTTCATTGGAGGCGGGCTCATTCCTTTCAGTTTTTGCTCTGCACCTCTCAACTGCTCCTTGGTAGCTGTCAGGAATGCTTCATATATATCCTGCACATATGCTGCAAGAAAGATTAAAATAATTATTAAATAAACACAAGACATGAATACTTTTTGTACTAAAAAGCTTACCAAAGTTCTGTGCAACCCTGACCCTTCGAATGGTAGCCTCTCCATTCTTGAATTTTGGATATGTGACCTTTAGCCGTTCAGAGTTGTCAGCATTCAGTTTGTTGTCTCTCCGAAGGTTTAAATTAAAATGCAGGACTGCTAAAATATGCCTAATAAAAATAATAGAAATATTACTATCTGCCTAAGATAAAAAAATCCTATGTAATGATTGATACCAGTCAATAAGGATACTATAATAAAATTCATTTCTAACCTGCAGTACTGGCCAACATAACAATATGCAATCATCTTTGGAGAAAAGTGATTAAGTACACTATGAAAGCCTTCCAAACAGCTGGTTTGTGCTAATGGGGAAGCTTTCTTGATTCCTTCCATCAGCCTTTTGTTTGTAAGTGCATTACACACTTTTGTATGTGGGGTTGAATCTATATAAAAAGAATAAATGAGTATATATAAGCCTAAAAATAAATGTATATATATACACAGTCAAACGTACACACCAACTCATACATACCAATGGTCAGCCACTTTCTAGCTGGAATGTCACTTCCATGGGCACACTTGTTAAAAAGAGGATCACTATGATTTGTGTGTTGGTTGACAATGTGCCTCAAGAAAGACTTGAATTTAGCCCAGATTACAAGCCCATTGCCACTAAATGTGGAAGTCGCACTCCAATGTAAGTGATTCTCGCATGGTTTAATCCACTCATTGACAGCCTCACACTCTTTCTCTTTGCCAATTTTGGAAAGAACCTTTCTGATTTCTGAAGAAAAACATAAATAAGCACAGAAACAAAAAATTAGAAAATTGGTTCATCATCAACATTTTGGTTTATTAGTATGCATGAATGTTCAGTTATGTTTATAGTCCAGTTCTCTGATTCTCAATTTAACCTGCAAACAGGTGTTGTTCACTGACTGGTCCCTGGTTACAGTAAAATGATGAAATCACTGGAAATTGGATCGAAGAATTTTTGTACATACACGATGTTTTAATTTATGAAATGTATTTGTGTTATGAGCTATCAAATATAAAATCATATTTGACAAATTGGGAATGTCCTTACTTTTCTTCAAGTGCCAGAGGTCAAAATAGTGAACAATGCACTTCAAAACATCCTTCATGTGCTTGGCAATTGATATGTGTCTGTCAGAGACGAAAGTTTTTATGGAGAGGCCATATGTAATGAGGTAGTCCATGCACAACTTGAATGCCATGAACTCCATTGCTGGGCTACTGCCTGCTCGATTTCTCTGCAAAGAAGAAACACAAAGGTGCAATAAGTTCTGAAGTAAATAATTAGTGAGTAAAGCTTGAGCTCTATTAATATTGTTAGTATGATGCATTTCATTCTCCCTACCTGTACAAGATCAAAGTGGATGATTTGTGCAAAAGTACAACAAAAAATTGTGTATGCACAAAACTTAGCTGAATGCCCCATACTGTCGTGGCGGCCATCACCTGCCAGAGCCACACCATCCTTCAGCTGTTTTGCCTTCTCTATCAACACTGATTGGTACTTCTTCCAGTGCAGGTAGATGGATGGAAATAGCACAGTCTAAAACATTATGTAATACTATATATGTCGAGATATAAGTATGTAGAGATCAACCACTAGGAACTCAACCCAAAAAAGATTTTCTTCACTTGGTTGATATTTAAATTGCAAACATAAAGAAATATTTTATTGCTTTTTAATTTACTCTCAGTCATTTATATTGGATAATGCTTTTCAAAATTAGGATTTCAAATGGAGGAAAGTACAAAATGAAGGTTTTTTACCGAACTGTGGTACTCACTCTCTGATAATGGAAGTATGTACTGTGTGAGACACATCCAAGACCCATGTGCAAGAATATCTGCCGTACTTTCGTGAAAGAGCCCCCACCAAGCAGTGTTGACAAACATATCAGAAAATTGCCAGCACGAGCTTTTTTACGTCCGGGCATGAGGGGTTGGGTATGCCACGTTTTGATCTTCTGTGTGCACTTTGGGTTATTGCATTTAGTTGTCACAATTCCATTAGAGCCAACAACTTTTGTCTCAACCAGTGGGTTATCAGCCTTGCACGAATGACAAAACTGGAACAGAAGCAAAAGCTATGACAGAAACACAATAAATTTTGGCTCTGTCCGAAGATTTCCATCCACTTGCAATGAACTAGTGCAAGAGAAATAGAAAGTAGTGAATTATCTATAATTACGTAAACAGTACTTTGTCCTTGCATTAATGATGTAAAACCTTGCGTCTGGTGTAAAACCTTACTCTGATGCTTCTTCTATAAACTCTTCATCATCATCTTCTGTGGTAGAATCATCATCCACTTCATAGGCAGGATCATGCTCTTCATATCCTTCAATGGCTTCATCTTCACTTTCCATTCCTTCCTCCATGCTCTCATTGTAATCTGTCTCATCTTGGGTAGGAGTTGACTGTTGTGTCGACAGTTGTTCAAGCTGCTTTACTAGATATTCAATCACAAAATAACAATGCAGCATTTCATGAAGTGTGATAGGCTTTTCAATTGCACTGTCTTATCTTATGAGATATGTAATTTACCTTTGCGTTTCATTTGCTTCATTTTGCATTTATTTCTTTGGGCAAATGTCTGTAATGAAATTATTTTGTTCTTTAGCTTCCTGTTGTCTTCTAATATTTTCTCCAGTTCAACTGAGCTTTCAACCTGTATTTTTGCAGAGAAAAGAAAAATATATAAAAGAATCATAAACATTGGTTTTACACCATCAACTGGAACATTTGAAACATTACTACACCAGAAGGTGTGTTAATAGTTAATACTGATACAGCATGTAAGTGAGCTTACATTTACTGGCTTGTCAAGATGATTTTCTTCAGGCATTTCAACCTCCTCTGTTTCCCGTCTTCTCTTCTTGCGTTGTATACCTATATATTAGAAGATGAGAAAAGGATACTTCTATTATCTGTGTTGTAATACAATCATGCAGAATGGTTGAGATGTTTTATAAAAACTAGATTGCCCAGTAAACACATTTTTACCTGTGTTAGTTGACTGAGGTGTTTGCGCAGTGTTATCCATGCCCATACTTGAAGGTCCGGCTTCGCTATCATACGTGTGTCCTTTTTGTATAGCTTTTATCAACTTTAAAAAAAATATATAATCGGATATAAACTTGTTAACACAAGCTATACGATTTTCCTGGATATAACTCGGTTAAATTCGTAAATATGTCGCATACAAAAGCTTATATTTACAGACTCACCATGCGTCTATCCCTTGGACTTTGCACAGGTGGGTCGTTCGACGTTTCCTTCGACGGAGCATGTATACTTGGAAAGACACAAATACCAAAATCATCGCTCCTTAACTTCGGAAAATTAGGCCTCGTTTGTCCAGGTAATATTTGAAACCTTCGCTCGTAATCTTCAGGCAAAAAATGCGCGGAACATAACGTCGATGCCTTCGAAGGTTGAAAGACACGCTTTGCCTTCACGAAGTCTACCCAGATTTTCCTTCTGCGCTTAGCTTCAGGGCGATCGTCATTAAAAAAAGGTATAGTGTGAAGACTGATACCCAAACTAAGAGACGATTTATTCGTACAATTTGCAGCTACACAGCTATTCACCATTTTTTATTCTTCGAAAACGCGCGCAGTGTAGATGACTAACAGTCAGTATAAAGTGAATTTGCATTAAAAGCCTATTTTCAGGAGTACCTTGGATGACGTTCCGTACCTTGGATGACGAAATAGACTCGTTCCAGACTTCTCATAACAACGGACAAGGTTCATCAGAAAGTGCACTTTTGTCAACTTTAAACGGCCATAAAACACAAACGATTTGTCCAAATCAAAAAATTTTTGGACAGATAGGATAGAAAACATGCCTAAATTTAATATCGCCAATAAAAAAAATTGCCTGTAGGTGCACTTTAAGGCTCAAAGTGGGAAGGAAATATGTGAAGAATTGATTGTATGAAAAATTGCATGCACTGCCCTTAATCATGACAAGTGCATATGATGTTGGCATTTGCATTTTGCAACAACAATTCATCGCCAGAAATTTGCGACATTAAGCCCGCGGTATGTCAGCGGTGATACAAAATAGGAAATATTTAAGCCAACAAAAATACTATACTTTAGATAGGGCGAGTGAAAATTGAATCTGGTGTAGTTGGAGTCAGCAGATTATTTACGCTCCAGCAAGAAGCACTTTATGTAAGCTACCATGTCCTCTCCCGCTTTGAGAACGCGCGAAAATTAAAGTTGAAATTCAAATGGTCGTTGCCGAGATGGTTGCAATAAATATCAATAAGCTGTGCGATTTTGCCAAATACGTGACTGTTTTTCTATTAAGCGTATTGAGGGGGGCAAATCTTTCCGACTTGGTGTTCAACGTAAGTGCTTAAAAAGCTGGTATGACCTTAAAAAGGTCGCCGGATATATCGTATGTGCAAATCATAAATAGTTTTCTCGAAAGAAACCATGCTGTACTTGTGAAAGAACGCAGTGATAAAATTAGAATTCGCGTTAATCAACTGGAGCACATCGCTTTGCAGCCATTTTGATTTTGAATTTAAGCCGGTACCGCTGCTTGCTTTGCGGGCTCAAATGTCGCAAATTTCTGGCGATGTGGCCAGATTCTGCATGTTCTTGTGTGCGTTTACCTAAAAGTTGTGTTGGTCTTTACAGCATAAGCCATAAGACAACATTGTACACTGAAATGAAGTCAACAAAGAATTAGACTTTATATATATTAAAGAGTTGACAGTACATAAATTGTATTAACTTCAATTGTTGTAGTATTTTAGGCAAGATTGTCTAATACTTAGATTTAAAAACATAAAATATTGGCAGTTACGCATCGATTGTACTGAAACAAACTTACCTTTTAACAAAAGACTTTCATAAAATGATAAAAAGAATCTTTTCCTAGCCACAATCCGAACACTAAAAATAGCACCACCGGCGAATACAGGAAACACGATCCCCGGGAAAAAACCCCCTCCGGAACAATATTGTTTTGTAATGATAGAACAGCATGAAACTGGTATGTTATCATCACTTTTATTCACTGTTGGAACAACGCACGTCATTCTTGTCGACAATATAAAACAACAATGGTATCATGCCTAATTTGAGCTGTCGCACCAATATTGTTTATGCCTGTTGAACTGTCAGGCTCGAACAGCGTTGACCCAACAGCATTGAACAATATTGTTAACAGCCTTGAACAATGTGGGCAGCAAAACATTGTTCAAGGCTGTTCCCAACAACATTGTTCAAGGCTGTTATCAACCCTGAACAGGTTGTGCGTTTTTACGCGTGTAGGCTTCAATTTGCAACCCTGTAACTTCATGCTAAATGTATTTCAGGACTTTGTATTTACATATTCTAGTTAAACAAGAACAGCAAGGAGTCTCTATAAAACTATCTACACTAAAACGTTTTTTTGGCGAATGCATAGGCTGAAAATCACAATTAGATGATATCGTAAAACATTTTCAACATATTTCTCGTCACTCAAAAAGGAAGCAAACATTCAGCATTGGTTTTCAGCCTTTTTAATAAGCTAATAAATGAAGTTTTAGAAGTCAATAAGTTTCATAAACATTGAGTTGCTGTTGTTGTTAAAAATATGTAAATAAGAAATCCTGGAATATATTTAAAGCGAAGTTAACCCAGCTAGCACAATCACGTTGAGGAAACCTTGTATCAACGTTCGCCGAACGTTTATATGTCATTGGCGCTTTAGCTCGCATTTCCAGTCCACTCCTTTGACTGTCTATGCTTAAACTCAATATTTTCTGATCATCAACGTTAACCTTCCATTTTTAGCTTCATGCCCACTTTTGTCAAAAATCTCTAACGGTGTTGTGAACAGTACAAAGCGAACACATGGCTCAACGATTCAATTCAAATGTAATGATGGTTATAAAATGATTGGTGCATCCAGTGTAACTTGTGATGACGGAAAATGGTCAAAACCATTACCAAAATGTCTAGGTATGTACTTCGGATATTTATAATAATAATAATAATAATAATAATAATTTATTTTTGCCACAAAAAGATTAAAAATATTTACAAGTTATAATGACAAGAAGAAGAAAAAACAAACAAACAAAATGTGGCAAGGAAGCCCAAAACGAAGCAAGAGCTTATGTACTATTGGGCTACCTTTTAACGAAGACAATAATTATAACATACAAAAAAAATTACAGATAATAAAGAAATAAAATAACAAAATAACAACTATAGAAACTAAAGTAATTACCACGCAATTTGCATTATCATTTACAAATACTTTGACATTAAATATTTTCAAGTTTATTTTGAAATGATTGAAGAGAATAAGTTTTCTGCATATCTGAGCTCAATGTATTAAAGAATTTTGAACCCTGGTAACTCACAGAAAATTTTCGAATTTTAGTTTTACAAAATCTAATATAAAAATTACTAGAACTTCGTGTGTTATAATGATGTACTTGATTGACTTTAATAAAGCGATCATTGAAACTCCGAGGAAGTAAACCATTTTGATAAGAATACATAAACTTGCCTGAATTTAGCAAATATATGTCATTAAATTTTAAAATACGTAGTTCCTTAAATATTGGGTCAGTATGCGCATCATATGCGTCCTTATTAATACAACGCACAATCCGCTTTTGTAACAAAATTATACGATTAAGATTAGAAGGATACGTTGAACCCCACACTGTGACACAATAATACAGGTAAGGGTAGACTAATGAATAATACAATAATCGCAAAGAAAATCTAGGAAGGCAAGAACTAGATTTAAATATGATTCCTATTGATTTAGAAATTTTCCTAGCGAGATGCGAAATATGCGATTTCCTGGATAAGTGCTCATCAAGTACCACACCAAGAAATACAACTTCGTTCACTTGATTCAAACTACACTTATTGATGTCCAGATTTAAATCAAGTGGTTGCCTCCCCTGTCTAGATTTAAATACAATATAATTTGATTTATTTGTATTAACAGACAGCTTATTTGTTTGTAACCAAATAGATAGTTTATCAATTCTAAATTTATAATAGTATTCAGATAACTTAAGTCATCATGACTAAGAAATAAGTTGGTATCATCTGCGAAGAGAATAAATTCAAGAAATTCCGAGGCATTGCAAATATAATTTATGTAAATTAGAAAAAGCAATGGTCCAAGAATTGATCCTTGTGAAACACCACATTTAATAGTATTATAGAAAGATGATGAACCATTGTAATCTACGTATTGAAATCTGTTTAAAAAATAGTTTTTTAACCAATCAAGCGGTAATCCACGGATACCGTAAAATGAAAACTGATCAAACAGAATATCATGATTAACTGTATCGAAGGCTTTGGAAAAATCCAGAAATATACCCACAGTATATTTCTTTTCGTCAATTGCCGATGTTATTTTATCAACTAAATCAAGCAATGCCAGAGAAGTTGAAAGGTTCTTCCTAAAGCCACATTGTTTTTTGAATAAAATATTATTAGAATCTAGATAATTAATCAGTCGTTTGTATACAACCTTTTCAAAAAGTTTAGAAAATACTGGTAAAATAGAAATAGGTCTATAATTGGAAATTAGTCTATCCTCACCTGACTTGAATAGTGGAATCACTCGAGCAATTTTTAATTGATCTGGAACAATACCAGATTATAAAGATAAATTGATAATATGAGTTAATGGCTTTAAAATTACGCCTATAAATTTATTAACAGACCAAGTGGGAATGCTATCATACCCAGCAGCTGTTCCTGGTCGCAGCGAATTGACAATTGCAATTACTTCTGTCTCTGTTGCCGCTTCAAAAAATATCGAGTTCACAAAATTACCTGATAAATAAGATTGATGAGACCGTGAAGAAGCAGTTATTTTGTTTGCGAGATTGGGACCAATATCAGTAAAATAATCACAGAAATGGTTTGCAATTTCTGTTGGACTAGAAACATCTTGGCCATTAATTTTAAAATAGTGCGGCGGCTTTTTCGATGATTTTTTACCATTTGCAACTTCATTTAGAATTTTCCAGGTATCTTTCATATTAGTTTTTGCATATTCAATTTTTTTTTTCATAATAAAGCTTTTTTGCATTTCTCAATAGAAACGTTAACTTATTTTTATATTTTTTATACGTGCATTCATTTTTTGTACAAGGATTGTTAAGGTATTTTTTATACAAATTATTTTTCCGATTAATTGACTTGAGCAGACCTTTAGAGACCCATGGTTTTTTCAAATTAAGTTTTATGGTTTTTATCTTTTTCAACGAAAAAGACGAATTATAAATATCTTTAAATTTTTTCAGAAAAGAATCATAAGCAGCTTCGGGATCATTAATTCCCGATAGGTCCTCCCATATTGTATCATTAAGTTGATTATTAAAATTTATAAAATTACTTTTAGATTTATTACGGAAAACAACAAACTTGTCATCAATTGTTTCTGAAGATTGCTCATAACTAAAACAAAAGATTGGTAAATGGTCAGAAATATCAGTAAATAATAAGCCGCTAAATAAATAATTCTCGACATGATTTGTAAATATGTTATCAATAAGAGTAGCTGTATAAGAAGTAATTCTAGTTGGTCGCGTAATCAAAGGAAGTAGCATATTCGAGTACATAATGTCCAGGAACTCACTGGTTTGTTGATGCGATTCATGATTCATTAGGTTAAGATTAAAATCACCTATCAAATAAATGTATTTATTTTCCTTCGAAATTCTTGTCATGATCAGATTTATGTATTGGACAAAATCATTTGCATTTTGATTAGGTGGTCTATAAACAATTCCAGCAATAATGCCCTTCTTTTTGGAAATACAAATTTCGTCAAAGAGTGATTCCACACATTCATTCGCAACTTAAATCACTGCGCAGTTTATAATTCAAACTATTATCTAAGTATAATCCAACGCCACCGCCTCATCGATCACGGCGATAGTTATGAACGAAATTATAGCTCTCCAAATTAATAGAATCATTACTTTGTAACCAAGTTTCAGAAATACCGATCATGGAAAATTTATTATTAATACTTGGCAAATAGTTGATTAAATTATCAACATGTCTAGGTAAACTGCGAATATTTAAATGAAAGAAAGATAAACAATTTGAATTCGCAGTCAAGGTTTTAGACAGCTTGTTATTCAAGTTGTATTCCGTATAATAATCACAAGTATTTAAATCAGAATATAAATTGCAATCAGGATCTAAATCATTTGAAAGAGCCAAACATCTGTTATGATCTGACAAAAGCGGGTTGAAAATTAAACTTGAAAGCCTATCAACATCAAAACTAATAGGACCACTCGATAATTCATACAACATTAAACTAAATTCATCGTCATCAAGACCATGAAAAGGTAAAGCACTGCTAGAACTGTTGAATGTTAAGATTTAAACAATACACAAACATAACGTATATTACTTAACAAGAGAACTGTTCTGCAAAAGTATTGAACTCCTCCATTGAAATAAAGGAATACACCTGGCTGCCAGCATCCTTGCGTAATAATACTTTGCCATTCTTCGTCCATGCAAATTTGTAGCGGTAATCTCGGCAGAATGTTTTAACCTTATTAAACAACTCATGGG
Organism: Muricea muricata; assembly: GCA_963855995.1. Lineage (NCBI taxonomy): Eukaryota > Metazoa > Cnidaria > Anthozoa > Malacalcyonacea > Plexauridae > Muricea > Muricea muricata. Next base: position 2,910,848 of record OY979716.1, read on the forward strand.
ATTTACGTATTAGACTTTCATTAACAAAAAGCCTCGTATTTTCATGAAAGCCGAGACCTTGGGCGGTCTTATCGCGCGGGGTTCTCGCTTACAATTGAGCAATCTGTCCCTCACACTTCTCCGGACAAACATAGCAATAATAACTGGAATACGGCCCATAACGGCAGGGAGACGATTGCTAATTGAGATATCGTTAACATTAAGAACAAGGTCAGGGACTATTAACTTCGCGACCTTCAAAACAATTTCGTCCATTTTTTCATCTTCGGACACGGGCACACCATGAATCTCTAAAAGATCTCTTCGCAGATATGATTGCAGATCATCATTACCCTTTTCTACATCGGTTACCTTGCTTTCAAGTTCGCTAATGCGAGTGAATAATTCTGTATTCTTGCAACGAAGATCGTTATTTTCACGCTTGAGTGCATCGATTGATTTCACAATATTATCGAACTTCTCGCTGAGAAAATCTTGACTCTTCTTAATCTCAGCAATATCAGACTTGGTCATATTAGTATATTTAGAAAGGAGTGCGTCAATTTTCTCAGATTGCTGATTCAAACGCTGATCGAGGAAATGTTCTAGTTCAGAACTCACACCAGCTAACTCCATGCCGGCTTTCTCGCTTTCATTCGTCGGACTGCCTGAGTCAACATTTAAATTATTCTTTTTATTCTTTGGTGGCATAATAGATATAAATATAAGTCTGACAAGTATAAATGTTGTACAAATTGTAGAATCACTTCAAATAACATAGTTAAATCATGATTTTAACAGAGACACAAAAGCACATCTGCACAGTTCGAACGGGTAAACTTAGGCCAACTATTTTGCATTTTATGTAAGCGCATTTGATTCAGTACATAACCGGAAAAAATTTTATAAATCAGAATAATTTGTTGGGCTAATCCACAAACATTAAAAATATGCAAATGCGGCAATAGCTTGCCCGTCCGAGCTGTAATCATGTTCTTTACGCTGCGCTTTTCTGTATTAATCTGAGTCTCCCAACATGCAAGCTGAAAAATATAATCACGGTGAAAATCAAACCTTTACGACCTTCTGAACATAGCCAGTTTTTGGCTTTCCTGTTGTCGATATCAGCTCAGAATAACTCCAGACATCATTTTGATATTGGCACATAACGCTAAAATGCAATAATAACCACCATCTAAATGTAATTATATAATTTTTCATTTTCAGCTATTTGCAGGCAAATTTTTTCCATTAAAAACGGGAAAGTGATTGGAAGTGGAACATTGCAAGGAGACAAGATACGTTTCATTTGCAATGAGGATTACTTGTTGATAGGAGAGCAAGTTTTAGAATGTAAACGTGATGGAGGATGGAATGCCTCAGAACCAAAGTGCAAAGGTAACTAAAACGCGCAAATTCTATAATTGTCTTGATATTGCTCAATGGCCATTACATTCATGGTTGTTGCAATCCTGATGCTCATATTGCTAGCTTACCATGGCAATACAAACTTATGTCAAAATTGATCAGGAGCCAATTGATTCATGAGCTCAATTTCCTTCAAATGTTCACTTTGTCTGCGCCCTGACACAAAATATTTATTAGAATATTAAACACAGGGATGTCATTTTTAAAAACAAGTCCACTGAAAAATTGGAGAAATTAAGCGAAGACGACTGGCGTAGGATATTTATAATATTTTTCCGTAGTTCCAGCGTCCTGGACGCGATGGGAAGGATGGTCAGACTGCACGGTGTCGTGCAACAATGGTATTCAAACTCGGAAAAGAACTTGTGTTGGGACAATTTCCTCCGTGAAAGAAGAAACACAATGTTACGGGACGTCAATGGAAACTCGAACTTGTTCAACATGGAAATGTCCAGGTAAGAAACATTCTTGATATACGCACTTATTGCAAGGTATTAATAGGATATATTATAATTCAAAGTCGAACGGTCCAATAAAAAAACTCTATTTGTATCAGGTGACAATGTGATTTTTCATGGTGTGCCATGCTCAGTTTTCGATACAAGCAATGAAAAATGTTGGTGCTTAAGCCTATAATCAGTGATAAAACCTTTCCAGGACATGTATCGATTTCATTATTATTCGTTAAACACAGCACCTGCGCCTCCTGAAGGTCTTATTTAGTCATATTTCTTTATTCAACATTGAAACGATGAGGAGGGGTGTGCGGTTAGTTAATTACTTTTTTGCTGCTGTAACGCGATAATAATCCAATATTCTAACTGTAATTCCTATAACCCACAAACGCAATATATATTATCCTCCACTCTTAACGATTTCTACCACTTTTTACAGATTGTAACAAGCGTTGTGAAACAGGGAAGCTGAACAGTGTTTGTGAGGCTTGTATTTCTGACGACAACATTTTGACTGGAGTTGTTAAAGACAATGGTGGCGTTCTTCTTAATAATGCAACTATTGCGTTGTCCGAGTCCCCATTTAAAATATTAGCACGGTCCGACATGTCTGGGAAAGTTGAAGTGAATGGGATGTGCATCTCTGAAGACAGTATCATAGTGAGTAGAGACGGTTACATTCCGCAGAAAATAAATACAACCAAACTAAGCTCAACAACCGCAAGACTGACTGCAATGCTAAAAAAAATTGGTAAGAATTACAATCTCACGTTTTTCAGATCCGCATCTCTACGAGCCTCAAGATCAGATTAAAATTATATACTAGCTTAAGCCCAGTCTCCATTTTGTCATCTGTAGTGGCCAAATCATTCTCGAAGATGTGATACCGCCTAGGTCTACATTTCTTTTGTAGACTGTACTCAAATTAGTCATATTAAGTGTAGATCGCCGTACATACTCTATCACATCGATCACTTTGATATATTCATGCTACTCACAAATAATTAGAAACTAGGTTTCATGCAGACAAAATCAGACTAATTATCAGAGATCGGGTTTCGTAATCATCCAATAGATTTTAACTTAATATGAACAATACTTAAAAATGTCTAACAGGCATTGAGTCCAATTGTCGAAGCTTGCCTACAAGATATCCTGGCCATTGTTCCTTTAGAGACTATGAGGATGTGGAAATTTAGCTGGATCTTTTTTTTACTTTTTACTTATTTACTATGGCTCAATTTATAAATAACAGTCTTTCACATTGCTTTCAGTTTTCCCGGATGTGACTGGTCATCCTCAAAGCAAACTGCGTCTGGAAGGACAAGCGATGACACTGTGCTGTGAAAGCGAATCAAGTACAAAAGTTCAATTTGAATGGTAAGTTTCCTGACTGTTTTACATGCAAATTTCAGACGCCGTGATTTTGAGTCCGACTTGCGAAGACTCTTGTACACCATAATCATATATTTTTTTCTACAATTTTCGGTACATTTGAAATATTTAATATTATTAAATAAGGATCATGGTACAATTAGCAATAGGTAAGTCGTGAAAAAATCGATCACTTTTAAAACGAAGTGATGTTTCATAAATACGCTTCATTGTTTAAAACATTTTAACAATTTAAAATGTGGGCTAGTATTTCAAAGGTCACTGGTTCGAGTCCCGCTGTGGCCAGGCAAATTTTTTAGCCTGCTCAGTGTGGCTTACACTCGGAGTAGCATCACAATATCATAATATTATATTTACCCGAGTACATCATCACCATTAATTTAATTAATTTCTTACCTGCGGTGATTACAGGGACATTCCAATAATTGAAGTCATGGAACAGATCGACTTTATTAAGCAATAAATTAAGAGCAAAAACCATCCTGAAAAGAGATAGATAAAGATCAATAAACGTACAAATTGTCTTTCATGCTGTAGCATGATAATATTTTTTAGTGGTGTGCTCAGTTGAGGCCTAGAACAAATATATGCAGGGACCGCGGAGCAATTTTTGGAGGAGGCTGAATGCTTAGCTTCCCAGGGGAGGGGAGAGGGCTGGGGCAGCAATCGAGCCCCCATGCATTCTTGCTTCGTTCTTTTTCAATTTTTTTCTGTTTTTGTTAATTTTTTAAGTTTTTTTCTTAAACTATCTTGCGGTTGCGACGTGTTCATATCTATTGTTGGGTTTTTTTCGTTCTTTATTAGTAAATATTGCAAAAAATATATGTATGTTTTTTCGACGCCAATCCTTTTGCCTCCTTTTGCTGGATTTCAGAGTGCGTTTTCCAAAAATCACAGCAAAAATGTTGATGAGGTGCTCTTGACCTAAGCTGTAACGCTACTTATTGGAAAAACGTCAAGTAGCACTGGTTATAATTAACCGCCATTCAATAAATCACAGGAAAATTATTGGGGTGGGGGGGCAAGGCCCTCGCCCCCTCCTCTGCGGTCCCTAATATGGAAAGAAGTCAAGCACAGAACTCTATGAGGTGCCAAATGTATTTTTATTATTTGGATAAATCAAAAAGATATTTTGGATAATATATTTTATTATATCATATAACCAAAATATCTGCTTTGGTTATTTGAGATAACCACATTCTCGTTTGCCGAATGAACTCTATTATATCAAATAACCAATTTGCGTTTTGTGCTCGCGTTTTCGTTATATCAAATAACCAAGTTTGATGTCATGATTTGATTTGGTTATTTGAAATAACCATTTTTGTGTTCATGATTTAATTTGGTTGTATCAAATAACCATATCTGCGTTCATGATTTAATTTGGTTATATCAAATAACCACTTTTCGCGTTCATGATTTAATTTGGTTATATCAAATAACCACTTTTCGCGTTCATGATTTAATTTGGTTATATCAAATAACCAAAATAACTTACGAACAGACGGCGCACGACATAAATTTTTGCCTACTATTCATTCAACGAGCACGAAGATCGTTATTGCGTTTATTAACATGGTAAAACAGCAACAACAAAGGACGAGTCGCGATCAGGTATTTATATTACATAAGTCTCTTCAAAGATTTATGCAAATATTTTGAGACACAAGCGCTCCCCCTCCCAATAAAAAAAAACAGTAACAGGTAAAATTGTCTAATTTAGGTGTGTTCTGACATTTAACAAATCAATATAGTTTGGCCAGCAAAACTAATAAAAGTAGGGTAGAATATAGGCAGACATGAATATTCATAATAAAGCTGAATAATATTAATTAAGATAATTTATTTAAACTTGCCTCGGCATCTTCGGTTCCCGAGGTGGAACTTAAAGTATGGCGCATTGCTCTTCTAATAGCTTCGGTTAACGACCTTGCCACTCTATTTGAAGTCATTCTGAACACAGGGAAAATGAAAATGGCGCGACCAGAAAATTGATTCATTTATTAAACCATGCACCCAAATGCCAACTGACACCACAACGCCGGAAGCTCCCGAAAACGACTGAAAAATAAACGAAATACACCGCTGGAAGAGGGAGCTAAGTGGGTTTTGTGTTTATGTCGTGCGCCGTTTGTTCCTCAATTATTTTGGTTATTTGATATACTGTAACCAAATTAAATCATGAAAGCAAATAATGGTTATTTGATATAACTAAATTAAATCATGACGCGAAAAGTGGTTATTTTATATAACAAATTAAATCATGAACACAAAAATGGTTATTTCAAAAAACCGAATTAGATCATGACATCAAAGTTGGTTATTTGATATAACGAAAACACGAGCACAAAACGCAAATTGGTTATTTGATATAATGGAGTTCATTCATCAAACAAGAATGTGGTTATTTCAAATAACCAAAGCAGATATTTTGGTTATATGATATAATAAAATATATCATCCAAAATATCTTTGTAATTTATCCAAATAATATAAATACATTTGGCGCTCCACAGAACTTAAGCTAAAATTTTCACTAAATAAAAACTACAAAGTATTATTTTATTGAATAATTTTTTTTAGTTATTTAATAGCTTAAGTTTTAAATTTGAGTCAGATTTTGTTCTTTACATACTACTGCTTGGCTTTATTTTAACGAACAGTACGCCAGTACAAAATATGAAATTAATAATCTATTCAAAAATTTTAAAAATTCTGTAGCTGTTCCAGGTCCTCATTTTCAATTAAATATCACAATTTGGTTTAAATTTTAGAATTAAATGAGATATATACTATATTTAATACTGCTTTATGAATAAAAGCTAAAACTAGCTATGAAGTATGTAATTACCTATGTACAAACAATGGAATATATGAATTAGTCAGAAAAACCATATAAATATAGTAACATACGAAACTATTGTCTCGTTAAGACCTATTCTGTGTTATACGAGCAAAAATACAAACAATCTGGCAGGGACCGCGGAGCAATTTTTGGATTAAGCAGGCCGAATGCTTAGCTTCTCAGGGGAAGGGAGGGGGCTGGGGCAACAATCGAGCTCCCATTCTTGCTTCGTTCTCTTTCAATTTTTTTCCGTTTTTGTTGATTTTTAAGTATTTTTCTTAAACTATCTTGCGGTTGCGACGTGTTCATGTTTATTGTTGGGGTTTTTTTCGTTCTTTATTAGTAAATATTGCAAAAAATATATGTATGTTATTTCGACCCAATCCTTTTGCCGCGTTTTGCTGGATTTCAGAGTGCGTTTTCGCAAAATCACAGCCAAAATTTAATGAAGTGCTTTTGACCTGAGCTGTAACGCTACCTATTGGAAAAACGTCAAGTAGCACTGGTTATAATTAACCGCTATTCAATCAATAACAGGAAAATTATTGGGGGGGGCAAGGCCCCCGGGCCTCCCTCCTCTGCGGTCCCTGCCTTGACAGGCTAACTCTTAATTCAATAATTTCTTTTTAAACTGCAGGCTTATTAAATGGTCGTACAGTAGAAAAGTACCAGCATGATGACTCACAAATCAGTAAATTGATCATTCCACAAGTATCAAGAAACATGAGTGGTGAAGTAATGTGCAGAGTGTACAATGACCATGGTGCAGAATTTTCAGAACCTGCAAATATAACAGTTCTGAGTGAGTACCAATATTCAAAAGGATTTTAAAACCTGAACAGCAGAAAAGCGATTTATAAAGACTCAATTCATAAACGTTTTCTTTATGATGGAATGTGGTTGTTTTTATTAGCGAAAACGTTTGAAGTCCTCATGTTCAGTGAATTCGCTAAACCGATCCAATTTTAAATTATCCCAGCGCATACCATTTTGCAAATTCACTGGAGAGAGGTTTTGTCGTTTTTGTTTTCCATAATAAACCAATTACGGAATGCCATAAAGGAAAAATTGGGCTTCATTACTTCGAAATAACCCTACGTTACCTCGTAATTGTATTTTGCCCAGAAAGCGAATGGTGTATCCAGTTATATATCTGGTGTCGCAACATTCATATCGCAACATACCCATGTGTTAAACAAATTAAGTGACAAGCTCGCAACCAGAACATGACAATATCCGATTCCTTTTATTTTTTCTTGAGCAGGTGATAAACTTAATAACTAGCATCCACTTTTATCTCGTTGTGACGGATCACTCAAACCTTAATTAGCTGCGCTGCCGTCCTACTCATCTGTTCAGCGATCCTTCACAATGAATATAAAAATCGTACACATTGACCAACTATTATGGAAGCACTGTTATATCTGCAAAAATGTGGATATGGCGCAGCTAGGTTGAAATAATCTCAGATTAAATACTTTATTTAAACGAGCTTTTGACTACCTAAGGACAATGGCTTAACTACAAATGGGAAACCCAATATAGCAGGAAGTAATTAACGATTTGTTTTACGAGCATAGCATAATGTTTAGGAAGGAGCTTAAAACTATTGTCAGAACTCAGTCCATTTTCAAAGTCAATTGTATGATCTCATACAACATTAGCTATGTTTGAGCCTTTCATACGTTTTTTTTTATTTCACTGACCTGTCTTGCGGTGGCGGATCTAGCGTAAGTCAAAATAAATTACCACAGCTCATTCTAGGATATATTTACATTTTTAAATACCTTCAAAGCAACTTCATTGGTTAGATTTTATTCTTTTGAAATTCATAACCTATGACATTGTTATAAAGTTATTTTGAACTTAAAATTGAGCTGCTATAATGTATTTTGACTTACCCTGGACCGCCACTGCTGTCTGTCTGCCCATAAATCATCATAATTATTCAATATACCCGTATAACAAATATAACTGAAAAATGCACTAAATATCATTTCTTTGACAGGTGCGACTGTAGAAAGCTGTCAGCCAAAGCCATCAGTGCGGATTATCAATCTACCACCAGGCTGTACTGAGGGGGAGAGCAATTCAGCAACAGTTGATGTAGGTCAGTGTCATAAGAGCAAATGTATCGCACGGGTTATTAAGAATTTGGAAAACTGCGAGGAGAATTTTGTTGTCAACCCATAGCTACGAAGAAGATAAAGATCCAATGTAATCGATTTTCTTTTGACATGACAAGAGTTACCTGATGTGGTTGTGGTGATTGTTTTGTCAGGCAATCACTTGTTAAAGGAGTAGCTAGAGAAGGCCCAGACAATATTCCATTTAAATATGGGTATATTTACAATGGGGATAAATATTTGACTCGCACTGGACGGAAGGGAGAATTTTCTTTTAGAATTCCTGGTCATTTTTCCCACCTTGTTGTGACATTTAAGGATAAACGTGGTAATAATAATTTTCAGGAGTTAACGAAAAACATATGAAATGGTCATACGAAGTAAAATTTCAACACCCTTACCGGTTGCTATTCCAAATATTCATCGCAAAACGTGGTTGAAGAGTTTAGGAGCAACCCTAGAAAACGCACCTGAAAAATGGGATTTACATTTTGATGAAATGATTAGTCGAGCTGCTGGAAGACTCTATATACTGCGAGTGTGCAAGTATTACGGTATGTCAATCAACCAGTTAAACCTTTTATTCAACAGTTTAATAATGAAATTATTTATTTACGGAGTTGAACTTTGGGGAGGTACTTATCACAAGTATATTAACCAAATTGATAAATTTATCAGCCGTGCTTATCGAAATGGTTATATAGCTCCGGCCGGTTGTTCGTACGCCGTTTAGCTTAAACGGTGTTTAACCGCTATACAGCGTATAAATTCTTTACCCGGTGAATAGTTAAACGACCGATAAAATTGTGTTGCATAAAGCTCGTTTAGCGCTGCGTTTAACTATCCGACGGATAAAGTTACTCAAGCCGGACTAAACCGGTTTTTTCCCGCCAAATATTAAAATATTCAGGTACGGTTAAGGTCAAAATGGCAGGAAAAAGACCAAGAAAAGCAAACTTTTCTCCGGCTGAATGCCAGCTTATTTTACAATGCGCCGAAGATAACCTCGAAGTACTGAGGGAAAAATTTTCAAACAATTTAACGAACAAGCGAAAAAAAGGAGTTTGGCGGTCCATTTGTGACCGCGTTAATAGTTTGGGAGTTGCGAATAGGAGTGTTAAAGAAGTAAAGGAGAAATGGCGTGCGATGTGTGGGGTGGCACGAAGAGAAGCGGCTAATGAGAAAAGGTCACTTGGCCAAACTGGCGGAGGAAAAGCGCCACCACCACCAAATGAAACATCCCAAAGAATAATTCAATTAATTGGGGATGAGCCTGGTTTCACAGGTATTGACGGTGGTATAGAGTCAGGTGAGATTTAATATCATTTACTATCATCAAAAATCATCAAATTATCCATGTGTATTATGCAATAACACAATAAAAAAATGATCAGCGAACAGGAATTAAGGGACATCTACTACGACCCTTCTAAAGGTTATCAATCTGCCGAAGAATTATACCAAAAAGCAAAAGCAGATGGAGTAAAAGTTAGTAGACGACTTGTCAAAGAATGGTTGGAAACGCAAGATACCTATACGAGATTCAAACCTATCATTCGGAAACATAAATTCATGAAAACGTTTGTAAAAGGTCTTGCCGACCAAATACAAATGGATCTCGTCGATATGGGAAAATACGCAAGTAAAAACAAAGGGTACCGTTGGATATTAACATCTATAGAAATCCTTAGTCGGTATGCTTTTACGGTTCCCGTCTACAGGAAAGATACAAAAAATATGACGAAATCCGTCGACCAACTATTAGATACCTTTAAAACAAAATTTGGAAAATACCCTAACGTTGCTCAGTTTGACGAAGGAAAAGAATTTTATAACGTTGGTGTTAGGGAATTACTGAAAAGTCATAACGTTCATTACTTTTCCACACAATCCGATAAGAAAGCGGCTATCGTCGAAAGGTTTAATCGGACATTGAAAACAAAGATGGAAAAATATTTTTACAGTAAAGGTACGCGTAATTGGATCGATGTTTTAGACGACCTTACAAAAAATTATAACAATACCAAACACAGTCGTATTCATATGAAACCAAAAGACGTGGACAAAACGAATGAAAATATGGTATGGGTGACGTTATACAGGCATGTTTTGGAAGGTTTACAACCGCCTAAATTCAAGGTCGGAGATACGGTTAGGGTTAGTAAATACAAAAGTATTTTTGCAAAAGGGTACGAAGCTAATTTTACCGAAGAAATTTTTAAAGTGTCAAAAGTACTTCGAGGAGATCCTACCGTTTACGAAATAGAAGATCACGAAGGTGAACCGATTATCGGAAAATTCTAGGAACAAGAGTTATCCTTCATCAACAAAAAAGACGATACGTACAAGATAGAAAAAATACTTCGGAAAAAGAACGGAATGGCATTAGTAAAATGGTTAGGGTACGATAGCCAGTCGTGGATTCCGGTTAAAGATATTGAGGATATCCAATAAAAAATGTCGGAAGAAGATTTTAAAAAATACGAAACGTCGTACAGACAATATTACGGATCGAATTACGACAAAGCGTTACGAAATTTAAAAAATACAAAAAAACAAATGGAACGTCAATTCGTTCAACAATATCCGAACGCTCATTTGGATAGATTCAAGTTTAACGTCATCTTATCAAAAACCGGCGACGTTACCGGGACGAGCGTATCGTTTAAAGTCCGCGACGGACAATTTTTAGACATTACGACCGATGTTTTTAAAAAATTTTATTCGGGTGAATTACATTGGTTACCGAGAATATGGGATACGAGTGGAACGGTGCAACTGTTTGCCTTATCGTCGTCGTCGTTGCCGTATAATTATAGGAAATTCACCATTTACGTTAATGCAAATTCCGGGTTCACGAGTAATTTCGACGCGTTGTCTACATCATGGAAAGGAACTAACAAAGATATTACAAAGGCTGCCGTAGACAAAGACGATCCGTATTTTGCATCGTTATTAGCAGCTTATATTATTTCCCACGTGGGTGGTATGAGTAGAAAACATTTAACAGGTGATAATAACGTTGTTACGAGTATTGCACGGTATTGCATCTATTATCATATGAAACGGTTTACGGGAACGCCAGAAAAAATGTCGCCGTACATTACTAACGATATTAAAAGAGGTATTCAACAAAATATCCCACACAAACGTATATGGGTTCATAAATTTGAACGAACGCGTGCCGAGATAAATTATTGGTATTCGCGTCATTCGAACAAACATAACATTAGGAATTATAGGTATAGGATGTCGGCTAATAATACGGGCGTTCTTGGCATCGACTACGAAGAAGTTTCAAAAGTCGTCAACAATAGCGATAACGATTGGATGAAATTCATTAAAGACGATAGCGACGGTCTTACAAAAACAGGGCAAATCTTAGTACAATCGGCTATCGAATCGTACGTGTATTGCGTATTAGATGCACAAGCACAAACGCGTTGGCCTATTGTTGGGCAAGGTGCAAAATCTTTACAAACGCAGCAAATATTCCATCGGCTTGTTAAAGATACGATCGCACAAGATAATCCGTCAAAAGCCATTTCGGATATGCGAAAAGCTATTCAAGATACAAACGTCGTTTTAAACATGGCTATCACGCCAGGTATTATTTTAATCCCATCCAACATGATTATTTCAAAAAACAAAGTCGAAGGGTACAACAACGTTTTAACCATCGCTACGAACGCGATGAAATTCGGTGTAAATACAAAAGTAAATTACGTAGCACCTAAGGTGACGAAAAAACCACCAACGACAAAGGTAGAACCAACTATACCATCAACTATAACGAAAAAACTACCAACTATAACGACAAAACCAACCGCCCACCTTCCTTATCTTTTAGGTAGCACAATTGGAATAGGGTTTTTAGTCACGAAATTTGTTTTGTAATTTCATAACCTATATAGGTTATGAAAATAATTTAAAACAACAGTTTAGTTGCTAAAACTCCTGCTACCGATCCCGTAATGCCAACGACGACGTTCGTGTACGTTTTCATCTCGTCGGACGGTTCGTAATAATCGTTTATCGTAGGTTCCGGTCCAATATCTTCGTCCATAGCCGTTCGTAACTTGTGTAGTGCTTCGTTTGTAGCATCTAAATCTTTGTTAGCATCGACTAATTGTTGATGTAATAATGCTATTTTGTTCTTTTTTTCCACGGATTTTTTGTACCATTCGTCTTGCGCTGCTTTTAATTGTTCCATGGCTAAATTATGACGTTTCATTTCATCTTCGTAACCTTTCTTATCTAATTTGTGAAAAACGTAACCGGCACCTGCAAAGGCAACGGCATTAAATAACCCGCCTGCTACGACGCTTGCCATTATTTTATCTATGAACCTTTCTTAAACGGTTCAGATGGTAACCAATCTTTTTTCTGTACAAATTTTACGAGCAACGACCCACCACCAACTGCAACCGCAATTTTAACCAAATTTTGCATCGTTCGTGTTACGCCAAGATTTTCTTTTAACAGTTTACTGCTTGCCAACGATAACCCAGAGGCAACCAACGTGATTAACCCAGCATTGTAGAGTCCATTTAACACTTCTTCTTTTGTTAAAGACATTACTTATTTATTTACAAGTCGTCGAAATTACTTTTTTTTCTTGGGGTTGTTCTACTTTTTCTTGTGGTGGTTGTTGTTGCGGCTCTTCTTTTTTACAAAGAAAATTATAAACACCGTACCCAAGACCGGCTACACCGAGTACACCAACGGATACATATAGGAGGTTTGAGTTTTCAATACATTCTGATTCGGCTTTTTTACGTTCTGCCGCTTTCCGTGCTTTGGCTTCTTTGGAGATTTCTGCTAAACGTTTCCCGGCTGCTACCCGGCCAGGATTTTTTACTTTTTGTTCAGGAATCTTCACTTTTTCAACCGCAGCTAATTTAGGTTCTTCTGACATTATTTATTTAAAGAACTTACTCAAGTTCTCGAGTTAAAGAACTCAAGTTCTTTACAAAGTACCCGTATTTTTTTTTGGAAAAAATACTATATAATAAAATGTTTAGAAAGTCAGAAATAGCGATATCAGCAGCCGTAATTTTGGCGTTAGGCTCCAAGTGTTATAAGATATCGGGTTTATTTTTTACACTAGGCTTATTGGAACGAATGATAGAAGATCATTACGGAGACGAATATGTGAAAATGGATAATACAGAAAAAGAAGAAGATTAAAAATTTTAAACAAATTTTTGTTTAAAATTAACGTGTAAGCAACGGCGGTACCGTTTTTAGTTTATCGATGGCCGTCATTTTCGACCATTTTCTATTCAAGTCACGAATGTACGGTTTGACAATCGTACGTACGATATACCCTTCGACGTGCCGGTCGGTGTTACTTAATCGTTGGCAAGAAATGTAAGCTTGCGTTGTTTCTTACGTTCGATAGACCGATGGTCGCGCCAGAGGACTGGGAGAATTTTATACCGAATTTGTTTATAGACCCCACAACGATGTTCGGGCCTTTTGAAAATGAATGATTTTAAAATTTGATGGACCATGCTTGCAACTTTGTTTGTAGGGTTTAATCCAACTAGGTTAAATATATAGAATAATAATTCTTCTTTAAAACCTATTTGTTCAAAATAACGACCGTCTACTTGGTACCAAAGACAATTATTGAAAAACTCACGACGTACTTTTTGGAGTAATACCTGATTATGTTTTAATATGGTCATTTTTTAATATGCTTTTAAAAGTATATTAAAAATTTGTTTACTATTTTTTCCTAGTCTAATGAGTTTTTTAAAATCCGTACGGTAGCGTGTCGAAATCATTTTGTACAACGCGTTTATCGTACCCTAACGAAAATGTTTTTGTTTGATCTTGGTTCACGATCGTCTTTGTTTTGGCATCACGCGTAATTGCATTTTTCTTGGCAATAACAACCGTTTTATTTGGGTCGTGTATAATTTCACCCATAACGTCCCCGTTAATTTTTAAACCGTTGATATAATTTAACGTGAACCCTTTCACCTTACATTTAACATTCCCGTCATTTGTTTCGTACGAATACGATTTTGGACCCGTACCAACCCATTTTACAATATGATTACCTTTGAGTTCGTCCGTTAATTCACCTAAACTACCCCTGTCGGTACCGTATTCCCATCAGACCGTTCGACAAACCAACACGAATCCGTATCGTACCCTAATACTTGATCGCCGAGCTTATCTAATACACCGTATAACATTTCACGAGCATGCAAAGTCGTAAATGCTGCTACGAAAATATTTGTATTGTTGTAATTGTCAACGAATTGGTTTTTAAGATTATATTGCATTTGGACCATATCTTTCGTAAGAAACTGTATGTTAATATCTTCGTTCGTGTCGTTGAAAAGAATTTTGTAAAAATCTTTGGGTTCCGTTACGTATTCCGTTTGCGTTTGATTGACACGTTGGCCAAATTTACCCCATAAACTATTTAAACATAATTTAGCAATAGCACGCATTCCAGCGTTATATTTAATATCACCTAATTCAATACCTAAATGGTCTTGAACTTTTTTCTTAAAAACACCTATATTTTCTTTTGGTGGTTCCGAAGATTCCATTTTAATTTTCATGAAATCACGAACGTCCTTTTAAATAACGTATCTGTAGTCTTCGAAAAATGCCATACTTAGTAAATTTCGATAATCCTATACCCTTTTCCCAAAGCAAGCGCTATTTCATTCGTACACCACGTTCCTGTAAACGTACGTTCGTCTGAAGAATGTTCACATTTTGTTTGTTGTTGTACCGAAGAACACGTACGACATATTGAAAAAAGTAACTTCTCCGATTGCCCACATTTAATTCTTGCAGGAAGAACCGGGTGGTATAATCCACGCGGTGGTTCTATTTTAGCTTGAACGAATCCAAACCATTTTGGATCGTATTGTTTTGGGTTATAAATTTTTGTTGGATGCCCAACAGGATACGTTTTGAAAAAATTCACCGTCGGATACAAACTAACGAAATCAAAGTAACGTCCTTTTTCACTTGGTTTAAAATCATACGTTAATTTTGTAACGTTCGTACGACCCCCAAAAAATGCATCCCGTGGATTTAATGGCATCACGATATCGACGTTATTCGCCTTACAATATTTTTTAAACGCAGTATCTTTTTGTATGTCGCATTCGTACACTTCAACTAAGTTATACCCTAGACTAGTAATTTTTTCATTCTTAACTGCAGTGGCCCGTTGTAATTCGGTCATATCCCGTTGGTTCATTGGATTAATTTTGTCAGATGTATAACATTTTGGACACCCGTGCCAAAAACATCCTTGCATGGATTTCATACACCGTGTTCGTATCTTTACAAAACCCATCTACTTTACCAACACTCGGTATAAAATGTTCGCCGCCGTTCATCGCGTGTTGAATGTATACGTTATCTACGTTAGACCTCCAATGCAACCATTGCCTAGAAATTTTACTAAACGTTTCATTTTTAACACTGCCTTTAATAACACCGATCGTATATTTTGGCATATATTTTGACCTATAGATGGCCATACAGACCGATGCAATGGTGATGTATTGCAACGGGTCAATATTACCAATTTTAAGGAAATTGTCACGAAACGTTATTGCACTACGTCTTAAAATATCTACGTCCGAACGACAATAAGCGACTAATTCGTTTTTAAAGTTAAACACATACTTTTTAGCAACACGTTCGTTATACCATTTTAAAAATTTGCTACGTTTTTCTGGATTCATATGGTCGAGGTTGTAATAATGTTGTGCTGGTATGGGTCCCACGTAATCCTGATTTGCTGGAATATTAAACAAATGGGGAAAATAACCTTTTTGCAATTCGGTTAACCCGAACGTTTTTGGGAACGTTTCTAATGCACCATTTACAAAATTAATGCTATCAATGAACCGTATATCATATTTTTCCACAGCCATGAACATGATTTTCGTCCCGTTGTAGATACAAAACGGTTTTATGGTGTTATCAACACAATATTTTAGAATGAATTGTGCATCGAAAGATTTAGCGTTGTGGGCAATAAACGTATAGCCTTCGTGTTCGTCATTAAACACAAATTTACAAAAGTCGTTGATCGTGTTAAATGTAAATTCGTTCCCGTCAAAATCCTGTGCATTGACGTAATTTACAATGTGCGTACCCGTGTCCTGTTGTGTTTCAAAATCGTAAAATATATACTTTGTCGTGCGTGTCTTACAGCATAAACACCAGTCTTTCTTTTTACCCGTACATTGTGTTTCACCGCGCGTGCATGCACCACCTTTAGTTTCTACGGGTAACATGTAACATTTGTGTGTTTTTGGGTCGCAATATTTTTTACAATTACTACATGTGTTGTAACCACATATATGTTGTTTAAGATCAGAAACGGTTCGATGACATATTAAGCATTTTTTGACGTGTTCACAAACGACGTCGCGTTTCCCACCTTTGGACCGGTTTCTTAAATGTTCGTCGTAACATTTTTGACCAAAAAATACCCGATTACAGTACTTACAAACGATATTATCACCTACATGCTTTTCGGCTTTAAAACACGCTAGACATTTGTTCGGGCACTTGTGCTTATCACGATGTGTGTAACCCTTTTTACACGTGTGGCAATAGTATTTTTTACTTAAAAATGCCGTCATGGACGTTATAACGTCGTAATGGTTTTTGTTTTTGTGTAAGTAAATTATACTTGTAGACTCTGGATTTGCAGTGTGTATGACTTCATTGAAATAGTCCGTGTCAACCACGTTAATTTGAACGCCTAAATGCTTTGGCAAACGTGTTTATGTCTTTTAAAGTGTTTCCATGGTCTGAAATAGGTACACCTGCATCTTCGTGTAATTTTAAAGCTTCGGTTTCTTGAAGTAATCGAGACTTAATAAAACCGTTATTAATTTGGGATTTTGTCCATTGGTCTTTGTTCAAATTCGCATGTGCCGTCACGATGGTTCGCGCAAGGCACATCGTATCCGTATTTTTTACAGTAATGATACAGGTTTTTCGACCCGTATTATCTTTTGTAATCGTTAACCTACCTTGACCTCTTGGAATTTTCGTCGATTGGACTTCGATAGTGACTTCGTTTAAGGGGACTTCTTTGTATTCTACGTATTCCAAAACAGATTTCAACAACGTATAGAAAAAATGGTCGTCGTTTGTAATGGTTATCAGTTTTGTACTAAACGGATGTGCCCACGACGGGTGTGACACAATAACACGAATTTTATCACCCTGGACTAATCCACGGTAATCGATCGTTAATTCTATCGCTTTTTGAAATACGGCTACGGGATCGGTCGGACCATATACGTAGACCGTATACGTGTCGAAATACGTTGTAAACCTTGCATTCGCATTAGTGAACGTTGTACAACTCTAAAAGGAATAAGTTTACGAATTCGCCGTTCATTTGCTCGTATTTCTTTCTTCCATTTTTTAAACTCAGCACGTTCGCGTGATGTCGTTGCCTTTGCGTGAAAACGGTCCATAAATCTGGTTCGCCGTTCGCCTTCTTTGGCTGACTCAGACATCCACTGGTTCGTTTCACGCTCCTAGCCCTATTCAAACGTGTTAAATTCTTTGCTTCTAGTTTTTCCAAAAACCTATCACGACGTCTACCTTCTTTTTCAGCTTGGCTTGTCCAAAGTCTAGTCTCTTTTTCCAGGGCCTTTTTCAACTGTCGTTCATTTTTCTTGTTTTCCTTCTTAATAAAACGGTCGCGCCGTTCTGCTTCCTTATCGGATTCCCGTGTCCAATCTTCTTCCATGTCGTTATTATTAGATGGTTTTGGGGATGACCATCGTACGTTTCGTTTGGATTTTTTATTGTTATCCATTCTTTTATTGTATAGAAAAAAATATTTTTGTTTTGATCTTTTTCTATCTCTGAAAGATAGAAAAAATCTAATTAATCCTTACCTTGACGTATAAATATGATGGCGGTCTCCCAAACGCTTTGGCTGCTTGGTTAATGCTAGAATACGTTGTTATAGTACCGTCATGATTAATAACTTCAACAGTGCGTGCGCTTCTGAACGTTTGGTTCCCACGCTGTGTTTTGGGTGGATCTATCCCTAGTTTTAGTGCAAGCTTGTGTTTGTTAAATGTCCCAAAATATTTAATACCTGCAGCTTTTGCTAATATTTCCAATTCTTTCCGTGCGTAATCCTTACCCTCTTTTGAACGTAATTCGCTTGCTTTTTTTTGGATCTCTATTTGATTTATACGATTATTCATTTATTTATTATAGGTGTAGGAAATTTTTACAAAAATATCCACGTAATTTTTTTACCCATTAGCACATTTAGTACCGTCATCATAATTGACAATATGAATGTTACACCTGCAAAACTTCCTGTTTCCGAAAACATAATTGAATGATGCAGTAAACGTTTCTGTAGTAAGAACCTGCCTATGGCACTTCTTGCAAAATTTCATGGTTTGTGTCTTTTTTCAAAAATTTACAAAAATAGTTTGTTTATTTTCTAATCGTCTTCGCACAAAGGCTTAACTTTGGGTCTTTCGCGTGGAGGAGCATTTTGAATGTCGAGTTCGTCGACGCGAACGAGAAGAGACGGATGCTCGTGACCTTTGTAAATCGCAGTTACCGTAATAAGACCAGAAACAACGACAGATTCTACGTCTAACATGTCTTCGTCGAATTGATCCGGTTTTAGTTTCAAATATAACGTTTTATACTCGTCTTATTCAACAAGGCAACGTAAAAACGGCTTGGTCAGTGGACGGTCTAAAAACTCCTTGGCTTTCTCTTCCACGGCTTTTAATCGTGAAAAAAGCTTGTCTTTAACATTAATACCGATCGAATAATTTCGAAATTTCTTGTTAAGCGACAAGCCAAAATGTGAGTAACAGTCTTTTAAACCAAAAGTAATCGTGTCTTCGCCATGAACCAAATTGCTATATTTGTCGTTGGACTTCGAGACTTTGATAAGTTCGGGATTGAATGGCATTGTTTCTACTTTATTTATGAAAATGGAAAAAAATATTTTCTCGATTTTTTTTTTGAAAATTCCTTAAAAATTTTTAAGGAATTTTTAGAATTTTAATGACCCATAGGATTCATAATAAGTGGGATACCTAACAGTTGTGCTAATTCGATTTTTTTACAACTATTAATACCCTTCCACGAAATACCGCGGTCACGCGCTACTTTGGTAAGATCCTTTAAAGTTGGTAAAGATGGTGCGTTTTTAAAAATATCGTATTCTATTTTTTGTTTTTTAGGTTTTACAGGTGTCCTTACGTTTAAATCAGCATTATAGTCTTGTATTACCTTTTTTTAATTTCAAGAATTTCTTTTAACGTACATGTACGTGTTAATATAGGCCAAACTTCCCAGTTACGCACGCCTGTCGCGCCCATACGTAGACAAATTTTACTATTGTTGTAATCCCCGTTATAAACCTGCCAAATATAGTCCCCTATACATGGCCCATGAGGGTTACATGTACTTCCTATAAAAATATCGCTGTTATCACCTACAGGTTTGTTTTTACGCGTCACCATAAATATAGTCCAGGTTTTTATACATGACATCCCCACCCTTTTCTTAATCATTCCGACATCCCCAAATTGAATGGACATTGTTTACATTTTTTAAAAAATGGGAAAAATATTTTCTCAATTTTTTGATGACGGGGTAATACTTCATGTTACAAAGGGTGAAGTCGACTTGCGGAAAATTCCTTAGGAAATTTTTTAAGGAATTTTTTTATCAGGCCGCCAGCAGAAATTTTTTTTGGGATCACTTTCGTTGGGAGCTTTGTAACCGCGCCTACTATAACGCAATAGGAAAACTTCGCCTAATGTTAACCCTGATTCTAACCCCAACCCAACCGCCTAAACGCCTAACCGAAATTTTATTTTTACCCTAACCCTAACCCTAACCCTAACCCTAACCCTAACCTTAATCCTATTCGGGAAAAAAATTGAAAAAAAAGGCAAACCAACAAACAAGACAAAACCAAAAACAGCGCGCACGGGATCGAACCCTAGCCCACAAGAGCACGGGCAGCGCCTTAGCCGATTGAGCTAACGAAGCTCTACGGATTTTAGCGTTCAAAAATTGTTTTTAACTTACTCCTACCGGCGAAGTTTTCCTATTGCGTAATAGTAGGCGCGGTTACAAAGCTCCCAACCAAAGTGATCCCAAAAAAAATATTAGCAGGCCGCCATATTTGATTTGATGACGTCAGCATAGTAAATGAACCGGAAGTAGGCCTAGTTAATGGAACCGGAAGTGAAACTAGTTAATTTGACCGCCAGTGGGTAACATAGACTACTTATATTAGAGCCTTTGACAGCATCTGATGATAGGCATTGAAACAATACCTGTGGCGGATCCAGACATGCGTCGCAATTTAAGATTTGAAACACTTTAATAGCAACGCTAAATGTTAGTCTCCGCTTATTAATTTAGGAGTCAATAACATTGTTATTCGTTCTTTTGAATTTCAAACTGCGAGTTGCTATTAATTATTTGATTCGCCTCTGGATCTGCCACTTTATACCCAGGTCTGTAGTATGCTATGTTAAAATGGTTCCGGTCGTTTCGCCCCAAAGTTACACACGCTTGTATATTATATACTCAACATATTTGATGCTATAGGATTTGGTTTTCTCTTCGTAACATTCCCTCGATAACTCTGCTACACTTGAATTGTTTACAAACTTTAACACCTAATAATAATGTTATGAAACAAACAAAAACCATTTAAAATAAACATATATAGATCATTCGTATTTTAACTGATTCATTCATAAACGCATGCATTTTGACTAACATTGGTGGGCCGTTTTGACTAGCGGAGACGGGGCCTTTTGAGATGGGACCTTTCAAATTTAGCTATGAAACACGTAAAACCGTGAAACCTACTCTGGGGGAGAAACAGCTCTAATATCGAATGGCTGTCGAGGGCGAAAAGACTTAGGGCGAGTCAGTTTTGGGGCAAAATAACTTGGGGGCGAAACGACTTGCATTTGTTAAAATAAAAGGTAAAGGAATTGGATTTCATTTATTTGTATCAAAGCATTAAAGCTATGAACTCAGTGATCCGGTAAACTTTTCTCATTTCCCCATTTTTCTTTGCTTTTAGATAATACATGATACACTGTAATCTACCTGGCTTGCCACCATGCCCCAGTGCATCAAAGAAATGGCTTGTGCACAATGAAACACATGTCATATATGCGAATGGTCGGTATCAGTGGTTGTGAAAATGATATAATCTCCATTCATTGCTTTGCTGCAGTCAGACACGTTAACTCTGTATTGGTTTACTTGCTAAAGAGACAAATCCAAAATGCACGCCGATTTTCAACACACTGGGTAACAGTCGTAGTCAATGGTATATCATAGTCAATACTAATTACACATAATTGATATAGTGCGTGAATATTGCGGAATTAGCATTATAGAGGGTTCAGAAATTCTGACCCTTCTATCTTACCAAAGATACCAATTCTAAATTTAATAATTTGGACACACTGGTTTACAAAGAGTCAGAAATTCTGAACCCTATATGATAACCTTTTTACGTTTTTAGCGAAATATTGCGGAATGAGCTTTATAGAAGGTTCAGAAATTCTGACCCTTCTATCTTACCGAAGATGCAAATTCTAAATTTAATAATTTGGACACGCTGGTTTACAAAGGGTCAGAAATTTTGAACCCTCTATGATAACCTTTTTACGTTTTTAGCGAAATATTGCGGAATGAGATTTATAGAAGGTTCAGAAGTTCTGACCCTTATATCTTACCGAAGATACCAATTCTAAATTTAATAATGTGGACACACTGGTTTACAAAGAGTCAGAAATTCTGAACCCTCTATGATAACGTTGTACGTTTTTAGCGAAATATTGCGGAATTAGTATAATATAGGGTTCAGAAATTCTGACCCTTCTATCTACCTGAGAAAAATAATCGTAGACTCCATAATTTGGACCCACTGGGTTACAAAGGGTCAGAAATTCTAAACCCTCTATGATAACCTTTTTACGTTTTTAGCAAAATATTGCGGACTGAGCTTTACAGAAGGTTCAGAAATTCTGACCCTTCTATCTTACTGAAGATACCAATTCTAAATTTAAATAATTTTGACACACTGGTTTACAAAGGGTCAGAAATTCTGAACCCTCTATGATAACCTTTTTACGTTTTTAGCAAAATATTGCGGACTGAGCTTTATAGAAGGTTCAGAAATTCTGACCCTTCTATCTACCTGAGAAAAATAATCGTAGACTCCATAATTTGGACCCACTGGGTTACAAAGGGTCAGAAATTCTGAACCCTCTATGATAACCTTTTTACGTTTTAGCAAAATATTGCGTACTGAGCTTTATAGAAGGTTCAGAAATTCTGACCCTTCTATCTTACTGAAGATACCCACGATGGTCAGTTGCTATGCAAATTACTCCCGGAAGCGCAGGCTCAAATTGTCAGCAGAGTAAGCCACTAATATTCAAATTTCCCACCAAAATATTCAAATATGGCGGCAAGCGATGTCTCTTCGAAGCTATCAACCCATAGACATAGTAGGTCTAGATTGCTGACTCTCCATCGGAGGCGTGACCTGTATGATAAATCCAAGATGGCGCGGGAACCGGGCAAAAAACTATAAGACTCTACAGGGAAATCCATGTTTTTCGCGATTTAAAACGTCTCGTTGCTTGGAATCGCTTCGAATCAACATTTTTTGGAAACAACTAATTATTGCGGAAGTTTTGAGCACTATTTGTGTAATTTCTGCTGAATTCCTCGTTAAAATCTCGCTCGTGAAATGTGTTGTGAATTGGTCACTTGGTCAGTTCGAGACATTTGTTGTCCAAAATATGTATTTTAGACCGGCTTTGGCCTCTTGGGTGTTATTGTGACCTACAGCTATCCTAAATTAAAGATTTACAAAACGATGGAGCAAGATCTTCGCGTACAAATCGATTGTTCGCTTGATTTGTGCGGTGTGTGATACCTGATACGTTAGTAATATTTACTACATAGATACGACTTCAAGCCAACGTACTGTTTTCGAACTTCAAAGACGGATAGGTTATCAAGTAAATATTGTCTGAATTATGTAATATGCATTACCAAAATATAATCGAAAACTGGTGCTACAGCTGCTAGTTTCGTTCGTGTGAATCGTGGGTGAAATGTGGGTAGAATTAACTGAACAATCCATAGTTTAATGACCGAAATTTTTTTATTTGAATTTAAACTATATGTTTACTTTAAAATTAACATAAAGGTAAACTTTGGCATACTTTTGCATACACTGTACATAGAATGCAACATGCACCTGCTTGCTAGCTTGTGCAACATTGGAGCAAAGTCTGCAAACATGCGAGTATGGTAAAGCAATATTCTAATGCCCATTTGCTATATTCCAATGAACAATTAGTCGTGATTATAAAATCATTAATAATTCATGAAGAAATCTGCACAAATCATCAGAAAATCTAGGCTAACCTGCCAACTGTGCTCAATATTGATAATGATAAATTGATGATGATAAATTTATTTATTGAGTCCGAGAGTCATCAACCGAACTGAACCCAGACCACCTGATTAGACTCTAGAAGTTTTCTACATTTCTGCGCAAAATTCTCTGGTGAAAAGGATGTTTTATGCGCAAAATAAAACTTTTCAGTTTGGGTAGTTTGCACACACTCAACACAAATTTAACCTAATTAAGCTTAATTAAGCGTGAAAGACATTGTATGAAGTGAACACAAATACCGTTAGAATAATTTTCAAATTGGCAACGTCAAAAAATTTATCATCTTGCTCCATAGATTCATCGACACACTGTGACACTGCATTACAGTATACATGATTCATTGTAAATGAAAATCACACACCACACAAATTAATCAAGCGAATAATCGATTTGCACGCGAACATTTTGCTCCATCGTTTTGTAAATGTTTCATTTAGGATAGCTGTAGGTCACAATAACACCCAAGAGGCCAAAGCCGGTCAAAAATACATATTTTGGACAACAAATGTCTCGAACTGACCAAGTGACCAATTCACAACACATTTCACGAGCGAGATTTTCACGAAGAATTCAACAGAAATTACACAAATTGTGCTCAAAACTTCTGCAATAATTAGTTGTTTCCAAAAAATGGTGATTCGAAGCGATTCCAAGCAACGAGACGTTTTAAATCGCGAAAAACATGGATTTCCCTGTAGAGTCTTATAGTTTTTTGCCCGGTTCCCGCGCCATCTTGGATTTATCATACAGGTCACGCCTACGCAATAGTAACTATACTATGAGTCAGCAATCTAGACCTACTATATCTATGTATCAACCCTTAACTTGGGCAAAGATAACAATGAAACGGAGAGGCAAAAGCATTTTTGGAACCGAGCTTTGGTGACCATGAAGTTTAGTTTTGAGCCTATCTGGCTTGACGCGGCATGGAAGGCCGAACGGCAATCAAATTTCGGAATGCGAAATTTGGAAGCTGTTCTTGAAGAGCGATGCTCCTTCAAACTGGAGATCACTGGGCCCCTCATCGACAGCTATTTGAAGGAGATTGGACGAGCATTTTTGGCAAAGCTTGGCCGATCGAAGTGTACTGGTCTAATGCCTCCAATAAAGTCTCAAAACTTGCAACTTCAAAGTCTTTGTAACCAGTGCTTTCACAACTAATTTCCATATCCATATTTCTATAGGGGTAGGGTAGTTAAGAATGAGGCAACAATAAACTTTTGAAAAGAATGCATCCTCATTATAACTAATACCACCCCCATAGAAACAGCATAAATCTGAGGAAATTTCCACAGATTGTGAGAACCCTTTTTGTTACTGATTTTCATAATTTGCATTTTAATTTTACAGTGTACAGTAAAACCATTATAAACATAGGAAATTACATTTGCACAACTTTATGTATTTCAAATTGAAGTGATCACTTTTAACCACTTAAGCTGAACCTTTGATTTTAAGAATCAGTGCATTTGTATTGTCTTCACAGCACTGGCTATGACCTGTGAATTTATTGTGTTGAATTGATTAACCTGACATTGTTTCATATGATATATACTATACAAATGTCTGCAAGCAGGCTAATAACCTTGCATTGGTGGTTTGGGTGTATCGGGGCAGAATTTCACACGAATGTGTTTATAAATTTCCTTGCAGTGTCACCAAATTCAGTTTATATTCATCAACAAACAGTGCAATACATGCTCCTAGAAAGTTTGCCACCTTGGCTGTACAGCCTCGTTATCATGATTGCACGATGACTTTAACTAATGTCATACACATGACAATG
Source organism: Muricea muricata (assembly GCA_963855995.1). NCBI lineage: Eukaryota > Metazoa > Cnidaria > Anthozoa > Malacalcyonacea > Plexauridae > Muricea > Muricea muricata. The sequence goes on from OY979716.1 coordinate 2,936,379, forward strand.
AGGCTCTGTAGACAAAATGGCATGCTTTCCAGAAGGGAAGCCTTTATCCTCACTCCAGCCTAAGAATATCAATGGCAAACTTGAAATTTAAAAAAAAACACTTCTTTTTAATTTGAATATTTCATACCATGCATATGTCACAGTTTAATGGTGCACAATGAAGTATAGCCCCCCACTGAATTTGCTTGTGGGCTTGTTGTACACAATATCAAGGCTAGAACCAAACTATCAGCCTTGTGCTATTTATATCATGTGCACTCAAGCAAATTGGAGAAGTAGCCATCAACACACATAGTGCAAAGTTTATTTTACTTCCATTCAAAATTAATGAATTTGAGTCTACAATTGTAGCTCTCAAGATGTTAATATTATTGTGAGAACTAAACTGTTGTAAGCCTGGGTTATGCTTATGGTTTTCATGGCACTGTGCATACATACTGTATACAATGCAACTACATGATCAATATTAACATAACCCAGGTTTACTTATTCATCTTTATGTTTATTAAAATACACTGTAAATAGTTTGTTAGTCATATTAATTATATTGAATTGGTTCCGGCATGACATTTGCTAGAAATTACAGTAATAATATATATTACAGTAATAATATACTGTACATATATACTCTTCATATAATTTATATCTTTATATAATATAATATACATATAATGCTATCTATATTCCATAATGTGGTTTTCTAATATTAGTTTTGTCTATGTGTTTAGACAACTTTTTATGACTATTTTATATTTATCACACAGTTGTGTTTTCAGGGCATGCTCAAAACTTTGAAGGTTATTTTCTGTTTTTCATATAGTTGTATCATACAGCCATCTAGTGGCAGCATTCTCCTCTTGATGAGTACAATTGTTTGGTGTTCTCATATAATTGCAAATAATTCAACTTACTGGCTATAGATGCTTGTTCCTCCGCACATATTGCAAACTCTTTTAGTTCCTGCCTTTTGAGCGTAATTTGATAGTCCGCTTCATTTAAATTCGCTTCCCTACATTGAATTTCCTCCCTCTGTCTGATTACTTCAGCTTGACCTATCTTGAGACTGTACACAGGAGATTTCTCCCAAAATTTGTGAGACTGCTTTTTCCTCTGTGATTTGGACTCTTATTACACCTTTTCCTTTTTCTGCATGTAGATAATGCGCTGGAAATGTCAATATACACATATATAAATAAATGAAAGTTAAAGACATACTTGAGACGAAGGTTCCAATATGGCGAACGCATATCACCTGAATATGCAAATGAATCATGATTTCGAACGAAGTTTTTTACCTATTTCCTGAGCTTGATGCCAGTTTAAATGAAAGAATATAACATGATTTCCAACTTTGATTTTAATTATTCTTCTGAGAATTAGATTTAACAAAGTTATTGCGATTATTCGGCAAAAGTATGGCGAAATTTCCGGTTTTGTTACATTTGCACGGAATATATACACTACCAAGGAGAAGTATATAAGTGAAAGAGTGTTATTTGACCAGTTCTTTCTTAGGGAGCCCTCCATGGTATAGTTTGTCGCACACAGTCGCCATAGAAACCCAAAATTTGTCTCAAGATAGGGTCGGTTTGTGGGGTATTTTATAACTATTTCGCAACATACTGGGAAATTCAACAATGAATACCACTCTACAGAGGGTAGGTTGAAATATTAAGACATTTCAAAAAGAATTTTACTGCGAAACAAGCTTGAAAAGTTCACAACAAAATTTATCTATTGCGCCACTCATAAATTGGTTGCGCCATTGCTTACGCGTCACGTGACCAAACAGTTGATGCGGGAGTAATTTGCATAGCAACTGACCATCGTGACGAATTCTAAATTTAATAATTTGGACACACTGGTTTACAAAGAGTCAGAAATTCTGAACCCTCTATGATAACGTTGTACGTTTTTAGCGAAATATTGCGGAATTAGTATAATACAGGGTTCAGAAATTCTGACCCTTCTATCTACCTGAGAAAAATAATCGTAGACTCCATAATTTGGACCCACTGGGTTACAAAGGGTCAGAAATTCTGAACCCTCTATGATAACCTTTTTACGTTTTTAGCGAAATATTGCGGAATGAGCTTTATAGAAGGTTCAGAAATTCTCACCCTTCAATCTTACCGAAAATACCAATTCTAAATTTAATAATTTGGACACGCTGGTTTACAAAGAGTCAGAAATTCTTAACCCTCCATGATAACCTTTTTACGTTTTTAGTGAAATATTGCGGAATGATCTTTATAGAAGGTTCAGAAATTCTGACCCTTCTATCATACCGAAAATACCAATTCTAAATTTAATAATTTGGACACGCTGGTTTACAAAGGGTCAGAAATTCTGAACCCTCTATGATAACCTTTTTACGTTTTTAGCGAAATATTGCGGAATGAGCTTTATAGAAGGTTCAGAAATTCTGACCCTTCTATTTTACCGAAGACACCAATTCTAAATTTAATAATTTGTACACACTGGGTTGTAAAGGGTCAGAAATTCTGAACCCTCTATGATAGCCTTTTTACGTTTTTAGCAAAATATTGCGGAATGAGCTTTATAGAAGGTTCAGAAATTCTGACCCTTCTATCTTACCGAAAATACCAATTTTAAATTTAATAATTTGGACACACTGGTTTACAAAGAGTCAAAAATTCTGAACCCTCTATGATAACCTTTTTACGTTTTTAGCGAAATATTGCGGAATGAGCTTTATAAAAGGTTCAGAAAGTCTGACCCTTCTATCTTACCGAAGATACCAATTCTAAATTTAATAATTTGGACACGCTGGTTTACAAAGGGTCAGAAATTCTGAACCCTCTATGATTACGTTTTTACGTTTTTAGCGAAATATTGCGGAATGAGCTTTATGGAAGGTTCAGAAATTCTGACCCTTCTATGTCACCGAAGATACCAATTCTAAATTTAATAATGTGGACACACTGGTTTACAAAGAGTCAGAAATTCTGAACCCTCTATGATAACCTTTTTACATTTTTAGCGAAATATTGCGGAATGAGTTTTATAGAAGGTTCAGAAATTCTGACCCTTCTATCATACCGAAGATACCAATTCTAAATTTAATAATTTGGACACGCTGGTTTACAAAGGGTCAGAAATTCTGAACCCTTTATGATTACGTTTTTACGTTTTTAGCAAAATATTGCGAACTGAGCTTTATAGAAGGTTCAGAAATTCTGACCCTTCTATCTTACCGAAGATAACAATTCTAAATTTAATAATTTGAACACACTGGGTTACAAAGGGTCAGAAATTCTGAACCCTCTATGAGAACCTTTTTACGTTTTTAGCAAAATATTGCAGAATGAGCTTTATAGAAGGTTCAGAAATTCTTACCCTTCTATCTTACCGAAGATATCAATTCTAAATATAATAATTTGGACACGCAGGTTTACAAAGGGTCAGAAATTCTGAACCCTCTATGATAACCTTTTTACGTTTTTAGCGAAATATTGCGGAATGAGCTTTATAGAAGGTTCAGAAATTCTGACCCTTCTATCTTACCGAAGATACCAATTCTAAATTTAATAATGTGGACACATTGGTTTACAAAGAGTCAGAAATTCTGAGCTTTCTATGATAACCTTTTTACGCTTTTAGCGAAATATTGCGGACTGAGCTTTATAGAAGGTTCAGAAATTCTGACCCTTCTATCTTACCGAAGATACCAATTCTAAATTTAATAATTAGGACACGCTGGTTTACAAAGGGTCAGAAATTCTGAACCCTCTATGATTACCTTTTTACGTTTTTAGCAAAATATTGCGGACTGAGCTTTATAGAAGGTTCAGAAATTCTGACCTTTCTATCGTACCGAAGATACCAATTCTAGATTTAATAATTTGGACACACTGGTTTACAAAGGGTCAGAAATTCTGAACCTTCTATGATAACCTTTTTACGTTTTTAGCAAAATATTGCGGACTGAGCTTTATAGAACGTTCAGAAATTCTGACCCTTCTATCTTACTGAAGATACCAATTCTAAATTTAATAATTTTGACACACTGGTTTACAAAGGGTCAGAAATTCTGAACCCTCTATGATAACCTTTTTACGTTTTTAGCAAAATATTGCGGACTGAGCTTTATAGAAGGTTCAGAAATTTTGACCCTTCTATATACCCAAAAAAAGCAATCGTAAATTATCAAATTTAGACACGCTGGTTCACAAAGAGTCAGAAATTCTGAACCCTCTATGATAACGTTGTACGTTTTTAGCGAAATATTGCGGAATTAGTATAATATAGGGTTCAGAAATTCTGACCCTTCTATATACCCAAAAAAAGCAATCGTAAATTATCAAATTTGGACACACCGGTTTACAAAAGGTCGGAAATTCTGAGTGAACCCTCTATGATAACGATTTGCGTTTTTAGCAAAATATTGCGGAATTAGTATTATAGACGGTTCGAAGTTCTGGCAGTTGGTGTTTTTAGGTAGTCAGATATTGTTGAATATTTTAAATTATAGAAGACTCAGTTAATTTGACTTTTTTCTTTACGAAGGCTTTAATATTTTATTATATTGTATATAGTTTACTGGTGTAGTATTTTAATGGTACAATATTTAAAATGTATATGACAACTAAGCATGTGTAATTTATGTAATAATGAATCATTTAATGTGCAATTTTTCAAAAAAATTTCATGTTTTTTTGGAAAATGGTATTTTTGTCTGATATCTGTGCACATATAGCCTTTTTTAGCGAAATTGGCGGACCCTCCGCAATTTCACGTTTTTTCCCTTAATTTAGCTGAAAAAAAAATAGTTTGTAATATCCCGATTTAGTTTGGAACGCGTTTAATAACCAAGACATGACGAAAAGGTTCTCGTTAGAGTACGATAAACGTGTTGTACAAAGTAATTTTTATACGTTACCTTATATATGGGTATTAATTAAATAAATGAACATTACACAAACTACGGAGGAAAACCTATTACGGTTGAAAGACGATCTTATTGCTGATATTAAAAAGTTAAAAGGTAAATCCCAAAAGAAAAAAATGTTGTTTGCAGTAGAAACGTCAGCGAAAACCGTATTTATCGCTGGGACTGTAACGGCTGCATTATTTTTTCCACCGGCGATCATAATTGCTGCTTTAGGCGGGGTCGTTGCGTTAGTAGATGGTGGACAAAGTACGGTGCAAAACATTCGTGGTATTAAAAAAAGTAATGTGGAAAGACGGAATTAAAAGACGTTAGCGAAAATCTTATACGAAAACAAACGCTTCGTGAGATCCGTGAAAACCCGAGGGCTCCACCATTGTACCCAAATCTAGAAATTGCGAAGAATTAAATCGAAAAGTAAATTTTTTAAACTTTAAAAGTTTAAAAAATGACTGACAAAATTAAAAACCGGACTGTGTACATGTTATGTCGAACTGATAAGACTGACGACGATGGGAAAGATGTTTATGTTGGTAGCACGTCGCTACCTTTACCGCGACGTTTGCAAATACATAAGTATGATGCAGGGAGCCCGTCTGAGTTAAAATATTACGGGGCTTCTAAATTATATGAAAGAATGCGGGAAGTTGGTGTCCACCGTTCGAAGATTGTCCCACTATTAACGTTCGCGTGCGATCAAAACACGATTTTTGAATTCGAGCGAGGATGGATAAAAGCTTTAAACGCGAATCTTAATACAATTTCACCGGTTAATGAAGATTTACTTGAAAGGGAATACAAGACGTCCTATTTTAAGAAAAATAAGGAAGACAAACGGTATTACTGTGGTGTATGTGACGTTGCATGCAAGGATAAATTTCACTTAAATCGTCATCTCGATACCCTAAAACACTCGTATGCTTGGCTGAACTCCGTCGACTCGAAAAATTGCGCTTCTTTTTTTTTATTCTTTGAAGAATAAAAAATGATAATAGCAAGACACCGTGCAGATTTATTTGAAAATGTGTAAAAAGAATTTAGTAATAATTGTTTGTGGATTGACCTCGGTAGAAATTATAGGGAATCTAAATATTTTAAAGAAACCGTCTTATATTTAATATTTAACATATGTGAATTAAATCCTACCAATAAGCTCGGGAATATCATTCACGAATTTTTAAAAACTCCTTTTTTCGAAAAACCCGAACACCGTCGTGGTGTGTACAAACAAATACGGTATATTTTGCTACCTATTCTTTGGAAAGATCATCGTGCAATCGAGCGTAAAAAACAACGTAAGCTTACGTTTTTAGCCAAAGAATTAGACCGTGTAGACCGGTACGTCGAAGGACATATCGTTCGTACGATTGTGAAACCATACATTCGTGACTTGAACAAAAAATGGTCGAGAATGATTGCATTAGAAAAACTAAAAGCAGTACCACCGTTGCTTACACGTTAATTTAAAGTACCTTGAAAAGTACCTTAGTTTACCTTGTAAAGTACTTTACAAAGTACTTTACAAAGTACCTTGTAAAGTACCTTGAAAAGTACTTTAAATAAATAATGGAAGAAGAACCTAAAATAACCACGACCACTCAAAAAGTAAAAAACTCGGGACGAGTAGAAGCAGGGAAACGTTTAGCGGCAATTTCCAAAGAAGCCAAAGCACGTAAAGCGGCAGAACGTAAAAAAGCTGAAGAAGAATTATGTGCCGGGAACTCAAATCTACTCTATGTAACCGTAGGTGTGCTCGGTGTCGTTGGGTACGGCGTTTATAATTTTTTTTGTAAAAAAGAAGAAGTACAAGTAGAACAACCTCCACAACCGTCACCAAAAGAAGAAAAAAAAAGTAATTTTGACGACCTATTATAAATAATGTCGTTGACGAAAGAAGAAGTGTTAAATGGTCTTTACAATGCTGGGTTAATCACGTTGGGCGCAGCTGGAGTATCGTTGGCAAGCAGTAAACTGTTAAAAGAAAACCTTGGCGTAACACGTGCGATGCTAAATTTGTTGAAAATGGCAGTCGCCGTCGGTGGTGGGTCGTTGCTTGTGAAACTTGCACAGAAAAAAGATTACGTTCCATCCGAACCGTTTAAGAAGTCAAGTTAAATAAAATGGCAAGCGTTGTAGCAGGTGGGTTATTTAACGCCCTTGCTTTTGAAGGTGCCGGTTACGTTTTTTCACAAATTAGACAAAAAAGGTCACGAAGATGAAATGAAACGTCATAACTTAGCTATGGAACAATTAACCGCAGCTAAAGAAAAATGGTATGAAAAAACCGTCGAGAAAAAAAACAAGATTGCATTGTTACCACTACGTTTAAACGATGCCAACAAAGATTTAGACAGTACGAACGAAGCGTTACATAATATACGGATGGCGATGGATGAATATATAGGTCCAGAACCAACGTTGGACGATTATTACGAACCATCTGACGACATGAAAATGTATACGAACGTCGTCGTTGGTGTTATGGGGTCGGTAGCAGGAGTTTTAGCAAGCAAACTATTGTTTTAAATATTTCATAACCTACATAGGTTATGAAATTACAAAACAAATTTTGTGACTAAAAACCCTATCCCGATCGTACTTCCCAAAAGGTAAGGAAGATGGCTTTCTTTTTTTTTTGTCGTTTGGAACCCACGATCGGCTATCGTACCCTAACCATTTTACTAACGCCGTCCCGTTCTTTTTTCGAAGTATTTTTTCTATTTTGTACGTATCGTCTTTTTTGTTGATGAGGGATAACTCTTGTTTGTAGAATTTTCCGATAATCGGTTCTCCTTGTGGTCTTCTATTTCGTAAACGGTAGGGTCTCCTCGAAGTACTTTGGACACTCTAAAAATTTCTTCGGTAAAATTTCCTTCGTACCCTTTTGCAAAAATACTTTTGTATTTGCTAACTCTAACCGTATCCCCGACCTTGAATTTAGGGGGTTGTAAACCTTCCAAAACATGTCCGTATGATGTAACCCATACTATATTTTCATTAGCTTTGTTCACGTCTTTTGGTTTCATATGAATGGTCGTATGTTCGGTATTGTTGTAATTTTTTGTAAGGTCGTCTAAAACGTTAATCCAATTACGCGTACCTTTACTGTCAAAATATTTTTCCATCTTTGTTTTTAAAGTCCGGTTAAACCATTCGACGATAGCAGCTTTCTTACCGGATTGTGTGGAAAAGTAATGAACGTTATGGCTTCCCAGTAATTCCCTAACACCAACATTATAAAATTCTTTTCCTTCGTCAAACTGAGCAACGTTAGGGTATTTTCCAAACCTTGCTCTAAATGTACCTAATAGTTGGTCGACGGCTTTAGTCATGTTTTTTGTATCCTTCCTGTAAACGGGAACCATAAAAGCATATCGGCTAAGGATTTCTATAGATGTTGATATCCATCGGTACCCTTTGTTTTTACTTGCGTATTTCCCCATATCGACGAGGTCCATTTGTATTTGATCGGCAAGACCTTTTACAAACGTTTTCATGAATTTATGTTTCCGAATGACAGGTTTGAATCTCGTATATGTATCTTGCGTTTCCAACCATTCTTTTACAAGTCGTCTACTAACTTTTACTCCATCGGCTTTTGCTTTTTGGTATAATTTTTCTGCAGATTGATAACCTTTAGAAGGATCATAGTAGATGTCCCTTAATTAATGTTTGTTGATCATATTTTTTATTCGATATATAATTCGAACATAACAGTTAATCCAACACCGTAACCGATATTCGTGTCCACGTCGAATTTAAACGTGCTGTGATCACCGTTTAGGACCGAGAACGACGTGTGAATATTATCGTACGATGTCACGGATTCGTTTAAACTTTGTTCGGTCGTGACGGGAATACGTGCGAATACTTGGCTCGGTTTACCGTACGTATCGAAATTCCTATTAGTATTAACACAATTACATCCGAGCGTTACGTACCGCAATCCGCGGTTAATATCAACGACAAACAGCGACTTCGTTTCAGTATTTTTTGGAATGATCGCATTTTCTGGGAATCCAAGTAACGGTCCAAAATGGTACAGGTTTAGCTTTTTTGGTGATAAAATACTGCGCCTATTATCGTGTTTGTACCGTTGTAACGTAATACCAGATTCGGCTAAGCGGTCGACGATCATATTAAACGTCCAGTACCCTTTTTCGAATGCAACGCCCGTTGCAGATGATCAGGAACCGTTATAAATTTTATTAGATTGTTGTCGTTTGTTAAAATGTTCTTGTACTTCCATAACACGCTAATGTTTTTAACGTGGATCTTTTCCCCGTATTTCGTCGTGATGCATCGTTGGAGAAAAATGTCGTGTTTGCCGGTATCGAGCGATAACATGAGTTTATCCATTTTTTATTTAAAATAAAAAAATGGACGATATTGAACTAGATAACCTTGGTAAAGACCGACCAATAGAGCCTGAAAAAGGAGAAGAAGAAGAAACAAATACGGATTGGCGGAACGAAAGTGTTATTATTATCGGTGGGTTTAATCCAGAAATACGCAAAGGATTAGAAGAAGAAAAACAAGCCGACCGTGAATTAGGTAAAATTCAAGGTGTTAGGAACCGTGGGTACACGGAAGATAAAAAAAACCCTCTTAGGGAATTAGAAATTTACTTTAACAAAGGAGACGGCCCATATGCAAAACGTGTTTTTGATGGGCTAAAAATTACTGTGAATAGGAAAGGGGAGATAGACGGTGCCTAATTTGAAGGGGCCCGGATTATTGTTCGAAAAGGAAAGAAACTCGTGTTATCGGAAGATAAAAAAAAATTAGCAAAAGTTACCGAAATCAAAGAACTTGTTAAAAAGGCAGGATTAGAACATAAAAAAACACCTGCAGCGTTTATTGAAGAAACGTTACCGGACGTACCCGTAAGTACGGACCTCGAACAATCTGTTTTACGAAACAGTATTGAAAATTTAGAACATTTTATCGACGACAAGGTTGCAGAAATAGAAGCCAATAGCATAACGATCGATCGTGAAAAAATACATGAGTTTCGTGGCATTACAAAAACAGTCGACCATAATTCAGATAACGGTGGTTTAAAAGCACAAAAAATTATTTTCGTGATCTTGCCAAAGCTGAACAGAACGTATTGAAGAAAAAATTATACGAGGAAATGGGCGACGTGTGCGTGTTAAAAGTCGACGAAATTAGGTTACGACTGAACCAACAGCCTGAAAGTTTAACAGTTCAATCCATGATCGAAGAAGAAGCACAAAATAACGATCTAACGCGTTTCGAACGGTTTAAAAAATGCGCAAAAAAAAACATCGGAGGTATCTCTGTAGTTGCTATATCGGTTGCGGGTATTATAACCACCATCGTTATGGGTGCACGAACCGTGATTAAAAAAGGAGCACAAGCAACAAGTAAATTTGCAAAAGCATTAGCGAAAGTTGGGGAAAAAGTAGCACCAATTATCGGTGGTCTTTTAAATTTAGCAGCTAAACTCTTAACGTTAAGTGCAAATGCTGTAGGGTTTTTAGCAAAAAACTTATGGTTGCTGGCTGTCGGTATTGCTTATGTGTTGTACGAAAAATATAAAAAAAACTATAATAAAAAATGAACAGAGGTGAACAATGAACTGCCGGGTATAAAAAAACATCGGCGCTCGCTAAAGATTTACGTGGAAAAAGATGTTACATTGCAGCGTCGTTAATGAAAAAAGAAGCAACTCCTGAAGATATTTACTCGGTAAGTACTGTATTCCGGCAATGACTGCGAACGAATGTATCGTTCCGGATACGATGGCTTTGTCGTTTAAATTTAATAACAGCAATACGAAGTCGTGGTTCTTAAACAATTTAGGCCGATTGCTTATCGACCGACTTAGTATTAAAGTTCAAGGTGTCGAAGTCTACCAGAATACGGGCGAAAGCATGTTGGAAGTCTACAAAGATTTATGGCGATCCGTCGACGACCGTGAAAACCGTCAAAATTATGGGATTGCTAACGAAAATGTTCGAGAACTTATTTCTGGCGACGACAGTGCAAACAAAGCAGCAAAAACCGAAGGTGTTTTAGACGTAACGATTGCCGACATGTGCGACCGTATGAAAATCCCGCTCGGGAAAATTTTATGCGATAACGGCCCGTACGCACCATACGATATGTGTGACTTCGTCTACGACATCACGTTACCGAAATCAGAAAAGATCATGAAAGCACAAACGAACGAAGAACCGGGACGTACAAACTCACCGATTTGCAATTAGAATACGAAGTGATTAAAAGTGAAGGACATGCCGCTTTGCGTAAGAGGAACATACAATACTAGTCGATCGTTCCCGTACAATTATTCAACACTCTTGAAAACTTTACCGTGGGCTAAAGGAAGTACACGCGAAGTGATCGATATTAACATTCCAAGAAAAAGCATGAAAGCCGTCGTGTTGTTATTCACGAAAAAAGGTGCTGAAGACAGCGAATATTTCCCATTCCCTAATTTAACACAAGTCGACGTGACCGTCGAAGGAAACCCGAACGATATTTACAGTCGTGGACTTGCGAAACGCGATATGTACCGGGAAGCCGTTCGGTTCTTCAATAATGACGACTGCGAAAAATATTTAGGAACAACCTGCGTATCGCGACGAAAGTACTATACCGACAAATTTGCATGCGTTATAGATTTCAGAACCGTGAACGATAATACCATAAGTGGTAGCGGTCAAAAACTTATTGGAACGCAAGAAGGAATACTCATGGAAATAGAAAAAGAAGCGACATCGACGGACTTGTCCTGCCACGTTTTCGTTATTGCCGACGGTGCGATCGATATTAGCGGAACAAAACTCAACGGGACCGCTCATTGCTAAAAATGCATATGATTATCGTCGGTATGACCGCGTGTGGGAAAACACACTACTTGTTAAGTATGCTCGAAAAAGAATACAAAAACCATTACGACTGTATTTTCATCGTATGCCCAACCTTAGAAGATAACAAAACGTACCAACAATGGAAATATTTACCGATCCAGACGTATACGTAACGTAGAAAACATTCTCCGGGACATTGCAAATTATGCGAAAAATACCAACAGTCTCATTATTCTCGACGATTGTGCTGCTAGTAAGACGTTAAAAACAGAACGAGCGAACTCGTGAAATTAGGATTCTCCGGTCGGCATATCGGGCTAAGTACGATCGTCGTCACGCAACAACTTACCTCCACTGCAAAACCGTACAGGATGAACATCTCGAAACTCGTCACGTTCTACAACGCGTGCAAAGACGACATGAAATATATTTTCAACAATTACCTCAATATCGAAAAAGACAAAGAAAAAAGAATTATAGACACGTTAAAAAATAACGACTACGCACGATTAGAAATATTAATTAATGACAAGACCGTACACACACCAAGTCATCATTCCATTAAAAAATTTTTTTACTAACTTAAAAAAGTTAGTAAAAAATGCTAACACAACGTGAAAAATTCCTCATCGTATTAACTATGTGCTTAACGTTTACCTTTACACTCATCGTGCTCACGTACCCGATTACAGCCATTCTCATCGTTTCCTTAATCCTAAAACATTTATAAAAATGGAAGACGTAGCCCAAAAAATAACCAAAAGGTTATATGGTAACGACGAGATTAAATATGAAATTATACTTAATATTCTTTACTTCATTCAAAAATTAGATGGAAATATTAACAACTACCTTAAAGGTAATTCGGATAGATGGATTATGGGTTTAGTTGAAAATCTTGAAGATATAGACCATAAACGTGTACGTGAATTTGCTATCTGTATGCCTAAAAGTGAATTTAAAAAAACTATGTGAATGCGATGAAGATGAAGGTATGTTATATTTAACAAATTTTGTTGAAAAGTTAAATAAGAATTCATCGAAATAACTTGTTAAACCCATGAACAAATAATTCGTAACGTTATTACGTTACGAATTTTTTAAGACGTTTTTTCAGACTCTTCTTTTGAATTTAATTTTTTATCGGCGAAGCGTGCACCGACCGTGATCCCGCCAGATATTAACCCAACCATCGGAACGTACGGTGTTAAATAGCCAATTATTCTTTTAACGTCGCGTTTAAACAATTCGTTGTTAGCGAGATCGCCCTCTGACGACACGTTATCTTTCACGAGATCTAAATTCACCATAAGTTCAGACAATTTCGTTATAAGCACGCCCGTAACTTTTTCGTTCACTTCGTCTAATTCCTGTCTTTGGTAATCCTCGTAAATTTTTTTTAACGTTTCGTCCGTTGCATTCTCGGTGTATTTCGCTGTATGTTTAATTTTTTTTCGGCAACTAACCGTAATAATTCTTCTTTGTACCCTTCTTCTTCCATTTTATTTATAATTTCAATAACCTTTTAAACGAAAAATACGTTTCTTTCGTAAAGTCCATAGTATTGTTATAATCAGGTTGGAATACAAAATAGATAGCGTTACCAAGAATGTGGTCGGTACTTCTTGACACTAAATCTTGCATAACAAATTCGTACGTTTCCCCATGTTCGTAATCTAACGAAAGTGAAATTTCTTGCCCGTAAATACGCGTACCCTGGTTTAAAAACGACCCTTTAATACGTACCCTTTTACCAGTACCTCTGTGAAATAACCCACCCTGTACATCGTTATGGGCAATCTTATTCCGGTAACTCCAACTCCAATACTTATATTTGGACAATGCTTTGTACCAAGACCCACCACAATCACCCCATAACATTACATCGTACCCCCTAGAACCCGTTAGTACAATATCCATTTCGTAGGTGTAAACACCGTTTGGAAGTTTTGGTTGGACGGAAAAATTTATTTGGTAACTGCTACCTACTTTTGAAAAGTCTAACGTTTGTCTAGCACGCCCGTTTTCAGGCGAGTCGACCATATCATCTTTTTGAAGTATATCAACGTTACCTGGTTTCCCTTTAAACGTCATAATGTTTATGTAGTCTGAGTAATACTTTTCGACAAACCCTTTTGTAATCGGTTCGCCCGATGTCAATGGGATAATTGGTAACCCGGTAATACGGTGACCGTCCATGTCAATGTCGGTACTTTTTTTAACGTACTGGGAGTCCGTAAAATCTTTCGACACGGCAGACGTACCGTCCGACGGGTTAGGGTTTAAACCTAATATTTCGTGGTTGTTCATCCCGATATTATCTTGCATCGTAAACCCACCGTCGGTCAAGTATACCCGGTTTGCATATTGTTTCGTAATGGGATCGTTCGCTAGCTTAGGGTCTGGAAGACTTGTAATTTTGTTATTGTCCATATTAATGTTCTCTTGCATTGTGAACCCTGTAGCGGAAAGTCCTCCGCTACCAGCAGGACCGGTGTCACCTTTATCGCCTTTGTCACCTTTACTGCCTTGAATTCCTTGGTCACCTTTAGGACCTTGTGCTCCGGTGTCGCCTTTAGGACCTTGTGCCCCGGTGTCGCCTTTAGGACCTTGTGCCCCGGTGTCGCCTTTATCCCCTTTAGGAACCTTCGATGCACTACTACTATCCGGGTCGCCTTTATTCCCTTTAGGGCCCTGTACTCCGGTGTCACCTTTAGGACCTTGATTACCTTGGTCACCTTGATCGTCTTTTGATCCTTGGTCACCTTGATCACCTTTCGGTCCTTGTGCTCCGGTGTCGCCTTTTGGTCCTTGGTCACCTTGATCACCTTTCGGTCCTTGTGCTCCGGTGTCGCCTTTTGGTCCTTGGTCACCTTGATCACCTTTCGGTCCTTGTGCTCCGGTGTCACCTTTTGGTTCTTGGTCACCTTGATCGCCTTTAGGTCCTTGGTCACCTTGATCACCTTTTGGTCCTTGATCACCTTGATCGCCTTTTGGTCCTTGGTCACCTTGATCGCCTTTCGGTCCTTGTTGACCACTACCACCTCCCGAATAGTGACTGTCCGCGTACGCTTTCGTGATAGGTTCTGAACCTGTAACCGGGTCAGGAAGGTTTATGATCCTATTACCCTGAAAATCGATATCTTCTTCGATAGTCTCTAGACTACTTGAATAACCGAATAATAGCGACATTTTATTTTATAAAAAAAATGGGATGTAAAACTTCAAAAAACGAAAACAAGGCTAACAAAGACGTATGCCAAAGAAGAAAAATCCTAGCGGGATTACACATGTCCAAAAATCCTGATGGAATAGAAACGAACTTTCAACTCGCAATAGAAAGAAAAGCAAAAAAGACTTTCGAAGTACCTGCCGTTAAAAAAGAAAAAGACATAGTTGTCGTTAAAGAAGAAGAATATTTTTTTCCTATTCCAAAAAATAGGAAAAAAATTAACCTACACCTAATTTTAACGCAAGTTCGTGCTTCTTGTATGTATAATAATATGGGATCCTCGCCGCCTTGGCTAAAATATTTAATTCTTCTCTGCTATAATTTTTACCGTGTTCGGACCATAATGCTTTTGCTTTTTTTTGAACTTCCATATGACGAATCCGTTGACGTAGCGATTGAGAAATGTTCATTTATTTAAAAAACCCACGAATTTTTACAATTCGTACACGTTGCAAACACGTCGAGCCTTCGTCACCAGCCTTCGTTTGTCTCGTATCCGAAATGACTTAGTTAGACTTACATTTACGACATTGCAATACGGAATCTTCGACGACGATAACTTCTTTTTCTTTAGGTAACTGCCGAACGTCGTCCCAATTTACGTGCTCAAACCCAAGCTTTAACGTCGCCACGTTCCCACGTAGGATATCGCCGCATAGTTGGTAAATGTTAAAAAAATACTCGCTATCTGTCCGGGACTGGTTATTAATTTGTTTTTCAAAAAAAACAACCGGCCAATTACCGGAAAACGCCGTCACCAAGGCAAAAATACCATTTTCCCTGTACTTTTCACTAACCATATTTTTGTTTAAAAACCTTTTTCAGGTTTTTAAATTATACGCAATTTTTTTACGATTTTTTATACAAATAACTTTTTTACCTCGTGGTAGACCTTTTCTGAGTCAAAACGTTTTACAACGGAGTCGTGAAAAAAAACTAGCCCTGCACATATACAAACTTTTATTGAGTCATTAGAAAGTAACGCCGAACTATCTATTTTTTCGACGATACGACGGTGACACTTCTTACAAAACTTCATTGTTTTGTCGTTTTACAAAATTTATTTTTTTAAGCCCTCGATTTTAACCTAAAATTCAGTGCGTGCCGATCATACGCACGTGCTCGCGCTCGCGGATCAACGCCTCGTATACTTTTAATTGCAAACTGGTCTTATCCCCGTTCAATAAGATGCAACCAATTTCAAGCACGGTTTTCACGTCGCACAAACGACCCTCGTACTTCGATACGTCGACTATGTCGGAACCTTCGTAAAATTTTGTAGTACTTTTTAACTTTGGGTAAACAGTATTGTCGTCATGAAATAACTTTTTCGTAAGCGGAGAGCCCATGTGCTCACCGCACTTGTCTAAAATCGAACGAAGGCGCGTTGCAGTATCGTCGTCTAATTTTAACGAAATAGATTTAGTATTGAACTCGATCGCTGTCCGTTTTTACACCGAACGAAAAACACTTGCCGGTCGTGAAGTACAACGGATTGCCGTCCGCATCGCGGATAGGAATCACCTTCATGTCGCCGAATTTAATACTTTTTACTTCTCCGAACTTCATCTTACTATTTACCTCAAACAAGTAACACCGCTTTTTTACCCCTCAATTTTTTTTAGGACGGAACATTTTTACCAAAGCAATTTTTTTACTTACATGACGTTTTTGAAAAAAATTGTGACGTCATCTTGAAAAATTTGGGTCGCCGCCGTCTTAGATTTTTTGTAAAAATTTTTTTGGACGCCATCTTAGGTCCATTTCATTTAGGATTACATGAAGTAACTTAAAAATAACTAATTTTAAAAAACATCGCTCAAAAGGTCGAAAAATGGTATTTTGCCACCCCCTGACGTATGGGGTGACCTATACGCCCGTACATATACTACTCCGAATCGGCACAACAATGTTTGAATTAACGTAACAGATTATTCAGGCGACAAGGACAGAAATTTGAGACCTTGCTGTAGTTGTTGACTCGGCAATCAAAACACCAGCTTGCTGGATAGCTCACAGTCTTTATAAAACTATATGTGAGAATGCAATGACATACATATACGTCTCGCCGAAGGGGCACAACAGTAGGTGAATTGAAAGATTATTTAGACAACGGAAAGGTATTATGATCGAGACTTTCCTTTAGCCGCATTGTACTGTAACTGTTTGCTATCAATACACCGACTCGCTGGATAGCTTATAGTCTATCATTATGTTATGATTATGTGAATGTCCGTAACACTGAGTCTATCGAGACTTTGCTGTTGTCACTTGCTCGGGATTGCATGCTATCAAAAACCGACTCGGTGAATAGCAGTAGTCTATAATTATATGAATGCCAGTAATAATCAATCAAGACTTGGCTGTAGTCACTGGCATTGTATGCACCGACTTGGTGGAAACTGGAAAGACTGTAATTATATGAACAGCAGTAACACTGTCAATGCCATACCAATGCAGGTCTTGCTGAATCAGCCTAACAATATCTGAATTAACAGATTATTCAGACACAAGAACAGTTACTGCTGCAGTCGCTCATTTGACATACTGGCATCAATGCCAAGTTTGTAAACACTGTATTAATTCACACTGTTTGTAAGAACATGTGTACGACATAAACCATTAAGGCATTATTTGTTATTACAGCACTAGTTATTTAGTATGGTATGCTATCAAAATAATAGTACCGACTCGGTATACAGCTTGTCAGCTACATATATACTGAAAAGTAAACAGCTCTTACAACGAAAGTAAATAAAGGTTTTGCTGAACCAGCAAAATTATGCCTGATTTATAACTATGCTATCAACACATTCATTTGTTGCAAGGCATATCTACACATAGCAGTAGCAGAGCTGACTATTCCAGAAGTGTGTACAACTAACCTTAATTAACAATTTCAAAACAGTACCAGCATGTGCAATCCATGCTTAACAGTTAACGCTCGCATACATGACTAGTCATTATGCCTTAATGACCTAGCAAGCTAACTGTTGAAATGCCAACTATATTACATGCTGACAATGACAAAAAGCTTGAGAAATGGCTACAGCATGCTGTGACACAGTCATTAATATATCTATGTTCTTCCCTTTGCATATCAGCCACTAGTGCTGCCTACTGCATGGTGTATGTATTTAAACTGTTGTGGTGACAAAATATGCACCCTTACATATATCGGTTGTCGTCATACCCGATATTTTACCAGGATTTATCTATATTTTTACTGTAGTACATTGCAAAGCTACTGCACATATATTTATGGGCTTGTATGACCTTCTAATACTGATATATCTTACTATAAACATTAAAATAACTTGATCCTGGCCATAAACTACCTTTTCTGCCCTCACACAGGGTCAACTGGTTAAGAAAATTCAGGTAGCATACACTGTGGTATTATTCAGATACCATGTATATGAATACATTTTTATACGTGCTGAGCCTTATTGGAGTGTGCTGACCAAACGTTCACATGTCATTCTGTACCACCTTTGTGATGGTATCCTATTATAGTGACTATTTGTCTATGTCTACACACGTAAAAATCTCACAACTTGTAACAAGTCCGCACACAAGCCGTCAACAAGATGTGTTCGCACTGCTTGTTCCAAAGTTGTCAACAAGTTCTTCCAAACTTGTTGACAACTTGTAACAAGCTTGACGAAAATGTCAGACTTGTTACAAGGTTGTTCTAACAACTCTGATACAATCCTGTTGTAGCAAGTTTGTTACAAGATTGATAACACAAGGCTGTAACAATATTGTTATATCATGCTATATCAGTCTTGTTGGAACAATCTTGTAACAGGTCTGATAGACCCATCAAGCTTGTTACAATTTGTCAACAGCTTGTTCCAAACTAGCTCTAACAAATTCGGAACTAGCAGTGCGAATACATCTTGTCAAAAACTTGTGAACAGACTTGTTATAACTTGTTTGCTGGTCTGTAGCAACCTGTACGTTTTTACGTGTGTAGGCTAGTGGCGAATGGACTAACCAACTAAGCCTGATGTTATATGGCATGATAGAAGATTAGTTTTGGTACACTACGTGTAAGTTTAGATATTAGACGGGTATTACGCGTGAGCCGTCTGCATATATAATTAAAACGCTGAAAAAAATATGAATGCACTAATTACGTTTTTCTGTCCAGTAAACTTATCCATGGACACTTGTGGGCCACAGTAAACGTTTCCATTTGGGTTGAATAATGAATACCATTTAAACACGTTACACTAGTGATGAGCTCACCTATCAGGTTTACTTATGTGTAGTGACCATATGGAACAACATTAGGGGACCTATAGCCTTTTCTGGAAGTCGAACTTCACTTATTGCTGAGTGAAAGACATAGTTCATTCAACACCAGATGAAGGTGCGGATCGAAGCACTATCACGATTAATCGATAAAGGTATAGTAGCAGTATTGCTGCTGATTCTGCTCTTGATATATAACAGCAATGCCAAAACACCACAGATCTACTGTGGCCAATACCAAATATTGCTGAAAATATGCTCCCAAGATTAATACAGGCTTAATAATATAGTCTCGTCACTTCATTAACGCTATGGCAAGCTGGCCACTGAAAAACTTTTTCACCTGCATTACTATTAGACCAACACACATGTCCACGCTAAAAATGTGCAGACTTACTAAGCTTGAAGCTTAAACTATGAAACATTTTGGTGAAGCATGGTTGCCAATCATCGAAAACATGTCCATCACCCATAGATACAACTACACGCCGTAGTTTCGTAAGTGATTTGCCCTTTGCTCATACAAGTTAGTTTGTCCCAGCTGCCGTACATATAGCATGTGTTAATGGTATAGTACACACTACCTGAAACTGATTGTCTCTAGTTGTGTAAATATTGAAATCAACTGTTTCTTTATTGTCTTCAATATCAATTGATAGTTTGTCGACAATGGGCTTCCTTGGAATGTGAATCACAACTTCACTTAGTTATATTATGAAGCTATAGTATATACTAACTAACTTATTGGTCACACTGGAAACCTCCAATACAATATCTTCAGACCTCTATTCCTATGCTAGTAATTTACATTTGCGTAGTCACACAATGTTGACTCATATGCCTACGTGGTATAAATTTGTGAATTTGGGCATATACCCGGAGGAATGCTGTACTGATTGTATGGGAAAAAATACACACTCTATGTTAATGGCCTCATACAGTATGTTATGTATTGCAGTTAATACATATGCCAGGTTCCCTCCCTGTATAAAAGATTGAAAGTAACCTGTGATCTTGTTGTACACTGATCATTGTTTAATGGTATTGGGTAAAACAACATTGCATCTAGTCGCAAGTATACGAAAATCACCTACAAAAACCACAGTAAATGTTGTCACTGAATGACTGCTCAACTTAAAAATATGTTTCAGTCTTATTATGTAAATTAGTCTATTCTGTCTCCATGAAACGATAAAATGACATATGCTAAACACACAATACTTAACTGGGTAGTAAAAGTACATGGGTTGAATAAGGTTCGTATAAATTTTCAATTATGGCCCAGTACCTGGAGACTATATGTTTAATGTAATGTAATGTTATGGAATTGAGATCAGATAAAAAATATTGGTTACAAGCCAACGTTTTGCAATTTTTTGCGTTTTGAATGTGAATTAGTGCTTATGCACTTTGGCTATACATCTGGAATATTACTTTGGTAATATACATCTGCACTCACACTCGTGATTACAAGGCTTTAAAATCTCACGAGATTCCTTAGTGACGTAGTCCAATGACGATATAGAATTTAAAAATTAAACGAGACTTACCAGTAAGTTGAAGTTTGATTGTAATTCTATGAGTTATTGGACAAGAAAACTAAGGAATCACCCACCCATTCTTTCTAAACTAACAGTGCAGTTGCTACATCGTAACCCACCCTATAATTATGGGTATATACTTGTAATCACTCGCAGCTTTTAAGATTGGGCACTCGATCTGCGCATGCATATCTCACGTGATTCCTTAGTTTCCTTGTCCAATAACTCATAGAATTACAATCAAACTTCAACTTACCGGTAAGTCTCGTTTAATTTTTAAATTATTACCTAAACACCTTGCCTGGTTTAATCGACTTAAAGATGAACTGGCTCCTGAAAATCCTACACCGAAACCTCTGTGCCCCACAAGGTGGACTGTCAGGTCATCAGCTATTGATGCAGTTTTAAAAAATTATGCTTTAGTGTACCAGAACTGGAGAAAATTCATGAAGATTCTAATGGAGAAGCACATATTTTGGTCTTAAGTTGTCATACTTAGCTTTTGTTACAACAGAGAACCTGGCTATCACACTTCAAGGAAAAGATGTTAGAGCACAAGTAAAAAGTTCAGCAGTAAATGCAACCAAAAGCTTTCCTCACAGCCAAAAATGCATAGAGAGTTTTAGTACTTTCTATCAGTAACTTTAAAATCAAGAACTAACTTCGGAACGAGTACCTTCAAGGAAAAATAGTCAATATCAATTTGTAAAGGCGAATTTTAGATAGCAGTACGTCTAGTTCTGGACACTCTTTACATTTCACTAAAGGGCAAATTTGATCAAGAAAGTTTAAAGCTGTTGGTTGGGATTGAAAGGCTATTGTTATTTATTGAGAATATTTCAGGAGTTTTATTTGGTTAAGAGCTAAAGATGAAATCGTCATATCCGCTCGGCAACTGCTCAAATTTGGGGTTGAAAATATATGTACGACATTATGAGTCATTTCGTCGTATACTGAAAACAAATATACGATATTATGACTCATTTCGTCGTATATTGGAACAAGATATGACGTAACGCTTTAATTTAAGCGCAAGCCAAAGTTATGTGGCATTGATGACAACAATAAGCACAGGTTGCCATATGTTGAACAATTTTTCATTTGGGAAATCTATGTTCAGTAAAGTTCATAAACTTCTACGCATTTATCTGACGGTGCCCATGACATCTCATCTGCAGAACGCACATTTTTCACGCCAAGAAGACGAAAATCTTTGTGCTACCATGTCACAAAACCGTTGTCATATCACACACGCATACAAGTTACACTGCTGAACTAAATATTTCTGACATTGCACACGGGCTATAGGACAGGCGCATTGCGATACTGTTTACGTACGTAAATAAGAAACTTATTAAAATGTTATAAACCGTATTGTACTTACTCATGAATTATTTAGACGTTCAAATGATGAGAGTGTTCTAAACGTCGTTATTTCGTTTGGAAATAGTGAAATACAAATCCTTGTTCTGTTACACATCGACATCGTCACCATATTGAATCAATCACCAATTTCCACCCCCCCTGGCAAAATAATAAGACGGCGAAGAAAAATAAGGGAAAAATAAGAGGGTAGGAACAATGTGGGCGTGTTCGGGGCGTGTTATGCTTTTGAGCGAATCAACGTTCGCAATACCGTGTCACATGACCGATTTAAATCGTTGTAGGCGGGAAGCATCATCACTGTTCATTGAAATATATCGCTCAGTGTCGCTAGGTCACGGAATATTAAATATGGGACACGTTTGTGCCATATATGGAAGTATGGGACACGTTTGTGCCATATATGGAAGAGTCACTGCATCCAGCCTTTGACGAAACACGCCCACATTGTCCCTACCCTCTTATTTTTCCCTTATTTTTCTTCACCGTCTTATTATTTTGCCAGGGGGGGGGGGGGTGGAGAAATTGGTGATTGATTCAATATGGCGACGATGTGTAACAGAACAAGGATTTGTATTTCACTATTTCCGAACGAAATAACGACGTTTACAGCACTCCCATTATTTGAAGCCTAAATAATTTATGAGTAAGTACAATACGGTTTATAACATTTTAATAGTCAACATTCACCAAAGCACGAGAACGAACGAATATGCACGTATGCAAATGCTTGTTGGCCAAAATTTGAAATTTGATTGGATTGCATAATAAATCACGCATGCACCTGACGAGAGCGACGACGAGGGCGAACGAATATAACGAATATGTAATTGAGACGAGTAAACAAGATTAAATTAGCATTATCATGAGTCATGACATTTTTTACATGATCGAAAGGCCCAAAGGGACTAAAAATTTAAAGCGAAGACGTAAAATTACATGCAGTTATTTATACCAAAAGTTGATGCCCTTGCAATTCTGTATAATTGTGTATACTCTAGCATTAATTGTTAAGAAGTAAAAACTGAAACATGCCTCCGAGACTTGTTAGACGTATTGGAGAGGTCGAAAGGGCCTTGATACATGAGCAGTACAGACGAAATGGTCCAGTTTGGGATGTTGTTATAAATGACATTGCGCGCGATGAACGTTTTATAAATATGCCAGCGAACGTGCAAGAACTATATGTTAATGCCCGTCAACGACCTGCGGCTAGAAGACGAATTCGCGAATTTATCGCAAGAGAGCAAAGGAAGTGAGTATAAACTATTTTGTATGTATACTTATTTTTATGTGGCATAATCTATGTTTTCTGTTGTGCAAATAATGCAGCTTTTTACGTCTAAAATAGTTTTAAATTATTGTTTTAGTGGATTATTACAAAGAGTGAATGAGATGCAGTATGCCGACCGCCAAAATGCGTTTCAACGAGAGGCTGCTAATATGGAAATTCGCCAAAGAGTTGTAGGAGCTCATGCTGATGATGTAGCGGGCAATAGCGGTGAAAACGCTGAAGTCCCTGTCCCTCCAGCGCAAAACCATGGGAACTTCATGTTTCTGCTGGAGCAGGAACAAGAACAGGGACCAGAGCAGGAACAAGAACAGGGACAAGAACAACACCCTGGACCCAACTACAACGATAATCAGGATGACCAAGTTCCTCCAGCACATGATCAACCTCAAGCAATGCCCATTCCCATTCCTGAACCTGGAAACCGCAGAGAGAGACGTCCCTATCATGCGCTGGCTCGTGAAAATGCAGAGGCGCTAGATGCGCTTTTAACGCGTGAAATTCCTGTTCTGACGCAGCAACTGCAACAGACAATGGAACTTATGAAGCAACTTATCAGGCGGCAGTTGGATGATTGAAATTCAATCAGTAAACAGTGAATGTTTCGTTTGTTTCGGGCAACATATATTTCAATATGTTAGGTTTTGTGTAAGCTGTTCAATAAATTAATTAATCACTGTACAGGGTGTCCCAAAAAACCCCAAAAACTTTTGAAAATGATCTATTGTTAACATTTGAATGCCCAGCACTTATTCAAAAATTAAAATATCTTTGTAAAGAACGTTTGTTTTGCTCATGGGAATTTACATTTGTAAATTGTTTTCTCTAGAATTTGATTGCATTTTTAATATGCACTCGTAGGTTTAGTTTTTTGTCTGGTATAAAAATCGTTAACACTGAGTATTACTATTAATCATGACGGTTAGTCAACACTTTATCCACTCGTGGGTTCAATTTAGTGCTATAGGCATTGAAATTCTAACAATAGATCATTTTCAATAGTTTTTGGGGGGTTTTTTGGGACACCCTGTATATACACCTATGAGAATAAAATTTTGTTTGAAAAACGGCATAAAATACTGCATTCAAATTTATGGCATGTAATGTAATCATGATGAACGCCAACTTTAATTTAAAAGGATATAGTATGTACCACAACAAATATGCATATACAAATATATTTTTGTATATGTACACACAACAAATATGCACAAGTCAAAGGACTCGTGAAAGTTCAATGTGCCTTTGAGTCAAAAATGCACAAAGCTCGTTCACTACGGGGAACAACCATCTTTCATGGCGCCACAGATGATGAACAGCTCCATACTCTTTAACTCTCCTGATACAATGTTCTACCCCAGTTCTAACTTTTGGCAACTCTCTGTTGAACAATTGTCTTGTTAAGTCACCACCTACATCTCCACATGGAGTAAGGAGGGGGTAAGTGCAGGGATATCCTTTATCAGCTAAAATATATAGACCAGGTGGTAGGTGGAGTTCTTGATCAGTTCCTATGTTTGCCATTAACTGAAACTGGCCGCTATCGTTGTTATGACCTAAGAATCCCGACTGAATGAATACGATATTGCCCTGGTTGTCCATTATTATTTGAGTTGAAAAGTTGTGGTACCTGCAATGGCCACTGTAAAATAATTGCTGTGGTTCAGTCTGCGGTCTTTGTATTCTATGACGGGTTCCATCAATCACAGCCACTGCGCCTGGAAACGTGTTCCAATGATTAGCCATTTCTAACCATTGTTCCGCTGTTGGCCACTTTACTTGCTCTTTGAAATAGTTCCAAAGCACAGGAAGCAGAAAACGAATTTCTCTTTGAACCGTTGCTGGACTGATTATGAATAACCCACTAAGCATTGCAACTTCTGGGTACATTTTAAGCCAAATGAACACCAGTAGTATTCTGTTCCGTATATCAAGGGTAAAGGGGTTATCACGGACTCTTAATCGCCGGCGTCGGGTGTACATAGTGACATAAGGCGTAGTTTCTCGTACAATCTGGTTGAAGCATTCCACGCTTTCGCCAGTCAAACTCCACATTAAGTGTTCGCATCTTACAAGTTGATTGTAAAAGTCTCTTCCTGGGAAATATGAGCCCTCAAAATTGGGATACAGAATTCGCTCGACACGAGCTCTCGGTAAATTAGATTGGGCACATGTTGCTGTTAAGGCAAGTAGATCGTAGAGCGCACAAAACAGCTGCCCAACGGTGGCAAGTATTGAGTGTAAAGCGTCGTTTTTCTCAATGACATTCGTCGACTCTTCCATTGATGCGTTCATTACTGGCAAATATATCGCAAAGAGAAGGTTGAAGATATTAGTTAGCTGCAGGAAACTGAGATTTAGGACCTCCATCTGGTTGTCCATAGCTTTTGACTATAATATACTCGTCGGCATAAAGTTTCGTGTGACGCCAGCTGACGCCCACAGGGAATACTCGAAAAATTTATGGCGGCCTTGTTAAATATATTATTTTCTAAGCTCAGTTAACTACATGCATAAATTCAAGAAACTCCCAAAAAATTAAAATATATTTCCGAACAGGTTTTAGATACCTATCAAAAGATTAACTAAATATTTGCCATGCAATTTCTTACTTGCTTATAAGAGAATATGGATTGCAAGGAAATATGGCAGAAACGTCTG